>ML685766.1:1299266-1330211 GCA_007922175.1 Pelusios castaneus | reverse complement strand
GACTTTATAGGAGGTTTTGTAAAGTCGACTTTGAATTTCCTTAAGTTGACTTAAGCAGCAGCTTAAGTCGACTTAAGGAAATCCCAGTGTGGACGCAGAGTAAATTAAGTCGACTTAAGCATGCTTAAGTCAACTTAATTTACCAATGTACACGCACCCTAATCGTGTGCATATTGATGAAGCCATATAGCTTTCTTATCCAGTACACAGGCACGTGCACACAAACACTCCTGAAAGATTCTGTATGAGGATGTGCGGCTGTGGTGCAGTGAGACCATGGATACACATAAAATGACTTGCAGATCCCAGGTTAGATACATATGGATTCTTGTGTGTGCAGATCCACATTTTTGTGTCCATATAAAGTTACTTGTATCGTTCTCTGGGACAATAAGTCCCACATTTTTCAGGTGTAAGTCAGTGTGGCATAATTCAGTTCCACTGGGATCCTATCTTATTATTTCATTGCAATGAGAGGCTCTGTGAATACAGATCAGTGAACGGCCACTAGGAATGCAAAACTGAAATCCAGAGCCCTCTGATTCCCTGCAGATACAAAGAGCAAAACCATACTAAGTAGAGCTCTATTTTAAAACCCCAATTGTATGTATCTGGCAGGGTTTTAACACAGTTGCTGTCTAAAGAGATTTTGTTTGAATATCCCTGCTACAGACTATTCTCTTATCTGCTCTGTAGCATGATCTCTGAAAATTGATGTAACATGATTTCTTTACCTGGAGTAAACGCATGCTGTTTTTATGTAGTCATTCTTCAGGGAAGAAAGACATTTACATTAAAGTTTAAATTCTAAAGAAATTGATAGCTTAACCTCTGAACTCACTAGGGAAAGCTTCCGACTCTCTGCAGTCGAGTGGGCATGTTGATTTTCAAGCCTTTTGTATCATAAAATTGAGGTTTGTATATTCTGAGCAAAGATGTCATTTAGCCTTTCAGATTTTAACTTTCACTTTTATATTCTACCATATATCAGGCTTGAACGACTAGATTATCTTCTGTACATAGGTTAGCAGCTCTCTTTGCATATATCTCATTTTACTGGGCTGTGATTTTGTGTATGGAGAGGTGTTTGTTGTGTGTAGGAAAAGGGAAAGCAGATTTCTTAAGGACATTACCAATTGAGACCTCCTAGATATCCTGTACCCAGCTAGACTCTTACATTTGTTTTTAAGATCTTCATAAAACTTCCTTTTTAACTGCTTTGTGAAATATCTTAATATTTCTTATCAATAAAGGTCACCTTCTTAATAAAGATCACACTTGCTAGATGAGTAGGCCCACTGGGAGTCTTTTATTCAAGGAGCCTTTCATGGTGTTCTTTTCAGACAAAGTAGCTCTTATACCAACTCCAGAATTTCTCTCTGAAGTAAACGCCATCACCCATTCAAATCAGAATGTGTATTCACCTTTTTTCATCTTAAACTGTGATCGTGTTTTAGACACTTGAGTGGCAATCATCATATACTACTTTAGTAGACTGCAAACTCTCTGGAAGAGTTTTAGTCATGTGGAAGAACACACAAAAAGAGGCCCAAAGGTCCATTGGTCAAATTTCTGTCAGAATCGAGGTACATGTCTAAACATATTATCTCCCCTGGATATTGGAGCCCTTTCAGTATATTTACTATTTATTAGCTCATGGACAGAGAAAAATAGTCTCCTATAATAAAACTAGCAGGGCAGTGATTTTGCTGATTCATGAAACAACAAAAAGTAGATCTTACATCTTTCACAGACACAACCTTAGTTCAGTGCTTTATAGGTTATAATCCCCCATTTAAACAGAAACACAAAACTCTTCACATATCTGTGATTTTCACCCTAACCTTGTGTTTGTTTTATTTCCAGCTGGGTTGGGTACATCTATTAGAATAGAATAGTCTGTTCTTTGCCCATGAATTGATGTTCTCATAATGTATATCAATCAGTCTGTAGAACCTTCCCTCTTTATCTTAATTACCTTCTTTATTTTCTTGTTATATAAATGCTTTTGTAAGCTGACTTTAATATAAATGTGTAAAGCCAAGTGAGGAAATCTAAAACAGGGTATATCTGATCACTCTAAATACTACTTTATAATGTGAATTCTAGAGACTCCTGTGTTTGGTTCCTCTTTTTATTGCAGTGTAGCAATAAACAATCTCACAAAAGGAATATCCGTAATAATAATATTAAGGGATAAAAAGAATTGCAGTTATATTTGCAGCAGTACATCTTGATAACTTGTCCACTGGGAAAGCTTTGCTGTGTACATTTGTTACGTAAAGGCATGTAACAAGCGCTAGAAACTTTAGCTGAGTTGCCTTCATGCACTGTGATGGACAAGTCCAGTCCAAGAACATATCTGGCTGGGTGGATGTATATGCTATGAGATCAATTTGAAGTAAGTGAAAAAAAAACTGCCATATTTCTCTGAAGGAAAAGAAAGAAACTAGCTTAATAAAAAAGAGACAGGGGAAAACAAAGTAAAGAAATGATGAAATGAAAGTGTGTGTTACATCTTTGGTACTGAAGATGCTATATAAATTCAACATGTATTTTAAAGTACTTTACAGAGTAATTAATGCTAGTGCAGTGCTGTGATTGAAGAGTGATTTTTATTCTGTACACAGTGATATTTTCAAAAATAGATGTCTAAAATTAATCTCCAAAGTTACCGGTACTTAAATAAATGCCCTCATTTTCAAGTGTTCTACATTCAGCAGGACCCCTTTAAATCAATAACAGCTCCCATATGCTACCTCTCTAACAGTCGTCCCCTAATTTTAAGTAAACATATAAAAAAATATCTTCACCATAAAATATGTATGTATGCTTGTTAGTATATTTTGAACAAACTTCATAATGGAGCATTGCCCTAGATGTGAGGGTCACCCACATATCTTTTCAAAAAGTGCCATCAGAACATTAACTTCCACGGACAGTCAGAAGAGACTTGTGGTTTGCCTCCTCCAGAAGATTGCGTCTTCAGCAGTACAGAACCTCCGTAGCCAAGAATTCGTGTACTTTCTCTTCACAGTTCAGCTGAATTCTAAAACACCTTTTTAATCTGTTCACTCAGTCATTTCTGAACCCATCGTGTTTGGGAGCATAGTGCTGTCAGGAGCTGTCTTCTGAATGAAATGTAGAACAGAAGTGGGTGTATTTCACAAGTGGAGGAGGTATTCATATAAAGAACAGAGTGTCTAAAGGAGTGTATAGCAGGGTTGTCAAACATGTGGCCCGCGAACCTCTTCCATCCGACCTGTGACTGCACTACGTGGGACCCTCCCCCTCCAATGTTTTGCATACCCAGCACGCCGCAGTGCCATAAGAGTGTCAGGTCTTGCGACATTGCTGAGCTCTATGTATGCGAGACTGCGCTCTGTGAGTCCACACTCTCTCCCTAACAGAGAGAGAGACAGACAGAGAGTGGTCTCAGGGGGTACGTCTACACTAGTAAATTAAGCGCGTGGCTTTCTTCTTGCTGGGACCACGGGGCTTCCTTCTTGCTGGGACCTGAGTGGTCCTGGTGAGAAGGAAGCCCCGCGGCCCCTTCTCCCCGGGTTCTCCTCTCCAGCTGCTGGCGGCTGAGCAGCCGGCAGCTGAAGCGTGGGTCTCCCACTCTTCCGACTGGTCAGGACCACTCGCCCCGGGACCTGAGTGATCCCGGCTAGAAGGGTTCTCTTCTGCCCAGGACCTGAGAATTCCCGAGCAAAAGAGAGCCGAGTGGTCTGGGGCATAAAGAAGCTCTATGCTCCCTTCTCCCCAAGACCGCTCAGGGGCTTGCTGCCCCAGGGAGAACCAGCCCCGTGCGGGGCTGGCTCTCCCTGGACCGAACTAGTTGACTTAAAGAGTCTAGTGTAGACTCTCTAAGTTGAGTTAGTAAGGCCTACTTTAAGTCGACTTAGAAGTCCTGTGTGGACTCTCTAAATCAACTTAATAAGGTCGACTTAAAGTTGACTTATTAAAGTTAATTTATTTAAGTCGACCTAAATTCCCCAGTGTAGACATAGCCATGGAGTGCAGTCTTGCATACATAGTGCTCTGCGATGTCGCAGGACCTGACACTCTTATAGCATTGCGCTCCGTTATGCTGCGAGAGTGCCCTACTATTTCGATTTATGGCATGTATGACCCACTTGAAGTTCATTTTCAGTCAAATCTGACCCATTTAAGTCAAATGAGTTTGGCACCCCTGGAGTACAGCCTGTCTTTTGTTGGTGTGCATGCAGTTTATGCACATACATAGAGTTTGCACAAGAGTAGTAAAGCACAGATATTTTGCACAAGCCAAATAGATGCAAAGTTTTGAAAATCTGGCCCATAACTTGTAAGTGTTTAAGGAGTACTTCGAGATCATTTGGACTGAAAGGGGGTCTTTAAATACAGAGGCTGAAAGTTTCATACTACATAAGAGATTTGGGTATCCAGTTTCCTTTAAAACTGGTGATAGCTTTGAAAACAGGGGTCAGTAACCCAAAAGATAAGAGCAATTTAAAAAAAATCGTTCAATAACCAAGTGTTTTGAGAGCCACAATGGGTGTGGCTTCTTGGTGGTGGGGGGGGGGGGGGGGGGGGGGAACTGAGCCAGAGAGCCCAGAATCAGGAGTGGGCTGCCCACAGGGTCCCCTAATGGTGGGGTATGGGGCCTGGAGCTGCATGGGAGTAGCCAAACAGCTGCATTTGGCTCTGGAGCAACATGTTGCAGACCCCTGAAAACATCAGCTAAAATGATCCCATTGGGTACTGTTGGTAATGTAAGGGGAAAAGATTCTCCTGTTTTTTCTGTATTTGTTCTTATCAAGTAAAGCTCAGATTAGAGGTGATATTTTATTTTCATAGAGGTCCTGGCTCTTACTCAGTTTTTTTGCTACGTATGGTGATTGAGGCACAAATGACTGGATCAGGAGGAGGCGTTAAGAGTGCTGTGAGCACATAAGCAAGGTGAAATATTTCAGCTAAAAGCCATAGTATACTTGCCACTCTCCTGCATCAGTGGTAGCTTTCTGAACATCAGTTTCACGGGTGATATAAATATACTTCAACTTTTTCATAACTTGCTACCACTGTCAATTTGTTACACTTCTGTTGTGTCAGAGCAATTTTATTTTCTCATGTACATAAATGCTGCCTTTGACAAGAGAGAGAATGTATTCTAAATGTTCCTTTGACAAGTAGTGAAAATCTGCAGTAAAACTTTCAGATTTTTAAGGCAGACAATCAAATCAAGGACAGAGACTAAAATAAAATCTTTTCACCAGCTGACTAGTTTCACTCATTGCCAAAGAGGATGTAATTTTGAAGTGTGCATCAGATGAAATAACACTCATTGTTTGTACCAACCCAGTGAATCATACACTGTGAGAGCAGCAAAATTTGTGAAGCATTTCAGCAATTGGCATGCGAGCTATTAAGCTATAAATCCTAAAATTCTGAGCAAATAAGTATCTCAACCTGTTATTCCCCAGAAATTATGATCAACATATTAGATCTGTGTTAAAATTATTGCTGCTTGAAATTGGCTGTTTTTTATGCAGTTTTAGCATTAAAATATAATGCCCTTGCTGACAGTAATTAAGTTTTGTTGTCTGATTTATTTTCAAGCAACTTAATTTTACAACTCAGACTTTGTTGTTTCACAGAAATGCAGCTGCACTGAGGTTTTTATAATGTAAAGCTACTAACAAATGGTGTTTTTTTACTTGTCAGGTTATTTGCGGGTTTTTTTTTGTTTTTTGTTATGTTTTTTTAAACGATTAACATGCAGCTGTTAACTCTCTGTTTTGTGATTATTTTATTTTTTTATCTGATACTGTAAATGACATAATCTTAAAGTAAGGATCTTGTCAGTAAAAATAACCAAGATGAGGCATAGTTTATAAGAGATTCAAACATGTTTAGCTGAAAATAGAAAATCCCATGATTTTGTCACAGCATAGCTAGAATAATTTTTGATGTGTTTTCCCAGATAAATTCTAGCCAGAGATCAGATCAGCATTAATGAATGCAAGATACTGATTAAACATTCTGAACACCAACATTTTTGATATTTTGTTTTGTTACGTGCTTTGAAGCCCTCAGACAGTAGGGATTTTTGTGAGATTTTGAAGGCCTGTAATTACAGTTGTTTTGTTTTAAACAGAGCAGGGGGTTTGAATACTGAGAAGCAATTAAGGTCTGGGCCCAGGCGCTGAAGGATGAGTTAAAAACAAAATACTGATTAGCTGTTCGTTAAGTGAGCAGAGTCCATACTGTGTAGAGAGTGAGGGAGAGGTGCTGTGAAAAAGCAGTATGTGCTGGTGTAATTAAAGACTGTATCATAATGCATGCACAAAAGGAGGCCAAATTAAACTTACACTGGAAACCTTAATTCTGGCATTTCCTGACTTTTGAATACTTGACTTTGTCCTTAATGTTCTTAACAGGGTTTTTGTGTGTAATTTATAGGATTTGGGGGGGGGGGGGGCGCAAAAAAAAAAATTATATTGTGAAATCATATCGCCCCCCCCCCCCCGGTGTCATCAGCAGGACTGGAGCCTTTTTATGATGTAAGAGGGTATACTATAACATATAGAGTTGCTTAGATAAATGTATAACTCAATATTTTCATATTCTTAGTACCTGTACGGGTTTAGTATGCAGTATAATTGTAGCTGTGTTGGTCCCAGGATATGAAAGAGACAAGATAAGTGTGGTAAAGTTCCAAAGGGGTAGCCGTGTTAGTCTACTGCAGAAAAACATAAGATAAATGTGGTAATATCAACTGCTGTTGGAGAGAGAAATGCAAGCTTTCCAGCCACACAGAGCCCTTCTTCAGGTCTCAGAAGGAAACTCCCTATGTCACAGCAAAAAGCAAGGTGGAAGAGATAGTTTAGCATAAATAGTTAGCACATATTGTAAGGTACCATTGCGGGTATAGCGGCCTGTTAACACCTCTGCAGTCAGTTCCCTCTTTTTGTCCTATGACTCCAGAAGTGTTAATGGACCATTCTCCAGTTGTTACACCTCCAACTATTGGTGTTTTTCACAACCCCTTTTATGCAGTAATGGTTTTGAAAGCTGCAATATTGCACTAGTTAACTAACTAAGCTTCACATTGTTCTGGTAAAATGGCTAAGTACTGGCATGATGCACACTTTATAGAGGAGTAAACGAGGAACTTGCTTAGGCCTTGTCTACACTTCAGAGGTGAGTTGACTATGTTAGGTTGACTTACAGCCAATGCATTGATTAATGCGTTGGCTGATGTCCACACTACCATGGACTCTAGCTGCCTGGTTTTCTTGGAGCTGTAAAATTGACAAGAATGAGAGCAAAGAGACAATGTAAGAAATGCACTGACATTGTGCCACCCTAAGTACACCAACGTAAGCCCTATACCTCCCATTGAGATAGTTTTATTATGTCAGCATAGCAGAGGATTTGCATTGTTGGAAGAAGCATTTCAGCATCGACCAAATTCTGTACTGTAGACCAGCCCTTAGAGTCACACAGCAGGTCACTGGCAGAGTCAGAAACAGAATCAGGATTGTCAGACTGCTTGGTACAGTCTGTCTTTTTCAGTGTAACCTACAATCAGATTTCAAAGCCTTTTCTATGCTATGGAGGCTATACTGGCATATCTACATTGTCACAGCTGTCAGGCCTGAACCAAGGTTTGTGTAGGTCAAAATCTTCCCTCACCAGCAGAAGTTCGTCCAATAAAAGACATTACTTCACCCATCTTGTTTCTTTCATATCCTGGTACCGACAGGACTACAACTACACTGCATACTAAACATGTACAGTTAATAAGAATCTGAAATATTAAGTTATACGTTTATTTAATCAAAAATATATTTATAATGTACCTTCCTAGGTAACAAAAAGATGTACCAAATTTAGTATAAAGGCTCTATGTAATTGGAAATCAACATGTTTTAATGATTATATCAACGAATGAGAATGCTTCTTTAGAAAATTACTAAAATACAAATGGAAAAGAAAAGTAAAATTGGTGATATAAACTAAGGCATCCAGTGGGACGATTTAAATCATGATCTATCTGCCCCGTCACAACCTGCTCAGTGAATTAGGTTGCCAGAATTTTTTAACCTCAGCAAAAAGAACATTTGGACTTACCCTCATTCTCAAAGATAACTGAAATATTTTGGTTGAAATTATCCAAAAAATTCTGCTTTGACAGTGGTATGAACTACATCAGAAAAAATCACTCTTATTCCCCAATAAGGAGAAGGTATAAGTGTTATAATTATAGTAGTGTAATTATACTAGGATAGTTCTCCTGGTAAATTTCCCTCTGTAGACAAGCCCTTAGATGTGTTTTCCCTCCTGTGTCTTCATAGTACGTGTTTGGGGATGGGAATTTACAGGCAGGCCCACTTCCTCCTAAAAAAAAAAAGTCAATGAATCTTTCCATGATATAGGAAGGAAGGAAGGCAATAAGCAACCTGCCCTAAAACGTACACTACAGAAGGAAATTGCAGTGTCTTTGCCTGCTGCTGTCATGGTTTTTTCTTTTTTTTTTTAATTTTTCCTGACTATTCTGAAAGAACACATAAAAGAGCCAGTTATTTGAGAAAGTGATTCAGAATTACTTGGCCAAACCTGCTGACCACATGTGATAGTCTTTCCTAGTTGAGGAACTAGAACCAATATCAGGTGACTTCTCTAACCCATCACAACCAGCCGACATAGTTCAAAATTTGAAAAAGTCAATTTTGACACACTGTTTTCCCTGTAAACATAAAAGGCAGAAAAATCCATGAATTTTCATATTTTTTCAATTTTGCATTGAATGCATCCAGTTTTGAAAACTTCAGAATTTACCAAATCCCTTCAAGTGACAAAAAAACCTTATAATGTTAGATATGTCAACCAGCTGTATCACTAGCCATGTAAGAAATCAAACACTTTTAGTTCTTATTGACACTACAGTTAATCTGTACTTTTTATTTCAATATAGTAGAATTGAGGAAAAATTCATGCTTATAATCCTGACAGCTTTTTGCAAGACTATAGTTAATACCCCAAGGTTTGTCATAGCAGGCTTATGACAAGGCACAGACAATATTTCTATACGATGTGGTGATACTGTTGAGATAGAAATGCTTAACCCTAACTCTTCTAGGTTTTCACTGCATGTAATTGGTGCTGTTTCACTGAAGTCAATGTGAAAACTTGCTGCAACCAAATGAGTTTCTCTTACTCATGGAATTGCTTCACAGAATTGCATTGTCCCATGGGTTGGAAGACCCCATGTGTTCTGGCTTGTCTCCTAAGTACAGTATGTACAGACAACCTTTATCACACCAGGACAACAACTATATTTAATACAGATTACAATTTAATTTTCTCTATTTGGTCAGAATGAAGCAAAGATTCATTGGCCTGCTTAATAATTATTATAAAAATTTTCATGTGAAGGCCTTAATATTTTCTCATCTATGAAGTTTAAACTTTGAATTCTCCCTGTATAGAGTGAATTAGTGTTTCTATACATTCGGGTTTTCCTGGACAGAGCTGTGATAGAATCCTCAGCATGCAATCTGTTTTATGGTACTGCTGTCTTCTCTGTCCCACCAGCCAGGGCTGCCTCTCGCTCTGTGGTGCTGTTCTCAAGCTACAAACCTATGCCAGCAAAACTTTTGTCGCTCAGGGGTGTGAAAGAAAACATACCCCTGAGTGATGTAAGTTTTGTCAGCATATGTGTTTGTATGGACAGCGCTAAGTTGGCAGAAGACACTCTGTCACCAATATAGCAACCACCACTGGTTTAGGTGTTTTATTATAGGGAGAGCTCTCTGTCGTCAACATAACGCAGCCACACAAGCAGTCTTACAGTAGCAGTCGAACCGATAGAACTGTGCTGCTGTAAGTTTTAAGTGTCGACTTGTCCTACGAAGACATCCACAAGTAGAGACACACCCAACTGTGTTATATGAATGATCTCCCAGCCACTCATAAACCGTCAGTCGGAAGTCTCCAGTCAATTCCCCCAGCTCTCCAGTCTTGCACCCCACAGCTGTACTGTATTCCACTGACAGATGTCTGACCAGGGTAAATTCATTGTTTGCCATTCCCTCAGTATGAAATTAACACATACAGCTTGTGTAAACTAAGCTGAGATTTCCAAAGCACTTCAACCAAAGCACAGTATTTTATGTAAAATATAAAATATATTTATTAACTACAGAAAAATAGATTTTTTAAAAGGTGGTGGGTCCTATCCACCCAGGCCTCATCTCCCAGCCCTGGGGAGGGCGGGTCCCATGTGCCAACTTCCCTGCCCCTGTGACAAGGAGCAACGCTGCCCCCACCTCCAGCCGCAGGAACCCCAGATCCCTCAACTGTACCTGCCAGATTCACCCTTCCTCCTGGTAGTGTCCACTTTTTGTGAACCTGAAATATGGTAACCCTGAATGGATCAAGTACAATATTTACTGTCCGAGTAGCTCTAATGACCATTTTACATTTTCTGTTTCAATAGATTCTAATGCCCAATCTTTCTGTCTGCTCTGCTCAGATAGCGTTTTGGATACATGGGCTAGTTGGAGATCAGGACCTTGGTGTGAAGAGTAATCTGAAATATGATTTGTCTCTTACATTGTAAACATTCTGGGGGCAGTGCCTTGTTATCTGTACACAGTGCCCAGGACAAACAGAAGGCCTTTGGGAGCTACTGTAATGTCAATGATGAATAATGTACAGCAGCAGTGATGGTCAGTACTGTAGTTGGAAGCTGGTACAGAAGACAATGTTGAGGTTTTTGTTTTGAAACTTAGAATATCTAGGAACTTAAACTACAGAGACCATGCTGATTTCCGAGAAGTTCATTTTCACGTTGGCTCTTTTCCTTTGTAAAAAGATAGTCATTACTTGACCTTAATTTAGTCAAACTAAATTCTATAGTGATAATGGAAAATTAAAATTAAATTAAAAAATTACAAAATGCCTGGTCACTCGCTTGATTACAGTGAATGTCTGAAATGATCTCACTTTGTTAATGCAGTATGTTACCATGGAAACACCCTCACTAGTTTAGAAACCCTTCAGGCTAGTTTCAAGAACATTAACTCTACACTAGTATACAAAGGAGATACCCAGTGTCTAAGTAACTGTTAAATGTTTATGATGGTGCCTATAGAAGCATGTCTGTAATGAAGGTCTGTTTGTAATGTTTTTCTTCCTAATTTAGTACTACACCAAAAAAAAGACATTGTGATCAAAACAGCAAGCAGATTAGCACTGGTTTCCCTGTATGATAACACTCTCTCCACTTCTTTATTCCTTCTCCTGATAATCACTTTTTTCTCCTGGAAGACAGATTTTTAATTGGATAGTTATATTTTTGAAAATCATCATAGAAATGACTACTTAGTCCAAATATGGGAGATTGTAATTTCTGATATACATGTCTATAATTTCTGATATATACACCATGCTCAGAAATCTGATATACACTATACATATTCAGTTTTCCACTCATTTTATGATTAAGCCCCTTTGTACAACACAACTACTGCATATAAAATTCTATTCACCTAAATGCTAACAATTGCTTCACTGGTATATATAAGATCATAGACTTTCAAAAACTTCAATGTTTTAATACTAGCTAAGTATCTGCCTTGTATGCACAATACATTCTCCTTACCTATAATTTTTCTAGTGAGTTGGGGAAAAATACCAGTAACTTGAAGGGTCCCACTGAACACCATGTGGATCATGTTGGATAATACTTGAAAATATCCCACAGTTCTCCCCTCTCTAATAATTTGAGAATTATAAGGTAACACATGCGGAAGTGAGGACAATCTGAAATTCAGAATGAACAGTATGAACTGCTTCATCAAGAGATGCCCAGGAATCCACCCTTTAGTAATGAACTGTTGCTCAAAATCTAAGCTTTGAATTTTTAAAAAAATTTTAAGTTTCTATACTTTCTGGTAGTTCACATTTTCACAGAATGCAACTAAAACAGCTATATGATCTTGAGTCTCTAGACAGTCTGAGGCAAAAGCGCCAAGATATTTGAACTGCCCTATTCATCTTAATGAGGTGAAACAGCACTTTAAAAGTCAGTGTGACCCATCTGTACCTAGGGTAGCCGCAAATGCCAAAGTCAGGGCAGGCTGAAAAAGAAGAGCAAATTCTCCCAGTACTAGGGGGTGACACTGAAGTCAGATTTCCCAACCAGTTATAGACAATGCTTCTGATTCCCTATACTGGACATCAAGAAGCCAAAACAAAATACAAACAGCCCCCTTTATTGCATTTCGGCCACTGGCTCCCAAATCAGCCACTGGCTCTAGTAAAGAGATAAGTTAAAACTCCATGCTCTTTACAAAAAGGGTTCTCCTGATACCAGAGTCAGCCACATTACCAGATCAGTGTAAGTTTGGATTTTACCCAAAATACCACCCTGCCAGCCAATCCTTTAGTAACTAAAGCTAAAGGCTTATTATAAAAAGAAAAGAAACAAATTATAAGAGAACTGTTACAGGATTAAAGCAATCAGATACATACACATGATTTAAAAGTCCATATACATCAGGTTCTCAGTAGAACTTGGAGTTTACAATCTTGCATAGTTCTTCTAGTGTACATCTGGTAACTGAATGGGACTCAGTGCTTTGTTTCACAGCTTTACTTGTAGATGAGTAAATTCAGAGGTAGTCAGTGATGACTGAAGACCAAAGGGCAGTAGTGCAGCTGCCTTTTATGGCCCTGGGCCTTTGCCAAGCTGCTTGTGGAAATTTACAGGAATACGATGGAGTCCAGAGTCACATGAGCAAGACCTGGTAATCCATCGGGTCTCTCCCTGGATCCGTTTTCCTAATGGGATGTGGCCCAGAAAGACAGCACAAGTTGAAATACAGATACATTAAACATATCCATAACTTGCAATACAAATATGACACATGCACATAAACAATATATTTAGCAAATTGTAACCTTTCTATCTGTACCTAAAATGTTATATCTCATTGGATTATTGTAATGTTGAAATATTGGTGGTAAATAATATAATAAATTGTCCCCCTAATCCAGCCAGTGTCACAGTCAGCATTATTTATAATTTTAGCACAAACATCCAGGGCTTGTCTACACTGTGGTGGGGATTGTAATTCGATTTTAGACTGTCAAATTACAGAATCTGCAGGAGACTGATCACACTGCATATGACTCTGAGCTCTTGTTTCCCCAATGGTCATTATTACATCCTCCTGAAATGCGTTACACTGGGGGTAGCTATTCCACAGTGCAACTAAGTGCAGGGACTTGGGTGTGGAAGGGGTGGGGAAGAATTATCCTCCTATGATGCAACGAGTTTGCTCTCCCTCCACTCTTCTTCTCTCCACCAAAAAAAAAAAAAGGCTTTTCACGTTGTCTTCCCCTGCTGTGGGCACAGTGCTGCAGGCAGAGAGAGGGATGAAGTTAAAATGTCTTGGGGCAGCAAGCAGGAGGCGAGCTATGTGCTGCTTACCTGCCATGATGCAGCCCAGTGAAAAATCAAGAGTGGAAGGAAAAGGCCATAGCGTTCAGGGATAGATCCCAAGGGCCAATGAGGTTGAATTTCACTGTTCTGTGGCTACATGGACCTAAATTTGAATTTTAGATTTCAATCTCAGTGCTACGCCATGTGCAGGGGTGGTATTATCAGGTCGAATTACAGCACCATTTAATTGGAACTTAATGCTCTGATAGTGGAGACACAGGTTGCAGAAAGTCAAGGTATGCAGCATTACATCAAACTTCTCTGCTAGTGTAGACCAGGGTCCAGTATTCCCTCAGGTGTCAAAAGCCACTACTATGGGATTGTCTGCACTACAGAATCTGGGCCAGTAAAGCTATATAGGTGAAAGCCCTCTACTGTAGATTTCAAGTATAAATTAATTGACAAAAGGAGTTCTTCTGATGTAGCTACATCACTTTCCTAAACAATATTACATATGGCAACAGAAGTATTTCTATCAGGATTGTTAAATCTACACTAGCACCAGCATAGCTAGGTCAGCTACTGAAGTAGTTTTCAAACCTTGCATTGCAGACCCTCAGATGTTGGGTTGCAGCCCCTCTCCATGGTGTGCCTGGGGACCCTGCCCCAGCTAAAAGAAGCCACCCAGAGCAGCTCCTTTCAGTGGCAGCTAGGGTGGGAGTCTCCAGGGATGCCACGGAAAGAAGTACTCTGGGCTTCTTTCGGCTGTGTGCCTGGCCCCTCCTTCCCCCCCCCCAGCCATAGCTGCCACCATATTTTCTGGTGCCAGCCACTTTTTTCAGCAGAGGAGGCTGCCACATGGCTGAGGGATTGGGAAGGAGTGGCCACCATGCGGGGGTTGGTGAAGGTTGCTGACCCCTGACCCAGGGCTGGGTTTCGAGCATAAATAATTTTTTTCAACTGGGTTCCAAGAAAAAAAGTTTGAAGACCACTGAGCTATGGGATATGACTTTTTTTCCCTCCCACACTTCTAGCTGACACAGCTATACTGGCAAAACTTCATAGTATAGACCAGGCCTATCAGACCCCCAACTACCAGAAGCTTCAGCTTCCCCTCTATAACATACTCCGTTATGTGGAAAATGTGCAGTATTTTGAAAACTGAATATGTGGGGCGTTATAGAGAATGGTTGAATTTTAAATATAAATAACAGAGGCACTACTTCAAAACTCAATTTAAAACAGAATTTAAACAAAGCTGCAACAGAATGTCCAGAAGGCCTCAGAATCCAAGGACCTTGCCACAGAATTTAGTCCAGTGGCTTGCTGAGGTTTGCAATATAATTTCTGAATGTCATGCATTTATGGAGGGGATGGGACGATGGGATGACCCAATTTGGCAGTTAGCTGATCTTTAACTACTTACTAGTGGTAATACGCCCAATGGGCGGTGCTAAGATGTTAGATGGGGTGGTTCTGAAGTACTACAGAGAATTTTTTCCCCAGGTATCTGGCTGGTGAGTCTTGCCCACATGCTTAGGGTTTATCTGATAGCCATATTTGAGGGTGGAAGGGAATTTTCTCTCAGGGTAGATTGTCAGAGGCCTTGGGGTTTTTCACAGTCTTCTGCAGCATGGAGCATGGGTCACTTGCTGATGGATTATCGGTAACTTGGCATCTTTAAACCACAATCTGAGGACTTTATTAATTTAGGAGTCTATTACAGGAGTGAGGTTCTATTGTGCAAGAGGTCAGACTATATCAGGGGTCGGCAACCTTTGCCGGCCCCTGTGCCAGCCCCGCCCCCCACACCCTCAGAAGGTGCCAGGGGCGGGGCCAAAAGGGGGTGGGGCCAGGGACTCCGTGTGTGTGTGGCAGGGTCCCCAGGCCAGGCCATGCCAGTCTCCAAGCGTGCCCCTAAGCTGGGCTGCCCCGGCCCCCCCGAGCCCCACGCCAGCTCCTGAGCCCTGCGCCGCCCCCCCCCCGAACCAGGCCGTGCCAGCCCCCCAAGCCCCAAGCCAGGCTGGCCAGGCCCGTGAGTGGGGCCATGCAGGCCCCCCCCGAACCCCGCACCGGCCCCGTGCTAGGCTGATCAGGCCCCAGAGCCGGACCATGCCAGCCCCAGAGTCAGGCCGCGCCAGCCCCCTGAGCCCTGAGCCGGGACGTGCCAGCCCCCCAAGCCCCAAGCTGGACTGTGCCGCCCTCCCAAACCCCGTGCCATCCCCCCCCCTGAACCCTGCGCCAGCCCCTGTACTGGGCTGACCAGGCCACAGAGCCTGGCCATGCCAGCCCCAGGGCCGGACCGCACCGCCCCCCCAAACCCTACGCCAAGCTCCCCAAGTCACGGGCTGACCCCCATGCTGGGCTGGCCAGGCACCTGAGCCGGCCCCAGAGCCGGGCCACGCCGGGCCCCCCGAGTGCCGCGCTGGCCCCCCTGATCCCTGCACCAGGCCACGCCAGCACCCCAGAGCTGGGCTTGCCAGGCCCCCAAGCCGGCCCCAGAGCTGGGTCACACCCTCGAGCCCCATACCAGCCCCTGAACCCTGCGCCAGGACGCACTGGCCCCTGAGCCCGTGCCTGCCCTCAAGCCGGCCCCCGGGCCGTGCCGAGCTGAACTCCCAACCGGAGGCTCCACCCCCGCCCCACAGCACTTACTTCCACTCCAGGGAGCCTGGAGCCGCAGCATGCGGCTTTTGTGGCCCCAGGCCATGTGGGGGGGGCTGGGCCAGCAGGGGGAGCCTGAGAAAGGCCATGTGCCGCTTAGGATTGGCCCGCGTGCCAAGTTTGGCATGCGTGCTGGGGGTTGCCGACCCCTGGACTAGATGATCATGATGGTCCCTTCTGACCTTAAAGTGTATGAATTTGAGTGTTTGAATAAGGATAAATAGAAAAATATGCATGTTTCTGATTTAGATTTTGAGGTATCTCTTTTCCCATATCCTCACCTTGCTAAAAGGTAAACCAACAAACCAACCAGGCACTTTATTGATATCCTATATTATGAATATACTAACTTTATTCTAGAAGGTTTAAAACGGATTGGGGGATGTGTGCAATATTTTACTATCCTACTCGATAAATGCTGCACAATTTCTGGATGCATTAAAAAGCTATATAGCTATATATTGTATTTAAAATTAAAAGTGGTTGGCTCACAACAAAAGAGTTATGAATATATTAATGGAATGAAATCAGGCACATTTCTAAGTAAAAGTTTACAAGTCTTTCAGGCCTAGGTTATATGGTTGTTCCTACATATTAATATTTAATTAATTATTAATACAGTTCTCTGAATCTCACTTAAAAGAATAAATTATATGACTGTAAATTTGCTGCCAATCATTGCAATTGCCAGATGGCAGTGAAATATTTAAACATCGTTTAAAACCTTTTAACCAAACTCTTCCCATATTGATCCAAAAAGAGCTAGTTTTAAAAATAAACAGTATAAGCAACAGAGCAAGTATTATTTGTCATGTAAGATAAGTCATAATGGTAATACGCTATAAAAGTAACTGAGGTTTAGAAATACTTACAGCAGCGTTTATTTTTAGTCCTGGCAAAATTATTTCCTTCCTGTTCCCCTTGCACTCTAATGTACTTATACTACTGAACATAAATTTCTGCACACCAAATCATGCTGTTCATTTTGGAGAACTGAATAATGGAAACTGCTACTGTATACAGTGCAGCGGAGATGCATTTTATCTTTTTGGCTACTGCAATATAGAGGTCTTTCGCCTGTTTTGTCGCATAGCCCTTGTTAACTCACTCATTATTACTACAGGACAGGATAGCATCCAAACAGTCCATCAAAAACATCTAATAAATAACTCGTGCTGTCCCTGTACATGAGTGTCTTTTCATACCCTTGGATATCAGTACTCTCTAGAGTTGTTGTTTGTTTATGAATGTTTGTAGAAGAGACAAAATGTAAAAAGATCCAGAAAAATAACTCTCTCTAGATTACTGAAGTGCATGGGGCCCTGTTTTTCTAGGTTCTGCTCAAACAAACAAAGAAAGTTATTGTCTCTGATAGGATTTGCTAACTATCCAGAAGCTGATCGAATTTCCAGCATAGGGAAATAAAAATAAGCTCTTCAGGTATATATGACTTCTTAGTATGCCTCCTGGAGAGTTATTTTCTACTGTCACCTTTATGGTAAACAATTATGTCATTTAGTATTCTTGTCTGGTTGACATTTGTTGAAATGTTTATATTGCTGTATTTTAGAAACAGGTACATATTGATTGGGGTAAGTGACTGGTACATTGAGACTGGAAGCAACCCGAATCTTTTGTGATCATCACTAAGTCTAGCCATCCTTCCAGGCCCGCTCCACCCCAAGACCAGTTTTGACCCCAATCCTGTTCAGCATCCAGGGCCAGCTTCACCTTCAGGACTGATCCACCCCCAGCTCCACTCTGCCTGCAGCCTAGCTCTGCCTCATTCCCTCTCTGCTCCCAGGCCAGCTCTATCTTCAGCTCAAACTCTGCTGCTGAGAAAGCCTTGGAAAAAGGTTTCTGCAGAGCCAGATTTAGGCACAAGCCAAGTAAGCCATGGCTTAGGGCCTCACATTATGAGGGGCATCTAAATGTGTCGGAGATAACTAAGATGATTTATCACAATTGAAATTGATAATCCAAATAAGGCTTTTTACAAGATGTATGTTTTAGTTAGTTTTTCATTGCATCTTTGCCTATGTATATATACAATGGTTTATCATTTATTTTTATTACCCTTTCTCTTATGATGTAATACACTTTTTTCTCTTTATTTTTGTTTTATAATATGGGGTCTCTGAATCTTGACATAGCTTAGGGCCTCAGCATGTCTTAATCCAGTTATGGGTTTGTGCATCACTACATTAGAGTATATACAGCATGGGCATCAGCACCACCATCCTACCACCACCCTTGTGTGCTTCAGTGCTGAACTAAGGCATAGCAATGAAGCAAAGAGTATCTTCTAACAGAGACAAGGCACATCTGCTACAGGCTCAGCTCCCTTTAGGCTCATGCGATAAAAGTTCGGCATACAGATGGCATCCCGCTTGAATGTCATCCATGGAACGTTCAGGTCACACAGGTTGTGAATCCAGTCAATGAATGGGGGCTGCATTCGCTTTAATAACTACCAACAAATTGTCAGACACAACCACCACTTGTGAAGGTGGGAAGATAGTTCTGCACTCATCTCCATTAAATCGTTAGCCTCCTTGCTGAAATTTTCCATTAGTACTGGCTATAGTAATGTTGCTTTTTATGTGGACTCCTTTCACTCTAAATTGGACTGAGACTACCACCTTTTATGAAACCCAGCAACTTTAACTCACAACTAATCTGAACCACATTTAAACCAGGGACCAAGATGTGAAATGTTCCATAGCTCATAATCAATCCAGCCCTTTTGAAATGCAAACTCTTTTTGTTCTGCTTTTGCAAATGTGAGAAGAGTGCTCCTGTGGAGGAGTGTACCTCTGTCAGCTTAATCTACAGTTGCCTGTGATTTGGAAACCACATCACAAAATCAAAAATAGAGAGACGTGTGAGAGAGAGAGAGCGCACACCACAAAAGAAAGTAGTGCTGACTAACTTTGATATCTGAAAAACAAACAGAGTCCTGTGGCACTTTTAAAGACTAACAGATTTATTTATCACATGAGCTTTCATGGGAGAAAACTCCACTTTGTCAGAAGCTTTGAAGATGGGAAACTTACAGAATGGGAGGAAATTAAATGCAGGGAAATGTATGACGTAGGATCAGGTTAGACTGTAACAGCAAATCAAAATAGAAGTTAGGATTCAAACACTCAGGAACAGCACATAGAGGAAGGTGAGGTCAAATCACCTGTTGTAATGAGAAAAAGATCCATAGTCCCTCTTTAAACCCAAGGCAACTGAGTCGATGATGGAAGGTGATGGAAAGTCGGATTAGGGACTACTTTAAGAAATTGGATCTGCACAAGTCTATGGGGCTGGATGAACTGCATCCAAGGGTGCTGAGGGAGTTGGCCAGTGTGATTGCAGAGCCACTGGCTATTATCTTTGAAAACTCGTGGCAAACGGGGGAGGTCCCAGGGGATTGGAAAAAGACAAATATAGTACCTATCTTTAAGAAAGGGAAAAAGGAGGATCCGGGGAACTACAGACAAGTCACTCTCACCTCAATCCCTGGAAAAATCATGGAGCAGGACCTCAAAGAATCCATCCTGAAAAACTTGGAGGAAAATAGAGTGATCAGGAACAGTCAGCATGGATTCACCAAGGGCAAATCATTCCTAACCAACCTGATTGCCTTCTATGATGAGATGACTGGATTTGTGGATATACCTTGACTTTAGCAAGGCTTTTGATACAGTTTCCCATAGCATTCTCGTCGGCAAGCTAAGGGAAGTATGGTTGGACGAGTGGACCGTAAGGTGGATAGAAAACTGGCTAGATCATCGGGCGCAGTAGGTAGGAATCAATGACACGATGTCTAGTTGGCAACCAGTAACGAGTGGAGTGCCCCAGGGGTCGATCCTGGGGCCGGTTCTGTTCAACATCTTAATTAATGATCTGGATGATAGGATCGATTGCGTGCTCAGTAAGTTCGCGGATGACACCAAGCTGGGGGGAATGGTCGACACACTGGAAGGCAGGGACAGGATTCAGGGAGACCTAGACAAATTGGAGCATTGGGCCAAAACAAATCTCATGAGGTTCTACAAGGACAAATGCAAAGTCCTTCACTTAGGATGGAAAAATCCTATGTTCTGCTACAGGCTAGGGACCGATCGGGTAAGTAGCAGCACTGTAGAAAAGGACCTGTGGGTTATGGTGGACGGGAAACTGGATGTGAGTCAACAGTGTGCTCTTGTTGCCAAAAAGGCCAATGGCATATTGGCCTGCATCAGTAGGATCATTGCCAGCAGATCGAGGGATGTGATTATTCCCCTTTATTCAGCACTGGTGAGGCCGCATCTGAAATACTGTGTCCAGTTTTGGGCTCCCCACTACAGAAAGGATGTGGTCAAGTGGAGGGCAAGAAAAATGATTAGAGGGCTGGGGCACATGATGTATGAGGAAAGACTGAAGGAACTAGGCTTATTTAGTCTACAGAAGAGAAGACTGAAGGGGGATATGATAGCAACCTTCAACTACTTGAGGGGGTGCTCCTAAGAGGAGGGAGCTAGGCTGTTCTCAGTAATAACAGAGGACAGAACAAGGAGCAATGGTTTCAAGTTGCAGGTGGAGTAGTCAAGGTTGAATATTAGGAAAAACTTTCTCACTAGGAGGGTGGTGAAGCATTGGAATGGGCTACCTAGGGAGGTGGTGGAATCTCCATCTTTGGAGATATTTAAGGCCCGGTTAGACAATATCCTGGCTGGGATGATTTAGTGGGAATGGTCCTGCTTTTAGCAGGGGGTTATACTAGATGACCTCATGAGGTCCCTTCCAGCCCTCTGATTCTATGATTCTAAGTCGTATGCCTGAGGTTGTATTGTACAAGCAAGATCCCTTTGAATGACTCAGCAGTCAATATCAAGCTACCCTTACTTCTGGGTTTCCGCTGTTGGCAGTGTTGCCTTTAGAGCTGGACAGTGGGCCAGCAGCCACTACTCTCTGGCAACCCAATGAAGAAAGTAAGGGTGGTAAATTTGTAAACATGAATGCCACTATTAGGGCACACCAGGAATTGTAGTCCTACCTCAACCAATGCTGGAAAAAGGACTATCAAGGAAAAATCACTGACATTTGTTCATATTTCAATAATCTGCCTGGGCAGAGGTCAGAGGACTAAAACAGAGGTCATGTTTGGGAAAACCCATACGTATGATAACCCTAGACAGTAGGGGGAACTCTAGAGTTTTAAATCAAAGGTATATAAATAAAAAAGCTACTTATAATATTTATCATCACATCTTTCATGTATCCCTCTGCTTTATTCTCCAAGTAGGCACTTAAATAATCATTGTTCAGTTTTAATGCACACTGTTTCATGAGGCATGATAAAAGATGGCTTTTGCCCCCCCCCCCCAAAGTCACAAACTACGTTCTCTTCTCACACTTTGTCATCCATGATAGTGATAATGGCACAGTTCTGACAGTCATAGTAGTGGTGCTTTAATGCTAGCACTGTTTAGACTTTGGTGGGGCATCCCTTGCAGTTAAGAAACAAGGGTGCAGAGCCTTCAGATGACCTATTCATATGCCATGCTGCATAGGAAGAACATAATTTAAGGTATATGTGCATGGTAATGCATATGGCAAGTTAATAACCTTCACACTCTTTAACTACACCATCCCTAAGCATACATGATCCAAAAATATGGTGGCTGTTTCATAATCAGATGTTTGCTTTATACCAGTTTTTTGGGAAATTGATGTAAATCGAGTTGAAAAGGAGTTTTTAGTTATTTGTACGTCATGGTCTCTAGCTTGAGAAGTACTGCCCTCTGGGAAGAGCTAGCTGGTTGAGATTGCTGATGAAAATTACCATTACATTTCTGTGATGACACAGAAGGACAACAGGCCTTGTAACAAACAGTTTATTGTCTGACACAAACATCAAGGTGTGCAGTAGTGGTGGAGCTGTGTTGGTCCCAGGATGTGGATGAGGTAATACCACTTTTATTTTAGTCTTTTATTGGACCAACTTCTGTTGGTGAGAGAGACAAGCTTTTGAGTTTATATGGAGTTCTTATTCCGGTTTCACAGACATAAAGAGGCAGACCTTCAGTTGTTATAAGTGGCATAGCCTGCTTCAAGTCAGTGAGGACTGTGACATTTTACACCAGCTGGAGATCTGCTCCATTGTGTACAGGGTGCTCTGGAAAGCCCAGAAGAAGAAGTAACTTGAAGGCTCTTCAAAGCATCTGATGAAGTGGGATTTTCTCCCACAAAAGCTCATGCAATAAATAAATTTGTTAGTCTTTAAAAGTGCCACAGGACTCCTTGGGTGCGTCTACACTTGTAAATTAAGTCGACTTAAGCTTGCTTAAGTCGACTTAATTTACTCTACATCTACACTACACTTTCCTGAGGTCGACTTAAGCAGCTGCTTAAGTCGACTTAAGGAAAAATTAAGTCAACTTTATAAAACCTCATTTTAAGTCGACTCTGCTGGCTAAGTTGACTTTAGAAAGTCGACTTAGCCAGTGTGGACATGGAATAGCCCTAAGTCAACTTTAAGTTGACTTAGGGGGCTCCAGGGATTCCCCACTAGCCTCCCTGCCAGGGTACAATGGGGCAAAGGCTGAGCCCCCTGGCACTTGGCAAGGGGTGCCCCCCACCACCATGGACCTGTCCCAGGTCCACCTAGCCCCTACAAGTCGACCTAGGCGTTCAGTGTGAACGCTCTAGGTCGATTTTGTAGGGTCCCCTCTAAGTCAACTTAAAATTTGAGTGTGAACATGCTAAGTCAACTTAACAAAGTCGACTTAAAGTCGACTTAAATTAACAAGTGTAGACATAGCTCGTGTGTGTTTCACTCACTGTGACTCCTAATCAGTTTGGTAAGTGGCAAACCAGGTAGGATATTCTCTTTAGAGGGGCAGCCTGGAGAAAAAGCAACAGAAACAAGGTTGTGAGACAAAGCAAATGGGACACTGAGAATAGCATCATAGGCAGAGCAGAGGAGGTAGAGGTATATAATAAGTGCTGTGTTTTGTGTGACTGTGAATTCTCATTTGTTAAAAATAGAAATAACAAAGCTATATTGAACACTTTAAAAAGTATAATTCTTACTATAAATAGCCTTCTGTTTCCTTAAAGAGTTTATCATGCCTTTTTTATAAATTAGATTTAAGTCTTGAAGCATCACATCTAAATTTGTACATGAACCTAAACTGAATTCTCTAATACAGGGGTGTCAAACTCATTTGTTATGTTGGGCCAGATTTGACTTAAATGTACTTTGAGTGGGCCGTGCATAACATAAATCAAAAGACTACAGTACTCTTGCAACATTGCAGAGTACTGTGTATGTGAAACTGTGCTGTGCAATATCATTCTCTCTCTGTTAGGAAGAAAGTGTGATCTCACATACCCAGCACTCCATGATGTCGTGAGACCTGACACTCTCGCAGCATTGCAGAGTGCTGTGAGACACCCCTCTCTCTCTCTGGGTGTGTCTACACTGGTAAATTAAGTCGACTTAAGCTTGGCTTAAGTCGACTTAATGTGCCCTGCATCTACACTACATTTGCTTAAGTCGACTTAAGAAGCTTGCTTAAGTCGACTTAAGGAAAATAAAGTCGACTTACTGAAAATTAAGTCGACTTTATTAAACCACCTTTCTAATCGACCTAAGGCTTAATTCGACTTTCTAAAGTCGAATTAAGCCAGTGTAGCCCTGGGGTAGCCCTAAGTCGATTTAGGGCTATCCCAGGACTACACCAATGCCCTCCCTGGTGGGGGGGGGGCACAGGGGGAGCCTGGCATGCCCCCCAAAGGGCAGAGCATGTGGGCACAGTGAGACACTGTCTGGATTTAGGGAAGCATTTATGATATTATTTTCATTGGATATCTCATAAACGCTATAATCCATAGGAACTATGTCATGTTTGGTATCAATAGAAAGGCAGTAATTTGCTGGGAATGATTATATAGTTTATGTCTAGGAATTCTATTTGGATTAGAAGTTAAGAATTTGATGTTATATCCATGCTTTAACTTGTGTCATTAGACGGGAGGGTGTGAACAACCATTGTCTCCTTAATGTTTAGGAATTTTCCAGGTAGAATGGTCTCAGGGAGTATCCTGATGAGCCATTGAGGACATAAAGAATACAACCATTGTATTGTGCAACAGGGGGTACTCCCCCACCACCACCGTGGACCTGCCCAAGGTCCCCCTAGCCCCACAAAGTCGACCTAGAGCATCCAGTGTGGACGCTCTAGGTCGACTTTGTAAGTTCCCCTTTAAGTCGACTTTAATTTTAAGTATAGACACACTAAGTCGACTTAGTTAAGTCGACTTAAAGTCGACTTAGTTAAGTCGACTTACTTAAAGTCGACTTAAAAGTGCAAGTATAGACATAGCCTCTCTGTCTGTCTCTGAAAGAATGTGATCCCACCATGTGCAGTCATGGGCCGTATGGAAGAGGTTCGCAGGCCCCATGTTTGACATCCCTAATCTAATATTTCATGTTCTTCAAAGCGTCTGACGAAGTGGGATTTTCTCCCACGAAAGCTCATGCGATAAATAAATCTGTTAGTCTTTAAAAGTGCCACAGGACTCTGTTGTCTTTCTAATATTTCATAGGTTTCTCCTGACCTAAATCACTGAAGTTAGAAATAAGAAATTGCTGTCTTACCTGGTCCATCCATTTGCCAGTGGAGGAATTACTTTCTAGAAGTTCTTTTCCCCATTGTATAGTTATGAAAGCCCTCCATATTCCACTTAGCCCCTTTAAAATATTAGTTCTTTCTGTTGCTCTGTTCTCTTGCAAACCTTAGCTGTCTTTAGTGCTCCTGTTTGTTGCTTCACTGTTTTCCATTTACACTACACAGTTGTATTTTTTTAACCTAAACCAGATGTTTGAGCAGCTCTTCAGAAAACCACTCTGCTGCTGCTTGTTGCATTCTGCTTTTTGCTGTTTTTCAAAGGAATTGTAGTCTCTTGAGGCTTGTCTACTCAGGGGATTTAAACCAGATTGAGATGATGTGCATTAGTTAGTGCACAGTATGCAAGCTACATTAATTGCATGCATACAGGGCAACTGTGCCTTCTTTCCATTTACCTCATTTTGAACATGTGGCTTCTTGCTACATACTAAGCACATGGCAGTCTTAGAGTGCATCCCATGGTAATTTACAGGATTGTTGAACCATGTGCATAGTGGAATTTTTCTCATTGTGTATTCTGGAATGCACAGGTGGGGTGAACGGAAATCAGGTGGGTTCAAATTTTTGAAATCTCATGATTTTACTGTCTCTATCCCATGCTTCCTTTCTGGTGAAGCTACCACTACTTTATGTACCCCACCCTTCTTCTGCATTGGTAGATTTTAATACATTCTCCCATTGGTCCTTACTCACTGCATTTCTTAATATTTGCTCAGTATTTGCATTTGTGAAATCACTGGTGGTTTTGTATTGCTGTATTATGTGGATGCATTGATGCTATTTAAATAGTCATGCTCACTGGTTCCAGGCCTCCATATTATTTTAATGTACTCAGTCAATACCATTTGTTGCTCAGAAATAAACCCAGGTCAGTTTCGTTTATAACTGAACTCTGGGTTTTGGATCATAGAAGAAACTTTGTAATTTAGAAAACTCAATTTTAAAAAATACAAGTTCAGCCGTATTTGTCATTCATTGGATACCTGTTCATACATTGTTTCTCATTTTAGTTTTCTTGTATCTTAACCTAACGGATTAAAGAACTATATTCTTCAGTGACCCATTGTTCCTCATTGCCGTTGTAAATATGCTTGGCATATACATATGCCATCTGCTTATTCTTCTCTTTTCACCCCTCAGAAGTAATTTGGATTTACCATATACATATCGGAGTGGCATTCCAGTTAGAATCATCCTACTTCTGTACAGTGAGAAGTGGGTTTGCTGAGGGAGATTTCTTGGAGTAGGGTGAAGGGCAAAAACATGAGTATAGATTGACTGGGATTCTCACAATCTCTTGCCAAATATTAACCTCAGCATTGCCTGGAAAAAAAAATCTGTAATAACACTTATCTTGGCTGTTAGTTTTCTAGTTTCATTCTTGATGGTAAGTGGGAGTGGAGAATAATACTGTTTTATAGGAACTGGGAGGATAAACGATATATAGAAAAGTGTTATTAAGTACTGTTACAGAATTCTGTCTCATTACTTGTTGTAGCCCTCTAAAAAATGAAGGGACAGATCTTGTCCTCAGATGCTTGTGTCATCAGCAGCGTAGATGGAATCTGCGTGCAGATTGAAGGTAAAATTAAGCCCTTAGCTGCATAAATGGAGTGAGAATGTATTGATTTTTTAAAAATACTTTGTTGTTTCATAGCAGTGTATAACTGTGCACATGTAAATTGATTATTCCAGCACATAGTCAATTGACACAGATATTTCTCAGAAAATCCTGGCGTTGGTATTCATTCACAATATAAATTGGAAGATACCTATCAAATTGTAGTTGATTTTTTTTTATTTACTCAAAGATAAGGAAAAGCTTTTAAGTCAGTGTAGAAGGTCATGTCTGACCACCGTAAGTGCTGGTTAAGGCATTGCAATCAAGGTAATAAAAGCAATGATTGAAGAGAAGCTCTGAAGAAGGATGCAAAAATATAGCCTTGCATTCTGTTTGGCAGAATTGCTATAAGCAATGTTTTTGTAGCTCTGTTGGTTCCTGAATATTAGAGACACAAGGTGGGTGAGAAAATATCTTTAATAATGGGCAAATTTTTGAACTACACAGTGCCATTCCTGATGACTCAGAAAGATACTTCAAGTATCAAGATAATTTAGCATAAATATTTAGCACTGTCACGGGATGCACCCCCCTGCACTCCTAGGTTATGATCTGTGTAACTTTCCTGTTCACTTTTGCAATGTAATTGTGTGGTTTCATGCAAAAACATGCTATGCAAGGTCTTTTTTTTTTTTTTTTTTTTTTTTGAATGCTCATAACATACTCTACATTATTGTTATGGTAGCATGTTTCCTGTAGCATCATGTGTGTGCACAGATACGAAATATGTCCCCAGGATTTCACATGGCTGAGGGGAGAAGGGAGGGCAGACAGTCAAAACTGTCTCCCAGCAAGTAAGCAGTCAGGGCTGCAAAACACATCCAGTGAAAGTACGAATGACAATGGAATAGCTAAATGTCTGTAGCACCTTGGCCAGAGTGGAGGAGATCACCCACCTTTTCTGAACAAAGTGAATCACCTGGTTTCAAGGATGAGGAGAAAAGTCATGTTTGAAACTGGTAAAGGCTTTTTGCCAGGGAATCTCCATCTTGAAACATCTCCACCTACAAGCAAGGAACCCTGCGCAGGGAAGGACAGAAACTGATTGTAAAATGATTATCAGCTAGTCATGTGAGTAAGATTGAAATGGACTATAATAGTAAACTTTAGGTTAGAATGCATATTTCTTTTTGTTTGGTAGTGGTTAATTCCTGACAGATTAATTAATTGATTGAGCATTGATTTGCTATATATTCACTTAAAATCATGTTCTAATCAATAAACTAGTGTTTGTTTTATGTAATGTTGTGTGGATTTTAGAGAGGGTGAAGAAGCAACAGCTGATTTCAGTTTCTTTGTTAAACTGATGGACCGTTGTATATGAGCCTACAGTGATCTGGGAAAGTCCCAATCCCTACAGGATGGAAGTTCCCGGTGTGGCATCTGGGGGCTGAGGGTGCTTGCTGGGGGACCACCCTTGAGTGGCTAGTGAGAGCACTTCTGCACCCTGCGACCAATTACACACAGGAGGCTGGTGTGGACTGACCCAGGAGAGGGGGGTCCACCTATCAAACCGGAGAAAGTCGTCGTCCAGGAGTGGGCAATGGGGAGGCACAGTGGCACACCAGATTGGATTCTAGGAGGGGAACGTCACAAGCATATAATCTTAGGGACCATTCAAGGTGAAGTGGCCCCATTAACACACCTGTAGAACAGAAAGGAAATTTAGTGGGGTACAGATTATTCTATTAAGCCATAAATTCAGTGACTTTATTAAAACCATGATATTTAGTGCCTAGCAAAGTTATGAATTTAAGTTCCCCATCTTTTGAAAGTGTTGGACTAAGAGGTCATATTAAGTGATAGCTTTGTGAAAAGTGTTCATCCACAGGTGGTATGGGTTTTTTTGTCTTCTATGTGAATCCATTCGAGTGCGTAGAAATTATCTAGTTTCATTCACATAGCTTTGGCATTTAGTGTATTGGATAAGTTACACTATTGTGATAGGCATGTGTAAAAACCAGAGATCTGGGAAGGTGTGTTGGGAGGAGGTGTTGATCATTGTAGCAATGAAGATACGTCTGCAGATTTGGGATCTGTTATTCAGGCAGGGTCTGGTGGTGCTTTGAGTTGGTTTGTCCTGGTCGGTGGGGAGCTTACTTCTGATGATGAGTTTGGAGAGGTTGAAGGGTTCAGGAAAGATTTCTTTCAAGATGGAATCCCATCGACCATGGGTTGTGGTTGTTTGAGGATGTCCCATTTGGGTTCCAGTGTGGGGTGGTAGGTGAGAATTAGGGGTGTGCAATCGGGGGAGGGAGTTTTATTTCCATATGGAAGCAGGTTCTCTCAGGATATCCACATCCATGATGTGATCTAATTCTCTAGTGGAGTGTCCTTGTTTGGTGAAGGTGCTTTTGAGTGTGCTAAGGTGTATATCCTGGACTTTTTCGTCCGAGCATATTCTGTGGTATCTGAATACCTGGCTGAAATAACAGATTTCTTGCTGTGTTTGGAAGTGGTTGCTGATGCTATGAAGCTAGGTATGATGATCTGGAGGTTTCTTGTACATAGTTAGCTTCAAGAATGGAACCTTATAGACCACACTGTTATCCAGGAAGTTGA
Source organism: Pelusios castaneus (assembly GCA_007922175.1). NCBI lineage: Eukaryota > Metazoa > Chordata > Testudines > Pelomedusidae > Pelusios > Pelusios castaneus. The sequence continues at coordinate 1,301,254 of ML685766.1, read as the reverse complement.
TGCTAGAGTTAAGAGTTTTCTAGAGAGAGTTTAATGGTTGAATAGCAATCTGTGAGGAGTTTGTCATCTGTAGAGAATGAAAATAGCATGATTGTATCCCAGGTATATCATTGGTTTTTTGGTGTATTTGTCCAGAAATTCTTATTTATGAAAAGGTTAACATATTGGGGAGCCATCCTAGTATCCCTGGCTATTCTCATGGTTTGGACAAAGTGTTGTTGAATGTAAATCTGTTATGGGTGAGGATGCAGTGAATGTGTTTGGGATGGCTGAAGAATACAGAACTCTAGCCAATGAGGTAAGAAGAGCAAGATAAGAAACAAAAGAGTATACATTGATACCAAATGTCAAGAGGCTGAAGATGCTAGCCAAAGAGGTGACCTTACAACTTGTGTACAATAATCAAACAATTCACAGGAAATTTAGCAATAGTGGACATTCTAGTAAAGATGTAAGTGGAAGTACAAAAGAAGAACAGAGATAATGGACAGAACATTTTCAAGGTTTTTTAAATCAAGCCCAAATTAACTATGCCAAAAACATGGAATGAAGACCTACCACTAGCTTTTGATACTGATTTAGGAGATATTACAACGGAAGAATATAGAAGAGCCATCAGTTTACTCAAAAATGGGAAGTCAACTGGAGAGATGCTTAAAGCAAGTGACAAAACAGTCCTCCAGACTTCCCTTGTGGATTTTTTTAAATTGAATATGGAATGTAGAAAAGAACCCAACCCAGTTGAAGAGAAACTTTATAGTATAATTGCCAAAGAACTGCAATTGCCCTTACCATGTCCAGTAACTGGAGGGGAATCACATAACAGTCAGTGCCTGGGGAAATCATTTGCAAAGAGATCTTCAACTTAGAGAGTAACAAGTAAGTTGTAGAGCACCAACATCATGTGCAGATCATATTGGTGTTCTCAGACATGTTATAGGACAAAGTTTGGAGTCTCAGGCACCTCTTGTGATAAACTGCATAGATTTCCAGAATGCTTTTGATATGGTAGACAGGGGTTGACAGTCTTTGCTGGTCCCCATGCCAGCCACTCCCTCCAACCCTTGGCAGGTGCAGTGGGCAGGGCGTGCAAGTACCATGGGCAGAGCCAGCAGGGGAAAAAGCCACTGCACATGCGGCGGCTCTTGCGCCCCAGACCCTGCTGAGGGGAGAGCAAGCAGAGTGTGAGCAGCCGCAGTGCTGAGTGGCGCCACAGGGCTATGAGTCTTGCATGCCCCTCAGAATAGGCACACATGCCACCTTTGGCATGCGTGCCAGGGGTTGCCAACCCCTGTATGATACACAGAGAAAGTCTTTGGAAAATTATGGCATCTATGGAATAGTAGCAAAAATTACTAAAATAATTAAGAATCTGTATTAATGCCAAATGTGCATATAGAGATGGTGACATCAGCCAGTAGTTCACAGTGACAACTGGAATAAGGCAAAGGTATATTATATCCCCACTGTTATTGGTCACTGACTGTGTCATGAGGAAAGTAACCGAAAAAGGCAACCAAAAAATTTATGGACGAAGGACAAAGCACAATTGGATTACCTCATTTTTGCCAATAACATTGTCCTGCTTGGTTCAACGTGTCATAATAGAAGAAACAACCCAGTTCTTGGCAGATAAAACAAAACAAGGATTTTTATTTTAATAAACGAGGGGAAGACAAAATATATGGCTATCATTATCCCAAAAGTAACCATTGGTAGAAAGTCAGACACTAGTAGAAGTTAGTCACTATACCTGTCTCAGTACTGAGATGTGCAGTGATGGTATGATATGCTAGATGTCAAGCAGCGGATATCAAAGCAGCAAACAACTTTCACAAACTTGAAAAGATTTGGAAATGTATCATAAATGACACTGACACAAAAATCTTAATTTTTAATATTGACATCATGTCTGTCCTCCTTAAGGGAGCAAAGTCATGGAGATCAATTACAGATATTGATAGGAAATATATGATAGATATTGATAG
>ML685766.1:1280390-1295839 GCA_007922175.1 Pelusios castaneus | reverse complement strand
TTAGTTCGAATTAGTTAATTCGAATTAACTAATTGGAACTAACCTTGGTAAGTGTGGTCATAGCCATAGTGTTGGTTGCTGCTTCATGTTTCCAACTTCTGAATTGCTTTGACATCAGCAAAAATGCACTGAATGCTTTCCTAATATTTTTCTATGTAAATAATTACTGTAAGGTTCCACAGGGAAGTTATTTGATTGCAGATGGCACAGGGACCAGTTTCTCGTGTTTTTGGATGCTGCCCACACTGTGTTAGTGTTTGGGAGCCTCTGGCCTATGTTATTCCTTCCTACTAAACAAGAATCCCCCATTTCCTTCCCACAAGCTCCTTGATTTCAGAAGAAGGAGGATTTATGTTCACATTTGTGTCTGTGAAGATTAAGCTCCCTTCAACTACAGTTTATGGAAAAACAAAGCACTCTCTTCTGTTTTTTCTTTTCTCATATTCAAATCCACAGACTGATGGGAATGAGGTACAGCATTTAACTACTTTGAAAGCAGTTAATACTAAATGTCACAGTTAACATAAGTTGAACCTTCCTTGTACTCAAACGTAGCTTTCAGATACTGGAACATTTGCTTATCTACTTCATTGGAAGTACACATAGGAGTATATTTTTTATCCCTAAATATATTTGGATGTGTGTCAGAATCACCAACTGTGCCTAAGTAATATTGAGGGTAGAAACTTGAGTTTTTGAAAGTGTACAATAAACATGTCATGTTGAAGCAGCTGTGCAGTTGTGGTGTGAAACGTTTACAACATTCACCAGAAGCAGTTCAGCAGACTGAGTGTGAAAAGGTGGGCTGAGAGTCTTGTTTTGACCCATTTTGTTGATACTGTAATGTTTACATTTTATACTGGTTAATTGCCACTCCTAACATAACACAAGCTAGGTAAGGGTCTCATAACAAACTGAGTTTACGGTCACAAGGCTAGTTGCTTTTCATGTACAAAAGCTCGTGCAATAAAGAAATGTGTCTGTCTTTAAAAGTGCCACAGGGCTCCTTGTTCGTACTGACACAAGGAGTACAGGAGAGTGCTGCACCTGAGCAAGTACAATATCGCAGAAGAGCAAAGCATTCCCAGGGAGCAGACTGTGCTCTATATACTAAGCTGAAGTCTTCCTCGAACCTTTTACTGTGTAATGTGGCATAGCTATTTAGGCATATGCGTTATTAAATATAGACTCTCCAGAAACCATCTCAACTATTTTTTTATCATATGATTCCATATAGATTTGGGAGGAGATGGGGCAGGGAGAGGGGCAGGGAAATGGGGAAGGAGGGTGATTGTAAGCACTTCTGTATGGCAGCATGCTGGAACAAGGATTGGACAAGGGTGACCTGCTATGATTCCTGCCCTGATTGTGGGTTTAGTAGGTTACAGCGGGTGCATCTACACTTGCAACTTATGTCGACTTAAGGATACTTAAGTCGACCCACACAAAGCCACATCCACACTGGGCTTTTATTAAGTCGACTTAATAACAGCTTGAGTCAACTTAATAACACCACCTCTGAAGGTCAACTTAAGCCTTAAATCAACTTCTTAAGTTGACTTAAAGCCAGTGTGGACGGGGAATAGCGCTAAGTCAACCTAATTAAGTTGACTTAATGCTAGTGTGGATGGCTATGTCTACTGTTAAGTCGACTTAACAAGGTCAACTTAAGTCGATTTAAAGTGTAGCCACTCTATTAAAGTCGACTTAACTTTACAAGCGTAGACATAGCCAGGGAGATGAAACAAATAGTAAGTTGAGTATAGGTACATGTAAGAGATTGCTCTTTAAGATTTGTTTTCTGTTGTTGGCCTGTCCCTTGTTCAAAAAAAGAAAAGTGTCCTTTAGACGCCTCATGATTGTTTAGGACTTAAACTGCAGCCATTTAAAAAGTGAATTTTCCCATAGGAGGAGTGCCTTTTATTATATTTTTAAGGCAGTGGATTTGTCCAAAAACATGGGCTCACATACAATTATGCTGGTGAAATTTTTGTGGGGCGATTCAGTTTGTATACACTGCTATCATCCCACAACCATCCCACTGAATGGGATTGGTACATTTTATTGTGTGAAGAAAAATGCTAATAACAATAGCATTAAAATAGCATTATAGTTTCACAAGGCAAAATTATATTCCCATTAGAGTGATTGGTAGTTTTGCCAGAGTCATGAATGGGAGTAGAATCTAGTGTGTAATGCAAACAATGCGGTGAGTAGGAGTGCCCTCAGGTGTGGCTGCTCTCTTTGTTTTTAGCTATATTAAGCAAACTTGTATCTGTAGTGACAGGGCAGGGTACTTTTCAGAGTAAGAATCCCTGAACTGAGCCCCAGTAGAGGTGATTCGTGGTTTACCTGTAAGGAAGGAACCTCCAGATGCTAGGTTGAGTGGTTTGCACTCAATTCATTGATTCCCACTGAACTGCTCCCTTTAATTTATAAAAGCAGTGACTCACATTTGAGAAGTGAGGTGTTTTGCATAATTGGAGCTTTGGTAATACCCTAGTATATTATTGCATAGGGTGAAAGTAATTTATCAGAACCTAATGGAGGGATTGGTGAGCCACTTAAGCATCTGATGTATAGCTTTATAAATGCAAGCATTTTGGCAATGTGAATATAACAAATATTTTTGTCATAACACCTCTGTATGCCTTTAATCATCAGTATCGGCAATGCTTAAATAAATTAATGCGTACACAGAAGCCATAACTGATGTTTAAAGGACCCAGTTACATAATAGGCTTGCTTGGTTTGGTTTGGTTTGGTTAGTTTGGTTATTTAAGATTTAGTAATTCTAGGATACCAAAATGGGGTTAATGGTAGAAACTTATAAACATTTAACTTTGTACAGTACATATTGAAGTAAAACCACTCTTTACGCACTGGTAATTTTAGGTCAATAGTATAAATAATATTTTAATAATCGAAATGGATATTTACAGAACAACCAACATTATAAGAAGATTGTTGAAAAGGAGAGACATTAAAGAGCCACATGGATACACATATTATGTAAAGCATAATATTTGTTGCTGTCACTTTTATAGTTAGTGATGTACATTATACGCAACATTTGCATGTTCCTCAAAATATGCACATTAGCATTACATTTGCAGAGTTTATTTCAACCTAACAAAAAGTACACAGAGTAATATCACTTTGATAACACAACAGAGTAATTGGCCCTGAAACCAAACCTAGACCTTAGGTTTGGGCCATCTGTAAGATGATCTGTATTTCAGTGAGGCTTAATTTAACTCTTTGTCAAATGGTTCCTTCTCTTCACCTCCCCCCCCCACACCCCTCTCCAAAAAAATCATTATTTGGAGGGTGCAGCATCGCGGGGTCTTAAAGAGTAATGCTTTGATTTACGTAGCTTGATTATTGCATTGTATTTGTAAGAATTTCTGCAAATGTGAATATTTTAAGGTAGTATAGTTTTCTGTTGGTTGGTACATTAGAGGAAACTGAGTTGTCACATGTAATATTGAAAGAAATGGGATCTGTGGGGCAGAGCTACATCTTTTAGAATCTCTGGCCATCTTTATTGGAATTTGTATGTTTTGAAAAGAGTGCGTTTTGCAATATTTGTTTTATGATCACTATACATTAGCTAATTTCAAATAATGGCATAGTTATTTCCTTCCACTAAATGGAAAAGGCAAGGTTGTATGACTTAAATATCCTGTACTACTAGTTTGCTTGGAATATCAGCCCAGATTTTATTATGAGAAGATGTATTTCTTCATTCTCATATGCAGTGTTGGAAGCAGCATCAGGTGAGAGCAGAACAAACCTCAATTTGGCCAGCTGAAGAATGTTGTATGCTGTCCAGTTGCCTCTTAAGCAACCATGCCACATTTGTAACTGACTGTAGCCCGCCAGAAAATGTAAAGAATAGATCCCATCGTTGTCATCCAATCTGTTATTTCAGCATATGTCATGTGTGCAACGGAAACTGGGAGACTACACAATTCCCTGTAATTAAACTGCCTGTTTTCTAGTATGTGATACGAAGAAACTTCACTTGAATAGGGAATAACTACAGTGTGGGTTTTGTCAGACCTGGTTCAAGCTCTGCCCACTGGCATGACGTTTTGTATACTTGGCTCACCTACAATTGTGTCAGTGCAGTAGTAAAGTAACAATGAGCTTTTGCTCAGCATGGTGTGGACAGATGTGCACTCTGCTGAGTCTCTACTGGGAGTTTTCACACCCATCTCAGTAACCTCTAGAATGCAGCCTTAAATGCTCTGTTACTACGAAGATGCTATTGCTTTATTCATTCATTCATTTGAAAAATTGTGGTGCCTAGGAGCCCCACTCATGGACCAGGATCCCATTGTAGCGGGTGCAGTACAAACACAAAATAAAAAGTCATTCCCTGCCCCAAACAGCTTACCCAACCTTGATAATTTCTCTTAACTGTCAAGGAGCCATGATTGCCTCCTTATCCTTGTAGTGGCCCCATCATGGAGAAATTGCTGGTCCTTCCGAGTGCACCAAACCCAGTGATCACACTTACTCAGTCTGTTCAGAGTATACATTGTCAAAGTCAATAGTAAACCCAGTGATCACACAATTACAGTCTATTCAATGTCAACAGTAAATCCTAAATATCAAAAGGTAATATAAGCAATAGGACATTCCCATTGCATTAAAAAACTTTATGTTGTTATTCTTGCTCCCACAGGGCTCTCGCAGGATCAGAATTCCTTTTAGCGATCTATATCACTGAACTATCCCTCTTACAGTATAGGTTTCCTCTGAAAACAATAATAATAACCAACACCTTGTTCATCTATGGCGATCAATGCCTCTTGTACACATCCGTAACTCTCTTTAGTTGTCCCGTGTCACTCCATTTTGTGTTTGTTACATGGACTGCCACATTGGAAGGTATGGCAATGCAGAAGAAACCAGGGGAACCTAGGTAACAAGAAAGAAAATATAGAGGGGACATATAATGTGTAATAAGAAGGAAAGTTCTTAGATTTTCCAAGAGTAAGAAAATGAGTCATGGGATGAAGGTGAACAGAAGAGTTCCCAGGTTAAGGGTGAACAGAAGTTGAGAATTGCTGAGCAGAATAATGGGCGTGGAGGAGAGGGAATCACCAAGAAAGTAGGCACAAGCAGTGCTTCCACCTTTAATAAATATTAGTGTGTACATTTTAGTATGTTTCATTGCATTTCTTTGGCAGATGCACACAGCTGGGTTGACTTGTGATTAGGGATGGAAAGCAGAACACTGAGGATGGAGTGAGTCGAATGAACACTCATTGTTAAGCATGTAATTGAAGAGCTAAGACAATATTTTTTGTTTCAGATGACATGCCTGGGAAGCATTTTCTCTTCTCCATGTGTTCTTCCCTACCAATGGTCTAGTGCAGGGGCTGGCAACCTTTGCTGACCCCTGTGCCAGCCCCTCCCCCTCAAACTTCAGCTGGTGCCAACAGCCCATTCATGGAAAGAAGCCACCTAGAGGAGCTCCTCTCAGCAGTGTGCCTGGGGACCCCTATCCCCAGTTACACTCCTTTTGGTGATGGCACACCACAGAGAGGAGCCGTTCTGGGTGGCTTCTTTACACGGTGTGCCTGGGGCATGGACATGGCAGGGACCTCCGCACTGCAGCCGCCCCCGAAAGAAGCCACTTGGAGTGTCTTTTGGTGGCAAGAGTGGCAATTTCTGTGGCGCCACAGAGGATGTCGAGTGCCGCTCCAAATGGGCTTGTGTGCCACTGCTGGCACACGTGCCGGGGGTTGCCTACCCCTGGTCTAGTGCCTGCTCCTGTTCTCCAACTTCAAACTTTTTTCAGATCACTCTTGAAAGCTCATTTCAACAGCATCATCTGCAAGAAATTAGAGTCTTTGCAGCTGGGGGGATGTAGCAGACACAGAATCCCGCCTCCAAAAAAATCACACATACGGTCTTATCTTACGAGTCTTATCTGAACCCTTAAGAGAGATGTATGCCTCAAATGAGTAACTCTATAATCATTATTTCCTAATTACCTGTCTTTCCTCTCTCCTCCTCTTCCCAATGTTGGTTTGTATTATACCTCTATCAGCCAAGTCTATTGTTATGAAAGTACATTCCTCAGGTTAGAGACCTGCCTCCTGTGTCTTTTATTTCCTGAAGACATTAGCATATGTATAAAATAATTCGGCCTCAGTAGCAATTAAAGTTCAGACCCTGAAGCAGAAGACAGTCACACAAATGCTAGTAAAAAACAACGGTCCAAATCTAAGACCAACCTTTGTTCAATCTGAAGTGGAGAAATAATCCTGAATCTGAAGTGGAGAAATAATCCTTGAACTCCACATCCTCTGTTGCTTCCAGAATTGCCTTTGGTATTTTGAGAATTCTTAGGCAGATATCATATACTTATCCAGCAAAATTCAGACACAGTTTAGCAGGGCAAAGCACAGTTGGAGTTTGGCTCAGTGCCCAGAATCTGCTTTTAATCTTTGTAAAGGCCTTTTTTTTTTTTTTTTTGGTTTTGTTTTCCAGCTGCCCTGGAGTGTAGTTGTGGAAATACCCACGGCTTTCTCCTTGAGAGCAAAATGAATGATTTCCTAAGACACTTTCAGTATAGTATTTCTGACACCCAGCAAGTCACATGTTATAAATACTGGTCTCCGAGAAGTTTTCTGTAGGCAGATTCTTCCCTGGTAACATTTTATCTATTTGTAAAGATAAAGTAAAGAATTTGAGGAACCTGAGCATATCTGCTGTAAGCAGACGAGTTAGCCATTTCCAGAGTGGAGAAAGAAGCTGACTCCTAATCTTTCTTTTTAGAGATCCTCCATTAATTGCAAGCTGGCAAATGAGTCAGCATTCTCCAAAGCAGTGTGACTAGTTTCATAGTTAATAAGGCAGAGTATCACAGTTTGACAGTATCATCAGTCACCTAAATGCACTTCGGCTGGCTGACTTTTTTTGTTTGTTTTTGTTTTGTTTTATTTTAATGCTTGTCTTAAGAAATTAGTTCCATCTTTCCCTCACTGATGTTTAGTGACATCTAAACAATATTGAGCCTTTTGCAAAGGCTGTTGATGCTCATAGATAATGTTGCTTTTGGCTTGGGCTTGATTCTCCAGTCTTGCACCATATTTTAGTCATTTATAACTTTAGAAAGAATATCAAATCAGAAAGGTAAGAGTTTTACACCATGAGAGAGTGTCTTAGCTCTCTGTCAGGCCATGTGCCTCTCTGTTTCCTTGCTTATGGTGTTACTCTGCCTTCTATGGAAGGAGATGGGTGAGTTGAGCTTTAGTCTTCCCATCAAAACTTATATTAGAGTCCTTTCCCTCCCCCTGGTAGACAAACCAGTCCACAAATCCAATAGTTCTTCACCTCTGATTTAGAATTGCCTGCTCTGAGTTCACCTAGCAAACCACATCTCTCTCATGCTTCCTCTTTTAGGCTGTGTCTACTCTGGTAAATTAAGTCAACTTAAGCTTGCTTAAGTCGCCTTAATTTACCCTACATCTACTCTACAGTTTCCTTAAGTCGATTTAAGCAGCTTGCTTAAGTCGACTTAAGGAAAATAAAGTCGACTTAATTAAAATTAAGTCGACTTTATAAAACTACCTTCCTAGTAGACCTAAGGCTAAAGTCGACTCCCTACAGTTGACTTAAGCCAGTGGAGACATGGGGTAGCCCCAAGTCGACTTAGGGCTACCCCAATGCCCTCCCTGTGGGGGGGGCACAGGGGTAGCCTGGCATGCCCCCCCCCACCTGGCAGGGCAGAGCCCTGCCCCTATGCCCTGCCAGGGTCCCTGTCCCCCTTTGCTCCATTGTACCTAGGTACAATGGGGTAAAGGCTGAGCAAGGGGTGACCCCCCCTGCCCCTGTGAACCTCCCCTAGGTACCCCTAAGCCCCTAGAAGTCGACCTAGGCATCCAGTGTGGACGCTCTAGGTCGACTTTTTAAGTTCCCCTTTAAGTCGACTTTATTTTTAAGTGTGGACCCACTAAGTCGACTTAACTAAGTCGACTTAAAGTCGACATAGTTAAGTCAACTTAGTTAAAGTCGACTTAAATTACCAAGTGTAGACATAGCCTTAGAGTCTGTTCTAAAGCAACTAAAACTCTGGAACCCACAAAGGAACAGTAAAAGTAAGTTTTATATAGTGGCATATAAAATCAAAATTGGTTGCAAAGATGAAATGAGTATGCACTGATAGAGAGGGCAGTATTTTGGAAATCAAGAGTCCTAGGTTGTATTCCTTGTTCTGTCAATGACATAAACATCCATTGGGAAAAGCACTTAGAGTCAGATTTTCTAAAAATAACCTCTGATTTTATGCACCCAAGTTTGGACACCTGGCTCTGATTTTCAGAAGAGCTGAGCATTCACATTACCCATGATCTGTTTGTATTGTGTGTGCCCAGTGTGACAGATATGGCAATTTCCTGCAATGTCCTTGGGAGACCTTGTTGAATTAAGTGTAAGTAAGTTTGGGACCTGCTGTGTAATATTAATACTTTATATATTATTGTGTGCCAGGATTTTATATCATCTTTATAGGAGGGAGATGGGATGTGAGCCCTAGAAGGTGTTATTAATGTCAAAAGGCTATTGAACAATGAGTCAGACAAGAACGGGCTTCTGGAACAAACAGTCAAGTAGTTTGCTGGGGAATCTCTACGCAGAGGTCAATGAAAATTTCCCATCATCTGTTATGCAAAAACCTAGGCTTTTGAACTGTGCCCTTGAAGAGCCATTTTCTACTGATTACCTGCTCCCAGCGTCTCAAGAACAAAGGGCCAAGCTGTATAAAGGAAAGAATGACCTATTCATAGGTGGTGCTAGTTCTGAGCTAAGGCTATTAGGGACTTTATAATGAAGAAAAACCCCTGTGGGCTGTCGGAAGGACTGACTCTGACCAGAGCCCTAGTAGGAATTGGGGATGATCTCTGGTAAACTTATTAGCATGTGTGTACATACAGAAAAGAGTAACAGAAATTACAAGGGGTATGGAACAGTTTCCATATGAGGAAAGATTAGTAAGAATAGGAATTTTCAGCTTGGAAAGGGGACAACTAAGGAGGCGTATGACAGAAGTCTATAAAATCATGACTGGTGTGGAGAAAATAAGTATTTTTTACTCATAACACAAGAACTAGGGGTCACTAAGGGTATGTCTACACTAGCAAATTAAGTCAACTTAAGGAAGCTTAAGTCGACTTAAACAAAGCCTCACACACACCTGGTTTTCATTAAGTTGACTTAAGCAGTTCCTTAAATCGGCGTAATAACTACCACTCTTTAGGTCAACTTAACAATTAAGTCAATTCGTTAAGTCGATCTAAAGACGGTGTGGCTTATTCTATAAGTCGACCTAGAGTGTGGGTCCCGGCAAGAAGGGAGCTGCAGCTTCTTTCTCCCCGGAACCCGCAGCTCCCTTTTTGCTGGGACCCACACAGGTCCCGGGGAGAAAGAGCCGTGGCTCCCTTCTCGGAGGGATCCACAGCTTCCTGGCAGGAGAGACCTGCGGGTCACTTCTCAGCGGGGAGCCATGGCTCCTTCCGTGTCTACACTTGAAAAGTTAAGTCGACTTAACAGAGTCGACTTAACTTTTGAAGTGTAGACATAGCCCAAGTAAAATTAATAGATAGCAGGTTTAAAAAGAACAAAAGGAAGTGTTTCTTCACACAACACACAGTCAACCAGTGGAACTTCTTGCCAGAGGCTGTTGTGAAGGTCAAGACTACGACAGGGTTCAAAAAAGAACTAGATAATTTCATGGAAAATAATTCCATCAATTCGTGTTACCAGATGGGCAGGGATTTTTGTTTGGCAGATGCTGGGAATGGCTGGATGGATTACTTTATGATTACTTAGTCGTTCATTTCCTTTGAAGCACCTGGCATTGGCCATTTTCAGAAGACGGGATCCTGGGCTAGATGGAAAATTGGTCTGACACAGTATAGCCATTCTTATGTTCTTTTATGTTCATTAATAATCTGGATGATGGGGTGGATTGCACTCTCAGCAAATTTGCAGATGACGCTAAACTGGGGTATAGGAAAGTGGAGTGAAAGATACACTAGGGGGTAGGGGTATGATACAGAGTGACCTAAACAAATTGGATGACTGGACCAAAAGAAGTCTGAAGAGGTTCAGCAAGGACAAGTGCAAAGTCCTGCACTTAGGGTAGAAGAATCCCATGCATTACTACAGACTGAGGACTGATGGGGCAAGCAACAGTTCTGCAGAAAAGGATCTAGGAGTTACCATGGACAAGAACAACTCATAGTCCTGCGGCACCTTAGAGACTAACAAAAAACTGGGGGAGGGCTTTCATAGGCTGGAACCCACTTCTTGAGATGGATGAAGTGGAAACTGGGTTTGTAGGTATATATACACGTGCAAGGTTGCATACATATTAAGGGAAGAGCAAGTGCTAATGAGGTCAATTCAATCAAGATGGAAGAAGCCCTGTCAAAAGAGTTGAGAGAAGGTGTGCATTCCCAAACAATGGAATGGTTTTTTTGTAGTGAGATAGACTAGGTCTGAGTAGAGACTGCGAGTAGCTGATGGTGTCGAGTTTGTTTACAAGTTCCAACGCTGAAGTTTTGCTTTGAAGTCTGTTTATGATGGTTTTTTGCTGAAGTATGACAACTTTCAAGTCTGTTACTGAATGTCCAGGGAGATTGAAGTGCTCTCCTACTTCTTTTTCAATGTTACCATTTTTGATGTCTGATTCGTGTCCATTTATTCTTTTGCATAGAGACAGTCTGATTTGGCCAATGTTTGTGGCAGAAGGGCATTGCTGGCACATGATGGCATATATCCCATAAGTAGATATGCAAGTGAACAAGCTCCTGATGATGTGGGTGTTGTGACACCTATGATGGTGTCACTTGAGTAAATTTGCAGGCAGAGTTGGCTTGGCAGTGGGTTTTGTTGCAGGAATGGGATTACTGGGTGAGTGTTTCTGTTGTATGGTGTGTAGTTGCTTGTGAGTATTTGCTTCAGGTTGGTCGGGAAGTGGGGGGGTTGTCTGTAAGTGAGGTCTGGCCTGTCACCCAACGTCTGAGAGAGTGAGGGATCATCTTCCAGGATAGGTTATAGATCCTTGATGATGTGTTGGAGAGGTTTTAGCTGGGGACTGTAGATGATGGCCAATGGTATTCGCTTGTTTTCTTTTTGGGGGTCTGTCCTGTACTAGGTGGATTCTGGGTAACTCACCCTCTAATCAACTGTTTTGAATGGACCTCATCTACTTTAATTGAATTGACTTTGTTAGCACTTGTCCTCCCCATTGTAATGTTTCCCACCTATCCTTGCATGTGTATATATACCTTCTACCTGTAGTTTTCACTTCAGGCATCTGACGAAGTGGATCGCAGCCCACGAAAGCTTGTGCTCGAAGAAATTTGTTAGTCTTTAAGTTGCCACAGGACTCTGATTGTTTTTGTAGTATGGGATAATTGGTCTTCAATTTTAACTGACAAATATGAGGGTTCCAGTTACCTTGCTGGGATGATTGTGATGGATGCGCATCTTTTCCTCCAACAGGGAGAGGAATAAGGCCAAACCATTGTGGAAACATCAAGCCCAATTTTTCACTGAAATGAGACAAGAGTTAATAGGTTGTCACAAGCAAAAATTCTGGTCATTTTAAAATTCACATACACCAACAAACTCCATAAGCTGTATTCAGTATAGTTGTAGCTGTATTAGTCCCAGTATATTAGTGAGACAAAGTGGGTGTGAGATAATTATCTTTTATTAGACCAACATCTGTTGGTGAGAGAGACAAGTTTCTTAAGAGTTCTGTGTGGCTCAGAATCTTGTCTCTCTCACCAACAGAAGTTGGTCCAATAAAAGATATTACCTTACCCACCTTGTGTCTCTAAAGCCACGTAAGTGTCTTGAATGGATTTGGTAGTTACTTTTCTGCTGCCAGTACCTGAGCTGGTGATATTGACAATGGCAGTAAATTTGGACCAGGAAGTGGGTTAAAAAGGTCACTGCTGACCCCAGTGCCTTCCTATGAAATGGGAAAAGTTTGTTAAATTAATTAAGCCACTTTTCAACACCAGATGTTTAGAGCCCACTAAGTGGGAATCTATCATTAGATCTGTATGCCTCTAAACTCTTTTCTGTTTCTGTCTAGCAGTCATTTAGGTAAAGGAACAAAAAAAAGCTCAAGAGGAAGAAGAGTTTGGGGTAGCTAGATAGTTAGAGGTCTTTTCAACTATCAATTTTACTTTCTTGTTTTCAAGCTTAAAGTACTTTGTTGTAAATAAGCTGTTGTGTGGCTCTGAAAAGCTTTGCTTGTACAAACGCCTGCTATGCTAAATACTTACTGCATTCCTGATTGAAAAAGCTGATTGTGTCTTTGAGTTCTTTCTTTTCATATAGATGTAAGGTTGCTGCGCATCTTTCCATGTGAAACTCTCAAGTGCGTGTATGTGTGTTTGCATATTCTTCTAGAGAGTTGTAATCTTTGGATTAGTTCAAATTAAGTTGCATGTGTTTTTGTTTTTTCTTGCGGCAGTATTGCTATGCTAATGTTGTTTAGGGTCAAGCCCCCACTAAACATGGGAGAGGGGGAGAAAAGCCAGACAGATTTTAAACAGCCAGTCAAACTGTAGTTATGTATAAACATTTTGTCATTCTATAAAGAAGGCAAGCTGCAAACAGCACACTGCTTTTCAATGGCAAGATGCTGCTTTAGAAAATAATTAAAATCTATTCTGTTTCTCTTTCTATTGATTTTCTTCGGCAAATAAAATAGTCCTTTTATTTGTTTGATTATCCTACTATTCTCTCATCTGCTGTCTCAATCAAGGCAGAACAAACAGGGAGTCCTGTGGAACTTCTAAAGACTAACACATTTATTTATCACATGAACTCTCGTGGGTATAATCCCACTTCATCAGGTGCATGAAATGGAAACTATAGTATATAGGTGAATACATAAATGCAGAGAAGTGTAAGTCAGAAGGTCAGTTCAGACTTTTTCAGCAAACCAAACAAGTTGTTTTGATTCAAACAGTGGGGAACAACGGTTGAGGACGTGAGAATGTGAATTACCTTTGGTAATGAGTTCGCCATTCCAGGACCCTATTCAAATCTAGTCTAAGCATAGTTGGGCCTTGTCAGTACTTGGATTGGAAACCCCCAAGGAAAAGCCAGTTTATATCAAGGGTCAGAGAAAACACTCTTGCCCCTAGACTAAGTACCCTACCCCCCACCCGTCCCCCCAGTCCTTTGAGCTCAGGGCTAGAGAGAGAACTGCCTTTCTTAGAGCAGCCAACCTTTCTCCTTCCTCTCTAGAGAGGAACACCCCTAACTCTGCAAATCTCAGCAACCTATTCTTGGGGGCCTCCTATCACATTTCAGGTTTTGGGAGGAAGAAGAGCTATCTTCTGCTGCCATGAGACTCACTTCACGGGAAAGAGACATCAACCTCCCTCCTCTGGCTTCATGGGGAAAGAAACAAATAAGTTGCTTCACATACCTCTAACTCAGTAATCACACTTTGTTGGTCTCAACACTTAAGAGTGAGAAGATTTAGGTGCTTCTTCCAACAGAGAGTGGAACAAACAATTTATAAACAAAGTAATGAAGCCTGTCTAGACTATAGGCAGAAAAAAAGACAGGAGTGGATTATACCCAGCACATGCAACACATAGAAATCAGGCAAGCCCTGAAGAAAAAAATTTTAGACCAAAAATCTCAGATGCTAAAGGACCAATACCATGAGCAGTGTAATAAGGTACATCGGGAAGTATACGCCTTGTGAGAGTAGATAAAAGACATTAAATTGATAATCTGGCAATAAATGCAGATGTCCATGGTGAACAGGGAACAAAATGATGTGGCTTATTAGTGGTAAATGTCAGACACCAACAAACACTCTCACTGGGGACAAGCAAGACCTCAAGCCACAAAAGAACAAGAAATGCATTTGATAGAACATTCCAAAGAATTGCTGAATATGGAGCCACCCAAAGAGGAAGCAAATATCCAGCAGGCAAAAGAAGATCTTGCTATCAGCACAGATATTCCAACAAAGGAAAAGATCATTCAAGTCATCAAATCTTTAAAAAAATGGGGAAGCCTCCTGTCAAAGATAACTTGAATGCAGAATTGTTCAAGGCTAATCTTAAATTAGCAGCATCTATCTTGGCCACTTTGTTTATATCAGTTTGGGAAGAGGAGAAGGTGCCAGATGAGTGAACCAGTGGAGTTATGATGAGGTTACCAAAGGAAGGAGATCTCAGTGATTGTAATAACTGGCATGGTATTAAACTTTTATCTGTGCCAAGTAAAATAGTAGTCCAGTGTATACCAGAAGCAATTGATAGTGTTCTCAGAAAAGAGCAAGCTGGTTTTTGGAAACGGTGTGGGTACACAGATCAGATCTTTACGAAATGTAATAGAACAATGCTTAGAATAGCAATGACAGCTTTGCATACATTTTATAGAAAGTTGCGCAACCTGCATTTAAGAAACTATGCTAGCTAATAAAGGTGAGATATTGCTAATTCCAAATCTTTTTTGGATTTAGATTACAATTTTATGTTTATTTTATTTGGTTTATTTTAATCTCTTTACACTTGCCACCTATAATCACTTAAAATCTATTTATCTGTAGTTAATAAATTTGTTTCATATTTTATCTTAATCAGTGCATCTTTGAGTGAAATGTTTTGACAAACTGCTCAGTGACGACAGCTGGTGAATGTTCCTTCCACTTTGAGGGAAGGACAGACTGGTTAATAATCTCCACTGGTCAAGTCCTGTGTTCTTGGGCTATGGAGCCAGTTAGAATTTCTCTGTTGTTGGTTCGTGAGTGGCTGGAAAGTGTTCATTGAACTGAGTGGGGTGTGATCGCCACCAATGGAAGGCTGTGAAAATGCAATACCTGCCAGTCATTTGTGCTTTATCACAGAGTGAGAGGGAGCCCAAACTGGTGAGACAATGGATTCGGTGGTATCCCAGCTTCCAGGAGGTACTCCAGGGATTCTGTATACCATCCCAGGAGTACAGCAGGGTATGTTATGTCTGAAATCCTCTTTAACATTGCCATTGGTTGGGTAATGTGGTGTACGATAAAGGACATGCCAAGAGGTATTAGATGAATACCCTTCTGATCCCTTGAAGACCTGGATTCGCAGATGTTGTTGGTTTCTTATCACATACCCATCACCATATACAAGAGAAAATAATCTAATTAAACATATTCAGTCAGCAAATTGGACTGAAAATCAAATGCAGTAAGACAGATATCATGACTTTTAATATTCCCTCACCATCACCAGTACAGATAAGAGGATTGTGTTCACGCTAATGTGGAATATTCACATACCTGGGCAGTACCATCAGCCAACCCGTTGTAATTTCACTTCTGGAGTGTTAAATGGACAGTAACCAACTACAGAAGAAGTATTTTCTAGCCCCACTAATAATAATTAAAAGTAGAG
>ML685766.1:1158682-1271285 GCA_007922175.1 Pelusios castaneus | reverse complement strand
TGTTTTGTTTTATCACAGTAGCGCGAATATCTCTGTAGTACTGTGCTGATCGCTCCCCAGAGGCGGCCTTTGGTTATTGGGGGCCCTAGGCAAAGGCACATTGTGGGGGCCCCTATAGACCTGTGGGGCCCCGTATAGGCCCATGGGGGCCCCCTGTCGCCAGCCCCAGCTCCCTGCTGATATTCCCGGCCCTTCCCCTCCCCCCCACACCCCCAGCCCTATCTCCCCCTCACCAACCCTGGACACAGGGCCAGCTCCCCTGCTGGCTGCCAACCGAGGCAGACAAGGGGGGCCTCGGGGCCCTAGGCGTGCGCCTGCTTCGCCTACCCCAAAAGCCACCTCTGTCGCTCCCCACGTAGTAGAATAGAGCTGGCAGACTGTCCTCTGAGGCAGGATCACAGTGGCCTAATGACAATGGCTGGGGAGAAATTTGAGGGTTGTGGTGTTACTTCCTGGAGTCCTTTGGAGGCCATTGAATAGCAGGCACTTTTTCGGTGCAAAATATTCTCATTGTTCTTTGTGACATGTACGGCCAATGCTCTTGCATAATTTGTGTGAGCCTGCTTTGTGCAACGTACATACTGGTCAGGTGTTTGTGCAACCCTATAGAAACTAAACTTTGAACTGATGATGGGTACTGACTTGATTTGTGTATGTATATTAGGTGTGTGCATGCATACGTGCACGCAAGTGTTAGCGCACAAAACAGTGGTACTGATTACGAGCTTGATTCTAAGCAGGAAAGAGGCTTTTTCTTCTTTCTGAAATATTATCTTGAAATTTAGGGAGTCAGACTGCTGAGACATTAACACTGGGATTTTTAAAACAACACTGAAAGAGAGAATTAACACTGCACTGCCTTTTCAGTTGGGCTGAAACTGTCTCATTTATCACCCAGCCAAATATATTAGTTTGTATACGTCTAACAGTGTGGAAAGAGTTCATCTCAGTATTTTTAATAATCTTATGGTAGTATTTCTATACTTTATTTGTTTGCTTTGACATTGAATGGTTTAGATAGAATGTTCAATTTATCTGCTTGAACAAATACTTGCTCTTTTCCTCAATATTTTAAATAATTGTGTCTTAAATTTTAATCTTTTAGCTTTCTATATTAATTCAAATGAATAATAACACAGAGGAGGATGATAATCCAGTTTATTAATAAGATGACGGAAATGCACTGAGTAAGCATATTAAAATACATTAAAAGCTAGTCTCTGGGGAGAGGCTCTCACCTGCATTTCTTGATACTGGTGGATGAAGTTCTTTTTTCTTTAAAAAAAATTATTTATTTACTTCAGCAATAAGAAAAATAGGATGTTAAAAAGGACAGCACAGATTAATGAGGCAATAATAAAGCAAATAAGATCCATTAGCCAAATCACTGCTTTGAGAAGCAGATAGGTTGATAAGTGCCCTTGAGTTCCTTATGTGGGAAAAAATGTTAAAACACTTGGAAACAACATCATTGAGATTGGGGTTTTAGTCCATTGGGACCAAAATGAAATGACAGAGTCTTACAATAATTCAATGTAAAGTTCATTCGGGTTTAGCCAGAGTACTCTGTTCAATATTTGAACAATTGTGTCAAAACTTAAGATGCAGAAGTTGTACCCGTTCAAGACTTATAATTAAATGTTTTAAGTACCCAAATCTAAGCCATTGAACGTTGAAGGATCTTTGATGTAATTTATCTTTTAGTAAGTAAATCCATCATCAAAGTTTTAGTGAGTTAGGTTATAACAGATTTTGCATTGCAACTTGTATCTTTAGCTAGACTACATTTTAATTACGGATTCAATGCAGGGTTAATGTGTACTGCACACACTTGAAACGTCACATCTCCACTTGCTCCTAGCTTTGCAACCATGCTCATCTTCTTGAGCATTTATTGTTTAAAGAAAAAATTGCATTAATATTTTTAAATTTTATTTTTATAGGTAGTATATCCTAAATGTTTTCTCACTTTTCAAGATAAAACATATACATAAATTACCTAGCTTAAAACACTAGTAGCAATGGGGAAATTGTAGTTAGACTGCATAATCTTCTACAAATTGGCACATTCCACCCATATACACATACCACCTTGTTCCCTCTCTTCCCCTCCTCCCCACAAAAGAAAGGGAACACAAAAGGTTGCCAAGAGCTAGTGAGAAATGGCTGAAGATGTGGAAACGTGAATGCAAACAATCATATAAACTTAGAGTGATTTTCATTTATAATGTTCTTTAACCCAACTTTAGATTGTGATTAATAATGAAAATCTTACTTTAAAAATGCAAAAAAATATCCATGAAGAGAGAGTGATTCATCCAGGTTTGCATACTCTGTCAAAACGACATATGTCACTAGTCAAAGGCCTGATGGTATGTTTCAAATAGGACTGCCTGTTTCCTCTGAACTGCCCACAGCTGTAACTCGACCAGTAACTGAAAGACCGTACAAAATTTCTCTGTTGCTATAGCTGTGACGTCACACGCTGCTACTAACATGTGGTTGGTTATTTTATGTTTCAGATCTCTGCCTGTAGTTGAGCACAAAGAAAACGACGAGACTCCCACATCTTTCAGTGAGAAGAAAGGAACCAGCAGAGCAGATTAATACTGGCTTGTGTCTGGTGGCCTTTTTGTACAAAGGCTCCCTTTACAAAAGACACAGTATTATTTAATGAGCTGTGAGATGAGGTGCTGCTGCTAACGCTCCGTTTCCAAGATTCATCTGCTATTCATTGTGCTTAATGTACATGTTTCTACACCGTGCATTTAGAAGCTCCCTGAGAAGAATCCAAAACGGCTGCGGGGGAAAGACCACCAAACATGCCTACAGAAACACTACAGACAGGTAGCATGGTGAAACCTGTTAGCCCGGCTGTCACTTTCACATCTGCCGTTCCTCTTCGCATCCTAAACAAAGGACCGGACTATTTTCGTAGGCAGGCAGAGCCGAATCCAAAAAGGCTTAGTGCTGTGGAGAGACTAGAAGCTGATAAGGCAAAATATGTGAAGAGCCAAGAGGTCATCAATGCCAAACAAGAGCCTGTAAAGCCAGCGGTGCTTGCAAAGCCACCGGTCTGCCCTGCTGCCAAGCGAGCCTTGGGTAGTCCTACTTTGAAAGTGTTCAACAACAATGCAAAGACTGAGAGTGGGGTCCAGAGAGAAAACTTAAAACTAGAGATTTTGAAAAACATCATTAATAGCTCAGAAGGCTCCAGCTCAGGTTCAGGTCACAAACATAGCTCACGAAACTGGCCTCCCCACAGATCTGATTCAGCAGAGCTGAACCGGCATTCATTTGCAGAATCTTTAAAGGTCTACCCCACCCAGGGCCGGAGCAGCCCTCAGGAAAGCAATTCCAATGTAAGCAGAAGGCTCTTAGAACAGTCAGCGGAGACTTTCTTGCACGTTTCCCATAGCTCATCAGACATTAGAAAAGTAACTAGTGGTAAGCCCTTAAAAGCAATACCTTGCAGTAGTTCAGCCCCACCTCTGCCTCCAAAACCCAAAATTACTGCCATTGCCACCTTGAAATCCCCAGAGATCGACACAGTAGAATCCAGTTGTGGAGTCAGTCGACGACCCTCCTTACAACGCTCCAAATCAGACTTAAGTGACAGATACTTTCGTGTTGATGCAGATGTGGAACGATTCTTCAACTACTGTGGACTGGATCCTGAAGAGCTTGAAAATCTTGGGATGGAAAATTTTGCAAGGGCTAACTCTGATATTATATCCCTCAACTTTCGCAGTGCAAGCATGATTAGCTCAGACTGTGAACAGTCTCAGGACAGCAACAGTGACCTTAGAAATGATGACAGTGCCAATGACCGTGTGCCATATGGCATTTCTGCAATTGAAAGAAATGCCAGAATCATCAAGTGGTTATATAGCATCAAGCAAGCTAGAGAGTCACAGAAAGTGTCCCATGTGTGAGAGGAAATCCACAATAAAATAAGCAAGGACTGCATCTGTGTCTGTGAATATTCAGTTGTGAAGGGTTGTGAAGTCTACTTGAAGTCTTGTACACTTCTCAAATCTCTTTGTGTTGCTTGTTGTGCAATGTTTTTAAGTTGCATGCTTGTCAACATGTGGACTGACCTGGCTTCCACTTGAACAAGAACTGATTGCAAATCCTGGCTGAGCATATACATTATCTGCCAAAAGTTTAAGACAAGAATCGAATTAGGGCTTTGTTATAATCAAATTGTTTACATGAAAAAGTTCTGTGACTTCTTCAATATTTATGTAGTTCCTTGTGGTTTTTATATCTCGGTTTTGTGTCTCAGATACAGATATTGTCAACTAATGTTACTAGCTTTTAAGTTGAAACAAAACCCTTTTGGGGGTGGGAGGGGGAAAGACAAAATTGGCCAAAATAAGAGATTTAGACATACAACAATAGGCAAAGAAATTGATCTTTTGTGGAATAGGATTTATTGGCTCACATAAAACTGTTTCTAAACTGAAGAGGAAAATGCATCCTTTGTTAAAATAGATGGATCCACCTGTATTAAAGGATCGTTGTGGAATAATGGTTTTTGTTTTCTAAGTTTCCTTGTTTTTACAGCATTAATGGTCTAGCAAAGCTGCTTGACCTTTCATAATCTAAATGAGTCTTGAGTTTGATTCAGTGTAAAAATATTAATGGTTTTTGTATCACACAGATGGAGAGGTTAAAAAGAGTCAAAGAAAGTTGACTGATGGAAATGTCATCTTCAGTGTTGTATTGGTTTTTTGTTTTGTTTTTGTTCCTTTATTTAATTTTCTTGTTAAATAAAGATGCCTCGTCTTAAACTTTTGACAGGAACGATTAGATCCTATAGCTGATATTGAATGCCTTTTATTAGTCAAACTCATCGTGACTACAAACTCCATGCTGTCTTTTAAGTTTTTGTAGACCTGTTTGAACAGTTCATGAACAAAAATGGAAACACACAGCCATATCAGTATAAAGCCTCCTATTCAGAAGTAAATACACTCAATAGCTGAACTATATCTGAGAAATTGTGATTATGTCGTTTTGCATATGTTATCTCTAAGGCTGTGAAAGTTTGTTACAGCTCTAGGAAAGTGTAGAAACATGACAGTATGTAGATTTTTTTCCTTATGATGGTTAGTGCTGCACGTCAATCTGTTACAATTTTGTTGACAATCTGTGTCTTCCCAATGGTTTAATTAACTGTCATTCCAACTGACAGTTGTGGTGTAGTAGCAGAGAAGTTGAAAGTACAGTGATCTGCTTCATTATTATTGTATTCATGCTTTGAAGTACATTGCAGCACTACCTTATACTTCATCAGCTAATAGGAAACTTTTTTTTATTGTGTAAATGCTGTAAGACTTTGTATATACTTCAGTTGTTATGAAATCTTTAAAAAGAGTGTTATGGTAATAAATAGCTCTTGGTGCAAGTATTGGTGGTGTTCTTCCTTTGTTTTAGATGTTTTTTAATCTTTCTTTTAAAAATAATGGGAAATAATTGCAGTGCTATGGTAAGGCTTAGTTAAATAGTAGTTCCAGTAGAAGTTTCTTCCCCAAACCACTTTGCAGAACATTAATTCTTTTAACTGTAGCTATAGAAATATGAACTTGCTGTAGAACTAGAAGAGTTCAGGACTCCTAAAATAGCCCGCTTCTTGCTTACTTACCTGGCATTGTTATTGTTCTCTTGTATTATATCGTTTCCCAGCAAACCTCTGTGTTTTCTTCTGAATTGTTCTTCAGTAAGGTATATTTATAAATTTCAGTATTAGAAGTGTTTACAAATTTAGGCTTTATTTTATTTCACGGAGCCTCTGTACCTTTAGCACTACTGTAAATAAACACAGCATTCTTACTTTTAGGGGAGTTTCAGTTGTTTACCAGTGCAGAAGACCTCACATGAGGCTGGAATTGGAGTACAAAGAGCAGTGGACTCAGCTATTGGATACAGAACTTCATACAAATTTGGGTGGGGGGTTATGTTTACCGAGTGTTTATTCATTAAAAGAAAAGACATCTTTTGCTTCTAAAAGAAACCTACATTTTTTACACATTCTTATGGATGAATGTATGGCATACACCTATGCTCTTTCCAGCAAGGGGGAAAAGGAGATAGCTTTAAGCTATATTTAAGCTATATATAAGTATATTTGTGCCATATTTTAAGCTTCGTGGATTTGAACTGGCATTGACATCACTTCGGTTTTTCAAGCATGTTTTCCTACTGTGAATTCAACCCAGTTCAGTTATTGTTTTGCCGAAGAAAGTAATTCTTTAAGGGATTAAAACCAAAAGTAATGCAGATGTACTGCTAAGAAATAAAGAACTTAAAACGAAAATAAAAATGCTGTCACATTGTTGTCTATTAAATGGTGTGTTACAAGCGTGATCATAACCATGCTA
Source organism: Pelusios castaneus (assembly GCA_007922175.1). Classification (NCBI taxonomy): domain Eukaryota; kingdom Metazoa; phylum Chordata; order Testudines; family Pelomedusidae; genus Pelusios; species Pelusios castaneus. Next base: position 1,264,899 of record ML685766.1, on the reverse strand, counting down.
TCTCTAACCATTGGCAGCCAAAAATAATAATCAGGAAAGCTTTATAAATAGATGATTGAGTAGGACCACGGCTAATATTCTTGTTTCCCAAGATTCCTTTTAAAGCTATGGGATACGTGTTTCATGAATTTCCTTTTAGTGTCACAAGTGGTTTGTGCTCTTGAGAGATCTATAATGCAGTTTTTCCCCATGTAAACTCTTATGTAGCACCTTTGACAATGTACGAAGAGTCTGTGCAGGTCTTTGTGGACAGTGGCAAATTTGCCGCCTTCAGTTCAAATTCCCTGATCAACTGCTCAGGTCTGTAAAGACCGGTTGAGCTGATCAGGAAGTTCGATCCTGGAACACCACCCCTGCAACTGGGTAATGCTGAGCACAATGGACAAGCCAGGAGTTAGGCATTCAAACTGCAGTACACCAGTTTATTGTAAGTAACTTGCATATCTCAGTTTGACTGCTGCTGGAAAGAGCAGGCAGTGTAGACCTGCCCTCTGATGCTGCAGTCTCTGTTTGTGGCAGTGACTTTTACTGCCTGAACTAATCCCATTGAAATCAGTGTGACTACTGCCATAAAATTTTCAGAATCAGATCCTAAATTTCAACTGTGCTTACAACAGTGGTAAGATTGATGTGATTAAAAGAGAGATTACAGAGAAGATTAAATTCCAAAGGGGTAGCCGTGTACATTTGACTCTTAGGAATGAGTGACGTCACAGTTCCAGTTTGTTTTTTGTTTTGTTTTGTTTTGTTAAATAGGAATAGCCATTTCATCTTTGTACCCAGTTGGTTCACACAATTAGTGAGTGTTGGTTCTTTTATCAGTGCTTTGAGATCCTTCCAAAATGTAATATATAAATACAAGTTGATGGTATTATCCTGAGAATGCAAATACTATCATCTTAGAAGTCTAGCAGACATTTGCGGGTTGTGTCAGTTGCCTCTACAAGGACCTTCTAAAAGCTCATTGAAATCAAACTCCTATAGACTTCAGTAGGCTTTGGATGCAAGGTCTGCATCAAAATATGTCTACATGTCAACAGAAACTCTGGAGTAAAATTAATAAACAGAATCTTGCTAACACTAGAACTGAGCATCACAGCTGGTAAACTTGTGACTGAATGAAGGACAGTGTGGGTATATTTCCAGCAGAGGGAGCTCTAATTTGTCTCAAAAAAGATACCACAGTTTTGTTTTAATGTAATTGACCTGACACAGTGCATGTTATCTCAAAATCTCTTTGCAGGGATACACAAGTACTGGGGGAAACACTAGGTGCACAAAAGAGGTCAACCGAAAAACTTGCTACTTCATATTTTAGAATAAATTCATCACATAGAAGTTAAGAAATACATGATCCTAGCTACTAAATTACATTTTGATCAATGTATTTTGATGGGTTCTGAGATGATATGGAGTTATGAATTACATTTTTGCATTAGAGATTGTTATGTTAAAAAGGAGATGGACCATTTGATTGATCAAGAGCCTTTGAAGGGTAAACACAGAAGGATAATGTTTTTGGCAGGAATTCAATCAGAAGACACGTTTAGACAATGCAGGCCATCAGTATTGCTGACTTCTGAATTTTCACTGCAATTTCATCCATGGAGGCTGTATATGTTGGATTCAAGTCACTGTGTTCAGTCAGTAAAAAACAAAGGCTATGTCTACACTTGCAAGTTAGTTTGAATTAAGGAAACTAAATTTGAACTAACTTAAGCCTTGGCCACGCTAGGCTTTCATTAGTTCGAATTAAGGGCTTCCTTCATTCAAACTAATAAATTCAATTGCTTAGTTCAAATTAACAGTTAATTCGATCCGTTAATTCGAACTAAGTCAAATGTGGCCATATTAATTCGAACTAACCGCTTAGTTCAAACTAATCGGCCGATTGACCTTCCTGCAACTGACTAATTCGAACTAAGCAAGTGCCCTGCATGGCCATGGCTAGTTCGAACTAGCATTCTAGTGGGGCCATGCTAGTTCGAATTAAGTTAATTCGAACTAAATAAAATTAGTTCAAATTAACTAATTCGAACTAGCTTTTATAAGTGCTTAACGGGGTTATGTGCTTAGCCAAAGTGCTTAACCAGGCTATGGGACATGGTGCTGAATATTTCTGTTATAAGGTATGAGCTAGTCTGGGGAAGAACCTGATTTTTTGACAACTACTTACTATAAAGAGAACATTTCACTGTGTACATTAAATCATACTTGTTTGTGCACAACATTTCTGAGGAGTAGAAGTTGACAAATGAGGCTCCTTTATACCGTTTTGGCAGTGGGTGCAAAAACACACACACTTTAAGGCACCTTCACACTGCCAGAGCTGGACAAAGGGTCCTTAGTGTAAAAGAGAATAAGGGTCTCTGTCTGGAGAACTGTAACATAATTCCATGCAAAATCCTAGATCCTTCTTGCTAACCAAGGCTACGTCTACACTTGTAATTTTAAGTCAACTTAGCATGTCCACACTTAAATTTAAAGTCGACTTAGGGGAGAACTTAAAAAGTCAACCCAGAGCATCTACACTGAATGCCTAGGTCGACTTCTAGGGGCTAGGGGGACCTTGGGCAGGTCCATGGTGCCAGGGGGAGCACCTCTTGCCCAGTGCCAGGGGGCTCAGCCTTTGCCCCCTTGTACCAGGGTACAATGGGGCAAAGGGGGACAGGGACCCTGGCAGGGCATAGCGGCAGGGTGGGCAGGACTCTGCCCTGCCCTGTGTGGGGGGCATGCCAGGCTCCCCCTGTGCCCTCCCCCCCACCCCCCCGGCAGGGAGGGCAGTGAGGGAGTCCTGGAGTAGCCCTAAGTCGACTTAGGGCTACTCCAGGTCTACACTGGCTTAAGTCAACTTGAAAAAGTCGACTTAAGCCTAAAGTTGAACTAAAAGTAGGTTTAATAAAGTCGACTTTTTTTCCTTAAGTTGACTTTACTTTCCTTAAGTCGACTTAAGCAGCTTGCTTAAGTCAACTTGAGGAAACTGTAGTGTAGATGAAAGTCAATTAATTTACAAGTGTAGACGCACTCTAAGACCCTAATGCAGCACCTATTGAAGTCAACAAGCAGACTCCAGTACCTGCAATGGCCTTCAGTCAAGCCCTAGCTTTTTGGGAAAGGTCATAATTTGTTCCTTACTGGTGAAGATAATGCAAATAATTTATGTTACTGATGGAATATGTTGACTTTTAGAACTCTCTGGAATGCATTTCTTACTGAGAGCTTTACCTGTCACCATCCTCTAGTTGTCACCATGGAAATCCTAACAGCTAACAAGAGTACCTATTGTACTAATAGCATCTGTTGTAGGGAAAATATATTCACTTCAAAGCTTCAAATGATGCTGTCCTTTTTTGGGTTTAGTGTATTCTGAAAGAGAATAGTGCATCCACATTTCCCAGCCCACTGTACTAAGGAACTTAATAGCTGTGTTGAAACAGATGAATAACAAATCACAGCTTCAAAGAGAGACTGCAGAACTCGAACTTATATGCAAATTTGACTCAGTTGTCTTGGGGTTAAACAGGGACTATGGATTTTTCTCGCATTACCTCAAGTGAATTGACCTCCCCCTCCTCTATGTGCTGTTCCCCAGTGTTTTGAATCCTAACACCTATTTTGATTTGCTGTTACAGCCTGACCTGATGCTATGTCATACACTCCCCTGCATTTAATTTCCTCCCACTCTGTAAGTTTCCCATCTTCAAAGCGTCTGACGAAGTGGGATTTTCTCCCACGAAAGCTCATGTGATAAATAAATCTGTTAGTCTTTAAAAGTGCCACAGGACTCTGTTGTCTTTCTACAAATAGACTAACACGGCTACCCCTTTGGAATATGGAAAATATGTCACTCAAATATTTCTTATTTAAATATTTAAAATGTTGGATATGTTTAAAAATAGTCGTCTTATAGTAGGTGCAGAAGTTAAAGAATATTCAATGTATTTTTTCTTTTTATGAAAACAATGGAATTCTATAACAAGAACTATATGCATTTAAATGTCATACTTCTGAAACTTATTGGTTGGTAGTAATTTTCAGAAATTATGGTCTTGTAATGAATAAAAGTTCTATTATCTGTGTAATCTGCTTTTGACACTGTCAGTCATATCCACATTCTTAACATCTTGATGTCTCTGGGTTTTCACACCCCGTTTTTCTTTATGTTCTTCCTCCTCCTCTCATCATTATTTCATTCTCTCTCTTTTGATGGTTCCCTCATCTCCCATTCTTTGTAGGGCTCTGACCGAATTCTCTTTCTTTTCCCTTTTACAACATTTTCTTGAGTAACATCACACGCTCATAGTTTCAGCTGCCATATTTATGGCTGACTCCCAAATTTCCCTGTGCACTCACCTATTTCTCTTGATCCAGATGCATTTCAGCTTCTCTGCAAATCATCTCTTTGGTGCTCTGGTTTTGTCAATAAGGCAAAGAAATCCCTGAAGTTTTTCAGTAGCAGTATTTTATTTCATATATTTAAAATATTACCAACAGGGCTGCAGCACTGACTGCTTCGTTATCTTTTTGCCACTGTGATCTGCCCTCTGATCTGGTGCTGACTATTCTTCATGCTGTTATACAAGATGTTACAGAGCCCGGGCCCTTGAACGTTCTAGCTGCAGCTCCCTCTTGTGGGTGGAAAGCTGTCTCTCCTAACATCCACATTGTCAAGTATAAGACTGTATACCCCAAATAATAGAATGTGGAAAAAACATCACATAATAAATACTAGAACAGTACTTAACAGAATTTATGCAACAATAGTTACTGTCATTTGGGAGGGTCAATGATTTATCATTCATTCATTCAGTGTGAGGTCTTTGCTTTAGCAAGGTCAGGTAGGATTTTTCTGTTGTAGGTATCTGGTAAGGAGCCCTCGGTAGTGCTTTGTTTAATTGCTTGGGTTTATGCATATGCAAAGTTTTTTGGTGTTCTGTGGCTACCATGTTGCTTACCCATTTTGTAGGTTCATTCACTTTGGCAATAATGCCATCCTTCTCCATTTATTTTACTGCCTTTGGAATTTTTTATTTTAATGCTGTCGGGACTCTGCATGATCAGTGTTGCATTGCGTGGATGTTTTGTTTTTCCCCCTATTTGTAATGTACTGTGCCTGAGAAGCATAAAAATCCTTCAAAAACATCATTTTTCCTTGGGATGTGAGCCACGGAGATGCCTCCTAGTTGCATTTTTCCATGTTCATTAGTTTCTTCTGATACTGAGTTTATTACCTTAACTGTAGGTGAGAGGTTTAATATTACATGGTTGGTGGCTTCACTTGTACTGGCTTATAGAAGTGGTTTCTGTTTGCAGTTCACAATCTGAAATTCTGATATACCTTCCCTTGGTGTTCTGCCTGTAATGCACATTGCCCTAATATTGTGAGGATGGTGCAATCATAGAGCTTTAATTTTGTATTGCATGGCTGCAGTTTTGCTGCTCCAATTGCATGGAAAAGTCCTTGTAGTCCATTACATTTAGAGATATTCCACTGCTTGACATTCTGCTGCTTGGTTGTGCCAGTGTTTCAGTGTTACATTGCCAGAACCAGAAGAAAGGCCTGTCCTGTGTATTATTTCCAAAAGTATTAAGATTAATGGCATAACTAGTGTCTTTATACTTGTAGGCATATTGTGATGAGGCAGAAATCAATCGTATTAACACGGGCCACTCGCATCTTAAGAGGAGGAAAAAAGAAAAAATTACCTTGGAACTACTAGAGAATTGAAGGCATTGGGTATAAGATGTTTATGCAAAGATCTTTAGAAGAGATACCGTTTAAAAGAAATGTCAATAATGTTTGAAGCTTTAAAGGATATTTTAAAATGTGATCTGCTTTTAAAATGTATTAATCTTTTACGAAGTCAGTTCTGCTATTGTGAGATTACACTTTCTTTTCTCTTCCAAGCTTTGGAGACATTTGTGGAAGAGACAGACAATGATTTTTGTTTTACTTAAGTAAAAGAATATAATACTGCTTAGCTAAAAAGAACTTTATTTCACCAAATAAGTTTGGGGGTTTGCAGAGGGAATGGAGGTGTAGCTCAGACAATTCACACATTCTTCTGCATTAATTTTGGCAGGCAAATGACTTAGTAAAGTGAGTGCTGTGAATGTTTAGCTGCATGAAAATTATAGTATTAAGTCTCAACAAAAGCTTACTTTGCTTTATCCATGTTATGCATATCTTGGAGCATATCAGCTTACAAGTATCTGGCACAAAACTAACTCATTCTCCTCTGCAAGTCCTTCCTGAGAGCTTACAGATTTGAGTCCATCTGTTGATTTTTTTTTCTTTTGTTTAAAGAATTTGTGAATAAAAAGCTGTCCTATTTGAATTTCCCAAGGCAACTGGTACAACTCAAATATAGCAGTATGGCCTAAATGAATGTGGGACCTGTATTTAAAAGTGTGCTCGTCATATGCTGAATTTCCAAACAACTTTAATCCTAGCACTATCCCTCAATGAAGTCAATATCAAAACTTTACAGGTTACGCTGAAGGCTCTGCTGCCATGACTTCACAGCTCTGATTCCTGAGCTAGCCAAATTAAACTGTTTTTAGTATGTCTCCTTGAGCTGACATTGACATTTAGGAATATCTCCTTGCAAATGAAGTGCAGAAGTACCTGAAAGTGAAATCCTGGCCTTACGGAAGGCCAGGACTTCGTCATGGGTCAAGGCTTCAAGTTTGATCCCTGGTTTTTGCTGTAAAATATTTAGCTTCAGTTTCATCTGCCTCCTCTCCTAATGCTTTTCATGTTCTTCAAGAAGCACCTTGAGGAAGTCTGTCCCTCCATCTCAGGTTAGCAAATAGAGGGTATCCAAGTCTATATAGCCATTTAGGCCCCAGTCCAGCTAGTAGTGCATGCAGAATGATGCATCAGCACAGAGCTCCACTGATTTCACCCTTCTTCAATTCAGGCACTGTTGCTATCAACCCTCTCCCCCCTCATCCCTGCCCCACTCACACAAGTTGTACAGTTGGGGCCTTACCCTAATGCAAAGTGCATGTAAGATGCCAACAATTTGTTTTCCTTTGTTTAACCTATTTGTTTCCATTTATATTAAATGTGGGATCTCACTTTTTAGCTAAGTTGAAGGTCTTGCTCACTACCTTAACTGGATACGTCCAAAGAGACAGAAAGGACGAGACTAGGATTTGGGAGATGTGGTTTCAAGATCCTTTTCTGCCACAGACTTCCTGTATAATGCTGTTTAACTTAATTAGGTTCTCCATGTCTCGGTTCTGCATCTATAAAATGGGGGTAAGAGCATCTCTCAACCTCATGGGGGGTTGTGAGGCACTCAGATACAACAGTGACGGGAAGTGTATAATAATTAGGATGAACAGCTAAGATAGAAAGCTAGAAAACTCCAAGCAGTTTCAGACCATGGTACTTCTGATCCAGAAGAGTCTCCTCATTAGCAGCACTGAATTCTTGCTCTAGCCTGCAGCTAGACTGTACTTTCCAGCTTGGCTGACCACATTCTGCCTAACTTAACTCATCCTTGAGTTGTTGTAGAGGAGATTGTGCTGTTCCGCTATGAAAGCCTTTGTGCCGTATGACTGGTTGAAATGTCCCCTGCAGGCCTCATCAAAGTGCTGTGTCTGGAAAAACTGGTAACAATAACACATTCAGCCCCAGGAGGCCAGCCAGACCTTTAGGACTAAACTAAGTGGTGATGATACGTAAAATGGGACCAGATCCTTTCTATTATGACCTACTCATCAATATGTGGGTGTGAAGGAGACTAATCCAAAGTAATCTACAGGAGCTGGAGGAAGGGATAGATTTAGAGCCGAGGAAGGGATCTTCACTGACGGTGGCAAAGTTGTCACCATCAGATCTAACTTCCTGATTGACTGCGAAGACCTGTCAGTTGATCAGAAAGTCAGTTGAGTAACTCCAGCCCCTCAACTGGAGTAGCAGTAGTCAATGCGAGGCTGTTTCCTGTGACTCAGCACAGTGAAGACAACATGTTAGGCAGTCGAAGAGAGATACACAAGTTACTTAAAGTTACTCCCTTGACTGCCACTGAAATCCCCTCCCAGTGTAGACCGGCCCACTGTTTCTTTACTCCCTCCTGTTTAGCAGATTTTTCTTGTTACTATCAGGAACCACAGGTCTCAAAGCCTGATCCAAAAGGCTCTTAAGCACTGGTATGTTCTGACCTGTCACCCGAAGACTGGTTAACATGCACTAGAACTACACTGAGACAGGACTCCAGTTCTGGGATCTGATTAGTGGAACCCTGGATGTCCCAGTTGGTTTCCTGATTCTTTATAAACCAAGCAAAGGTATAAGAAGTTGTTTATGCAACTGGGTTTCCCCTGCTTAGGATGGCTTCCCCAGCACTACCCGCTCCTATTGCCTGACTCTCCTCTTCCAACACCTGATTCTCAGGTGGTCTCATACACTGGTCGCATGGTGTCTGACCTAGTCTATATTCCGTCTTCCAACTCCAACCACATCCACATTTCAGTTACAGTAATCTATTCCAGTCCACGAGCGTGTGAGTTACATCATCTTCTTCTTCGAGTGATTGCTCCTGTCCATTCCATACTAGGTGTGTGCGCGCCTCGTGCACGGAACGCCGGAATTTTTTCCCCTAGAGATCCCGTAGGGCCGGCTGTAGCGCCCCCTGGAGTGGCGCCGTTGCGGCACCTCTATATAACCCACAGCCGGCCCTACCCTCCCCAGTTCCTTCTTACCGCCCTGACGGTCGCTGGAACGTTGGCTAGCTTGCTAGCAGTACCCTAGTTTTTCTTTTTCAATTGTTATTAGATAGTTTCTAATTGGATAGTTAGTTGTTCTTCCATCGAAGAGCCCCGTTTCGGGGCCAGGGCATGCCAGGCTTCAAGGCTTGCGGGGCCTGTCGCAAGCCCATGCCCCTGGACGATCCGCACCGCGAGTGTCTGAGGTGTTTGGGAGAGTCCCACCTTCGAGAGCGGTGCAAAATTTGCCGGGGGTTCCGCCCGAGGACCCAGAAAGAGAGGGAGCATAGACTCAAGCTCCTCCTGATGGAGGACGCTTTGCGGCCGGCAAGCGCCGGGGGTGCCGGGTCTAGCGCGGCACCGTCGGTGCGGAGTGCTCCGGAGTCCACCAGTGAGGTACCGAGACCCACTAACCTTGCGAAGGAGCCACGGCACCGGCTCCCGCCGCCGGCGCCGAAGCCTTCGGCACCGCCGCCACGGCACCGCTCCCTCTCCCCGGGCCCGGCTAAGAAGAAGAGGCGTTCGGACAGGGGGAGATCGCCTGTCAAGCGCGCAAAGCAGGGGGCGGAGACGGTACCGGGCTCGGGCCGTCAGCTCCTGGAGCCTCAGGCTCCGGCCCCGTTGACTCCGGGCCGTGAGAAGGTTCCGTCGAGTCCGGGGTCCAACGTCTCGCCCACCAGGGTTATCCTGGATGAGGATCTCCAGCTGCCCTCGACGCCAGAGACATTCGAAGCGGCACGAGAGCTCATTGCGCACACGGCGCCGCGTGCGCCAGAGGCTCACCCTCCGGCACCGCAGAGGTCGGTGCCGTCGAAGGGAAAACCGGCGCTGCTGCACCGGAGCCCTCCACGGCACCGTTCGCCGTTGGAGCAGGCGCGTCCCTCACCCGCCGGCCTGGCCCACGGGGAGCGCTCCCGGTATGTTTCGCCCCTGGAGCGGCACCGATCGCCCATTCCGCCAGCGGTGATAGCGGCAGCAGGGGCCCCGCGGTACCGGTCCCCACCAGAGCGCCTGAGCCGTGATTCCTCGCGGCACCGTCGTCCGTCGGCACCACGAGAAGTGATTCCCGCGACAGGACGGCAATACTCGCCGACCCACGGCACAGCCCCACCTTGGTCGCCCCGGAGCAGGTTCTCCTCCGAGTCGGGGGACAGTGTGAGCTCCGCCAGGCGGAGCAGGAGCCGATCGGGGAGAAGAGACAGCCACGGCCATTCCCAGACCCGGTGCGGGTCCCAGTGGCAGGCGCCTCAACAGTGGCCATTTTGGACCCCATGGGCGTATCATCAGGCCCAGGGTCCCTTGTCAGAGAGGCCGCCCTCCACCCTTTCGTCGAGGCATCAGCCGTCATGTACGGCGAGCGCTCCTCCAGAGCTGGGGAGGGCTCCAGCCCGGGACCGGGCAGGGAAAGCCCTGGACGGTCCGTCAGCGACGGAGGGTCCGCAGTCCACGAGGGCACTAGACCCCCATCCGGACCCCAACGGAGAGTCGTCTTCGTCCCCACCGGATGAGGCGGTGGCAGGGGCAAAGCCGGCCACTCTCCCTGATGACAGCAGGTCTCATCAGGACCTACTTAGGAGAGTGGCAAAGATCATGGGCCTACAGGCAGAGGAGGTCATGGAGGAAGAGGATCCCATGGTCGATATCCTCCTCCCAGAGGGTCCGTCCAGAGTGGCCCTGCCCCTAATTAAGACGGTGCAGAACACAACCAAGGCCCTGTGGCAAACCCCAGCCTCCATTGCTCCGACAGCCAAACGGGTGGAGAAGAAGTACTTCGTCCCCGCGAAAGGCTACGAGCATTTCTATTCACACCCGGCCCCGAACTCACTGGTGGTTGAAACGGCCAATGAAAAGGAGAGGCAGGGTCACCAAGGTCCTACACCCAAGTCGAGGGATGCGAGGAAAATGGACCTGTTCGGCCGTAAGGTCTATTCCTCGGGGGGACTCCAGCTCAGGATCGCCAACCAGCAGGCGATCCTCAGCAGGTACACTTTTAATTCATGGGCGGCTCTCGACAAGCTGTCCGACAAGCTGGACCAGGACTCGAGGTCCGAGCTGGCAGCTATGTCAAAGGAGGGTAAGGTGGTGTCTCGAGCCCTCCTACAATCGGCCCTGGATGCAGCGGACGCTGCAGCTAGAGTAATGGCCTCTGGCATCACAATGCGACGGAGTTCTTGGCTCCAAGCCTCGGGCCTCCCCGCCGAGGTCCAGTCCACCATCCAAGACTTGCCCTTTGAAGGACCGGAGCTGTTTGCGTCTCAAACAGACTCCAGATTGCAATCCCTTAAGGACTCAAGGGCCATGGTGAAATCGCTGGGCCTTCACACCCCGGCGTCGCAAAGAAAGCCCTTTAAGCCGCAGGCAGCGGCTCGGCCATACCAACGGCGCCAGGACTGGGACAGAAGGAGAGGCCGTAACGGGCGCAGGGCGAGCCGTCGCCCCCCAGACCAAAACCAGGGAGGGCAGCGTCATCCCTCCGGCCCCAAGAAGGCCTTTTGAGGGTACGATCGGGGACGACGTACCAGTCTTCGCTGCGGATCCAATTCCTTTGCCCTTCCTCAACAGATTATCCCGGTTCCACCGTGCCTGGGCGCTAGTTACCTCGGACCAGTGGGTGCTCCGCACGGTGCAGCATGGATACTCGCTCCAGTTCTCTTCACACCCACCGTTCCGCCCCCCCCTTACCCCGTCCCTCTTCAGGGACCCATCTCACGAACAACTACTGGCCCAAGAGGTTCAGTCCCTCGTGGAGAAAGGGGCGATAGAGGAGGTGCCTCAGGACCTGAGGGGGAAAGGGGTGTACTCCAGATACTTCCTCATTCCCAAATCAAAAGGGGGCCTCCGTCCCATCCTAGACCTGCGGTACCTGAATCGTTTTCTACGCAAGATCCGTTTCCGCATGGTCTCGTTAGCCTCAATTATCCCATCCCTGGATCCGGGAGATTGGTATGCCGCCCTCGATCTACAGGACGCCTACTTCCACATCGCAATAACCCCACGACACAGGCGGTTCTTGCGTTTCAAAGTGGGAGACAGGCATTTTCAATTCACGGTCCTTCCGTTCGGGCTCGCCGCGGCTCCCAGGGTTTTCACCAAGTGCCTGGCAGTAGTGGCAGCCTTCCTCAGAAAGAGGAGAGTTCAGGTCTTCCCCTACCTGGACGACTGGCTGGTACGGGGCCGTTCGCCAGCGGAAGTGTCTCACCATCTGCAGATCATACAAGACGTGTTCAGCCGTCTTGGTCTGCTGGTCAACCAGCTCAAGTCCTCCCTCGTGCCAGTCCAGCGGATAGAGTTCATAGGGGCAGTCCTGGACTCGACAGTAGCGAAGGCATCTCTTCCTCGGTCACGGTTCCAAGTGATCCGAGATACCATAAGGGGATTGCAGAGACATCCATTGGCTTCGGCAAGAATGTGCCTGAGATTGTTGGGGCACATGGCGGCATGTACCTACGTAGTCAGGCATGCTCGACTGCGTCTCCGCCCCTTTCAGCTGTGGCTAGCGTCAGTTTACCGCCCGAGCCGGGACGATCTGGACATGATAGTGGCCCCTCCCGCGCAGGCCCTGAGGGACCTAGACTGGTGGTGCCAGGAGGACCAGGTCTGCGCAGGGTTACCCTTCCAAGCCCCGAGCCCCTCCATTTCCCTCGTGACAGATGCGTCAGATCTGGGCTGGGGGGCACACCTGGGCCAACTGCGGACCCAGGGCCGCTGGGAGAGCGAAGAGCTCCGATTCCACATAAACGTGAAGGAGCTCAGGGCAGTTCGTCTGGCCTGCCAGGCATTCAAGGAGCACTTGAAAGGGAAAGTAGTCTCCGTCCAGACGGACAATACAACAGCCATGTTTTACATCAACAAGCAAGGCGGTCCCCGCTCCTCCCATCTTTGCAAGGAAGCACTCATCCTCTGGGAGTTTTGCATCCTCCACTCAATCCTGCCGGTAGCATCCTACCTACCGGGGTCGCAGAACACGCTGGCCGACGACCTCAGCAGGAAGTTTCTAACCCACGAGTGGTCGATGAAGTGGGAGGTTCTGAGAGAGGTCTTCCAAAGGTGGGGGACTCCCCGTCTGGACCTCTTCGCGTCAAGCTCCAACGCGAAATGCGCGCGCTTTTGCTCGTTCAGGGGGCAAAGCCCGGGCTCCATAGCGGACGCGTTCGCGATCCAGTGGACGGGGGAACTTTCCTACGCCTTTCCCCCGACGCCATTAGTGAACCAAGTGCTTCTAAAGATCAAGCACGACAAAGCCACAGTGATTCTGGTGGCCCCGGCATGGCCCAGGCAGCATTGGTACACAACCCTGTGGAACCTCTCATCCAGAGCCCCGATAGATCTACCTTTGTTGCCGGACCTCTTGTCACAGGACAACGGCAGACTCCTGCACCCGAACCTCCAATCACTCCACCTCAAAGCGTGGTACCTGAGTGGTTGACCCCGAACGAACGGCTATGCTCGGGGGAGGTCCAGGAGGTCTTGCTTAACAGCAGAAGGCCCTCTACACGCTCCGCTTATGGGGCAAAGTGGAAACGGTTCTCGTCCTGGATGTCAGACAAAGGGATCGCTCCGGGATCAGCCCCACTCCCAGATATCCTTGACTACCTGTGGCATCTCAAGTCGTCGGGCTTGGCAACCGCTTCGGTCAAGGTCCACCTGGCAGCCATCTCAGCTTTCCATGTGGGAGCGGAAGGGGGCACAGTCTTCTCGGCCCCGATGGTGAAGCGTTTTGTCAAAGGCCTTGATAAGCTCTTTCCTCCCACCCGTCCACTGGTGGCGCAATGGGACTTAAACCTGGTCCTGACCCAGCTGACAGGTCCGCCCTTCGAGCCTCTAGCTTCATGCTCACTGCTGTGCATGTCTTGGAAGGTGGCCTTCCTCGTGGCCATTACATCGGCCAGGAGAGTATCAGAATTACGGGCCCTGACAGCAGATCCACCCTACACGGTTTTCCACAAGGACAAGGTACAGCTGCGCCCGCATCCGGCCTTCCGTCCAAAAGTGGTGTCCCTTTTCCACACCAGCCAGAACATTTATCTACCTGTGTTTTACCCCAAACCACATGCTTCGGACAGGGAACGCAGGCTGCATACTCTAGACGTGCGTAGAGCCCTGGCGTTCTACATAGACAGGACAAGACCTTTCCGCAAATCCACCCAGCTGTTCGTGGCAGTAGCGGACAGAATGAAAGGAGAGCCCATCTCCTCGCAGAGGCTCTCCGGATGGATAGTCGAGTGCATCCGCGAATGCTACAACAGGGCGGGGGTTACACCGCCCCCGATCAAGGCGCACTCGACAAGGGCACAGGCCTCCTCAACGGCCTTTCTGGGGGGTGTGCCGTTAGTGGACATCTGCAAGGCAGCCACCTGGTCCTCAGTCCACACCTTCGCGGCACACTACGCGATCACTCAGCAAGCGAGAGAGGACGCGGCAGTCGGCAGAGCCGTCCTGCTCTCAGCTAGGCTGTGATTCCGACCCTCCGCCTCAAGGTAAGGCTGGTGATTCACCTACTATGGAATGGACAGGAGAAATCACTCGAAGAAGAAGAAGAGGTTACTTACTGTAACTGGTGTTCTTCGAGATGTGTTGCTCCTGGCCATTCCACTTCCCGCCCTCCATCCCCGCTCGGAATAAGAGCAAGAAGGAACTGGGGAGGGTAGGGCCGGCTGTGGGTTATATAGAGGTGCCGCAACGGCGCCACTCCAGGGGGCGCTACAGCCGGCCCTACGGGATCTCTAGGGGAAAAAATTCCGGCGTTCCGTGCACGAGGTGCGCACACACCTACTATGGAATGGCCAGGAGCAACACATCTCGAAGAACACCAGTTACAGTAAGTAACCTCTTCTTAGGCTTCCACACTCAGCAGACGAAGTTCAGAGATGATCTATATGAGGGTGCAGGTAACATGCTGGTGATGGGAGATGTAGGACCAGATTCTGTCCCGACCCTGCGTGCATTCACAAAGTGTGGTGTTATTTATTATTTGTAATACCACAGCACATAGGAGCTTCAATCATGGACAAACAGCCCATTGTTCTAGGCACAGTACAAACACAGAAAAAAAAAAACCTTCCTGCCCCAAAGAGCTCACAATCTAAGTATAAGACATGAGATGACTGATGGCTATAGATAGACAAATGTCGGGATACAAGGAAACAATGATCTACATTCCTCCTCAGGGATGACAGTGTTAGAGTGCATGTAGTCTGTAAAGTGCTGTGATATTTTTCAGAATGATGGGCACTACCTAATTGTTATGTATCATGTTTTATTTTAAATATACAATGCACCTGTTCCTCTACTCTTTAGAATGTGGCAGCTATTTTAATCAGTTTGGTAACCTTTCTTGAAATGCCTAATTTACTTAAGTTCTTAAGTCTCATTTCCAAAGCATCTAAGTCATTTAAGGGCCTAAGTTCTGAGCACTGTGTTGTTAGCAACAGCAAGGGAGCTTGTGCTAATTATTTACTGATTCGGACACCCTTTACCTGCATATATCAACAAAGCAGTTTTGTGTAAATCAAACTGTTTTATTTAGGGGGAAGCAATCAATTTGGGAGTAAAGGTACTCGGAGGCTATCAACAGCAGGTAGGTATAAAACCAAGGACCCTTACCACAACACAAGTCAGAGTCAAGGGAGAACAAAACGTCTAACGTTGTGATATTCTTTCATCCCAAAGGTGGAGACCACGATGCTGGCTCGACTGGACAGGATCAGGAATGGATTGCCGATCAGGAACAAGTCCTTCAGGATCAGGAACAGGTGAGTAAACTTTTGATGTCAACAGACTAGATCAGCTTCTTCCTCTCAGTAGGGCTGATGGTGATGGTAGGGACGGGCTGCCCACTCAGCGGCTTCGGTAGATGACGATGGCACAGCTAATCTCTATGACGGACAACTCCTCAACGTGCTGCCTCTAGGTGGACAGCGCCGCCTAATAGTCCCAGAACATCCATTCAGAGGACAGGGATTTGTCGCCTCTTTTCTGCTTTGCACACATTACCTAAAACTGCTTACACACTACATTGAACCTTCTGCATCCTGCACTCTGCCTGTCTGCACATGGTACCAAGCCTATGAACACTGCACTATAAAACCTGTTTTCATAGGAAGATACCATTTCAACACACAGTGAATGGGAAGGCCCCATTTATAGCAGAGGTGGGGGAAGGGAAAATGACAACAGCAACCTACAGTGTATATGGCTGATTATCAAACATCTCAGGTCCTCTTATCATAAGATATCAAAGCCAAATGCAACTTTTGTGTCTCACCATTCAACCAATAAACCCCTAGAAAGTGTTCTGTTGAAACACAGATGGGGGAAACATATTGGCTCATCTAGGCTATCACTCTAACTAGGCAGGATTGGACTGACAATATTTTCCCAAATGCAGTACTCACTTTTTTTAAGGCTCAGCCTTTTAATAGTATTTAGACATTGCTGAACTCAACGTTGCAATGCCTAGCTGGGTTAGCAGCTGTCTCATTTTCAGAAGCAATTTAGGCACTTAGGAGAACAATTTAGGCACTTGTCAGTCAATAGGATTTAGGCTGCTAAGTGCCTAAATCACTTTTGAAAATGAGACTTAGGTTTCTAAACCACATACACATTTTTGCATTTATTGCTGCAAAGCATAAATACCCATACAGATCTGGGCCCAACTGCTGTATTATTGTTATGAACTGGAATATGTTTTTGAAAATTCAAATATATTATAACAGTTATAAAATGAAACAAATACAAGCCAGAGGCTAACTGGGTGTAAAAGATACAGGTCCCACATATTGTTGTACTTCCTTAGTTGCAAATTAGAGTGACCCATATCTAAATGTTCCTAAATTAATTGGTTCTAAGCACTTAGTAGGTGCATGAAATGTTTTGCACATAATAAAACTTTCTGTAGTTGATTACACCCAGAAACTACAGTAATACAGACTCCTTACTGAAGCAAGGACCAAATATATTTTCTAGGAAATACAAAAACAGAAACATGGGGTTTTTTAATCAATAAATGATTCAAGCACCATGCAACTTAAGAGTAATTGGTAGACAAGTGGGATGACAAGAAAACAAGCCAGTGAGCAAAGCTAAGTATTTCAGCATTATTTTCTCATAAGCACTAAAAATACATTCACTGTGGCAGTAGATTTTCCTTCAGAATAAAGATCTGACTGACTAGCTATGATTGTACAAAATATAAGTGAAAAAAATCCTAGTGAATATTTAATATGAAAATAAAAATCCCAAACACCTTCAGTCATAAAATTGCCATAAGCAGGTCCTTACTTATGTCTTTTTCCCTTTGCACATCTAAAAACCCACTAGATAAACAATAGCAATATATCCTTGTGTTGCTTTGTTTTTCAATTGCATTTGTTCTATTTACCGCAAAAAGGATTTTGAGCTATCTCAATGAGAAATAAATCTGCATGTTGATCTGAAGATAAGCCAGAGAAGAAATTTGGGGAGCTGCAATTTAGCAAGTTATTAGACCTGGATGCTAGTCGTGTGAGCAAATATGGAGGATTTCTTGACCTGTCACCAAAACCCTAATTAACTAAATTGCTATACATAATCGGCATCTTGTTAGCAATATATAATCCATTATCTGAATGGCCATCATACTTTTTATGCCCTGCCTTTGAAGTTGCCTAAGTCTAATGAAAATCAGTAAAAATTTGTACCAAGCCAAATGCAGATTTTTTGGAGGTATGTTAGAAGCATTGACTGACCAGGATCCTGTCTACACATCTAGTACTGAAGCAGTGCAGATGTACTGATAAAGCTGTGCTGCTGTGGCATGTTTGATGGAGATGCTCTATGCCAATGGGAGAGAGCTCTCCCATCCGCATAATAAAACCACCTCCCTGAGTGGCAGCAGCTATGTTGGCAGGAGAAGCTGACATAACTCTATGCACACATGTGCTTATGTTGATATGATTTATTCATACCCCTGAGCGACGTAAATTCTGCCGACATAAGCTGTATTCTGTTTTCACATGCAGATATAAGGATTAAGATTTCCATGGGGGAACCCTGAGGAAATGCTAAGGATTATATATTTTCTGTTCTGTACAGATGCAAATTGACCCTCGTCACAAACTATTTAAAGTATCATAGAAAACTGAAAAAGGGGGTGGATAAACCTTCCCGCAGCATCAAAAATAACTGTTGATGGTGATTGTTATTTATGGTATAACTTTTTCTAAACACTTAAGGACAGTTCCTGCTTTGAGAAGCTCACAATCTGAAACCACGCAGACCTTTGTAGGCCTTTTATGATCTGCTTCTTCAACTGTTTGTTCCAGTTCTTTGTGTTGTGTGGTTGGGTTCTTAAGTCACATGGCATTGTTTTCACTTTCTTATTGGATGACCAAAACATTTTAAGAAGGAAAATAACAAAGAGCAAATAACCGGCCGTGCAGTTCCACTTCAGATGTTCAAAATCATCATCACACAGGCTAAAATACATGGAAAATTCAGGATTCATGCACATATGCTAACCAATTGTCCAAATTCTTACCAAATATCCACAAATCCATAGCAAACCAAAGTAAGTGCTTTCTGTCATAGCTGTTGCCAGCTTGCTATTATAACATAAGAAAAGATATTGGAGACTTTTAAAGTAACAGTAAACACTTTCTTTAACTGGCTCCTGAGAACTACGCCTGGCTCCAAATGCTGTAGCACTGTGCTTTTCCCAATAAGGCTAACTATATAATGGTTCCTCTGTACAACACCATGAGTAACTTTGGCACCAGTTCCAAAGTTTCAACCCTCATTATATCTGCCTTTTCTTTTTAATTAGATTCTTACTATTTAACTGAAGTTCAACTTTCTTCCTAACTGTACCACTTTCTTTTGCATCAATAACTCTAACTTAAATCATTAAAAAGTCTAGGACAATTAGTACCTGTATCTAACAGGTTTTCTTATCATTGCCTTTCAATGTAGTAACAGAAGTACTAGTGTCCCATTTTTTCCCTGTATTTGAATTTACCACTTGGGACTCAATAGATTGATCTATTGAATGCATTTCTGAGTTGAATGTTGACACAGTTTTTGTTTGTTTCATTCTCCTTTTGTACAATTCTCTTTGTTCTCATCAGTTCCTTTCTGTTTCTTCTAGAGATCTCTTTCCTGTTTCTCAACAAGATATGGACTTGGAGAAGTGTGTTGATTGATCGCAGTTCCATCACGGTTTGTGATTCCACGGTTCTTTTTGAAGAATACAAAGTTTCTCTCCCTTTTCCAGGAGTGATAAAAAGTTTGCATTTTTGTCAACAAAATATTTCTGCTTTGCTTCTATCAATTTTAGGCTCATTTGTAAGTCTCCTAATATCAGCTTGGGTTGCAACAGCTATGATGATGTTGGCACTCAAGTTCTTAGACATCTTCCCATGAAAAGCTGAACTGGAGATCCAACCTGTTCAACAGGTGTATTCCAATAATCCAACAGGCTAACACAAGGATTTGTGTTATCCAAGCTAAATTTATGAAGGATCTTTGACTCTCCAAGCCATTCTATTCCATTCTGGGAACAACAAGTTTGACGTTTTATAAATAAAGTCCCATTGCTTAGCAAAAATTTTAAAGTCTCTGGAGAAAAATTATGGTCCATTGTTACCTATGGCTATGTCTACACTGGCAAGTTAGTTCGAATTAAGGAGGCTTAATTCAAACTAACTAAAGCCATGGCTACACTAGGCTTTAGTTAGTTCAAATTAAGGGCTTCCTTAATTCGAACTAATAAATTCGAATAGGGCTTCAGAAGTAAGGCTTTAATTCGAACTAACTAGTTCGAATTAGCCAATGTGGCTATGTTAATTCGAACTAATTTCTTAGTTCGAACTAACTGGCCATTGAAATGAATGGGGATCACTAATTCAAACTAAGCAAGTGCCATGAATGGCACTTGCTTAGTTTGAACTAACTTTTTGTAGTTCAAATTAAGCTAATTTGAACTATCTAAAATTAGTTCGAATTAGTTAGTTCGAACTAACTAATTCAAACTAATTTTAGCAAGTGTAGACATAGCCAATGAGTTCAGGTATGCCAGACTTTGCAAATACAGAGCTGCAGTATCTGAAGACAGACACATTTGTGGGGTCCTGAAGCAAACAGACTTCCAAGTGTTTTGAATAATAATCAACAAGAGTAAAATAATTTGCATCTTGAAACTCAAAGAAGTCCATACCATGTTTTGCCAAAGTCTGTTTGGTACATTATATGATGGCATTGGTTGCTTTTCCTTTCTGTTTTTCAAAGTTTGACTTGTGTTGCAAGACTGTACTATCTCCCCAATTAGACTCTGTATGCCTTGTCAATATGTTCTCCTTTTATGTAGTTCTGCTCGCAGATGACTGTCATGAATAATAGCCAATATTTCTTTTCTGAAACTTTCTGATACTAAATTCTATCATCTTAGAGGTTGTGCAGCAATACAATTTCTAATAATTTAGAACTTGCATCCACTGACACAGTACCTGGTTCTTTGATGTTGAAGTATATCGGCACAGATGTCCTCGTAAACAATTATTTCTAGCGTTCATATGCCATCTTCGACAGGCATACTTGTCATCTTTTCCCAACAATTCTCTTAAAAGAGTTGTTACTGTTGACATGTGAGAGATACATTTCCCAAGATAAGTAAGCATTACTAGACCTTTTTGAGATGCATGAATTACAGGTGGTTCTTGTGAATACAGTTCTTTATGGTGCACAGTGTCTCAAACTTTAGGACCTGTATTTTCCTTTATCTGCTGCATCATCAAATTGGAAGTCTCTGAAATTGAGCCTGATTGATCGGTATGGCCATTTCAGTTATTGGAACAGTTATCTTAGATGCCAGGTTTTAGCCCTTCTTTTCTCAAGTGTTGCCCAAATGTTTTATCTCTGTCACATCCAGTTCGCATTTGTCCTTGTTCAATCATAGGTTCCTTTCATCACGCCTATCTAGAACTCTCTTAAGTAGTTCATCACATTCTTGTCCGGTATTTTCCAAAGCCAATATGTCATCTATATAACACTCAACACCTTCCAGATCTTCACATGGCTCTTGGATCACTCTTTGGTTCAAGAGCTGAACAGATGCATCAAAAAGGCTAGTGAATATACACCAATTAAACGGTGTGTTTGAATGTACAGAGTCTAGCTCTTCTGTCATCCAGCTATATTTGCCAAAATCCATTACTGGCATCTAAGAAATTGCAACTTGTTGGTTGATTTTTTTTCAACTGTAAGCAACTGAAAATGTTCCGTTTATATCACTTTGTTCATATCTCTTAAATCTAGGCATATTCTTATTTCATCTCAACCTCTTTTGTCTGCAGTTACTGTAGAATTGATCCATTTTGTAGATTCTTGCACTTTTTGAAATTACTTGCAACTATTCTATGTGGTGCAATTATTTTTCTATTTTATCTCGTAATGCATGGGAACTTTACAAAGTGCACGAATTATAAGCGGTACTTATAAATTCACTTTTATGTGTGCTTACCTGGCAAGCCTTCAAATACATAATTGCATTCTTAAAATATATCAGTCACCTTCTGGTTCTTCCTTTACCGCATTGACTGTGCACTAACTTTAAACTTGCAAGCCTGCAAGCCAAGTACAGTGAAAAAAAATAAGCCAAATACATCTATAATTCCAGCAGTGTTTTCTTATCTTGATACTCACAGTCTGTGCTTTACCACTTAGTAACATTTTTCCCTTGAATAGGTTATCAGCTGAACATTTGCGCTGCAAAGTAGCTTGTACTGGAAAATGTTGTGTATCTTTACAGACATCATATTGGTCTGAGCCCAAGTATCCATTTTAAAACTCAATTTTGCAATCATTATTGAGCAAATCCACATTCCACGTTACTGGGGAGACACAGGGGAGCTCTACACTGCCCCACAGATTGGACTGGGGGGAGGAGAGAGCAGGGCACACCAAAGTGTCATATTGTAACTCCCCCATATGGACACTAAGGGCAGGAAGTTAGTGTAAACTGGGACCTTTAAGGATTAAATTAGTGAGAACCCAGGACCTTTAAGTTCATGCCTGCAGCATTCACACAGAGGAAGTACAGAGCAGCACTTTGACATGCATTGATGTTCACACACTCTTAGTCTGAACTGTAGGACAATGTAGATATGCCCTCAGTACTCAGTATACCAAGGGACAGATCTTAAATGCTCATCTGTAAGGGTAAACATCTGTTTCCACTGGCACTTTTCTTTTCCAGAGTTGCACATTTTAGCAGAATAACATTAAGTAGTGGGGGCCATTGTCTGGCTTATTGGAAAAGGTGTGTGCCCCTTTAAGAGCTAGAGAGCCAGGGAATGACGTTCTGCTGCAGACCAGGTCAGCTTGGTGACACTGACCCATGTCTCCCACCGGTAACCAGAAGACAGGGGGTACTATATAGGTCCATCCTGGAATAGGAAAAGCCCCTTTTTTCCTAGGCCAAGTAAAGCAACAAGGATTCAAGATCAGCAATCTTGCCCTCTCATGGTGCCATGTGGTGGAAGACCAATGAGAACTGGGAAAGTGGAGCAGGAGTGCTCCCCTTTCTAGTCTGCAGCAGGAGAGGGAGGCGTTTGTAACAGAAAGGGAAGCTGAGATAGTTTTAAACATAGCTTGGAACTATAGCAGACCAGCAAGAGCAGGATGGAGTGGGTAGGAGCTCCCCCAAGCCCAGAGCCGCAGAAGGAGGCAGTTGATAGTAGAAGGGGTGGAGGATCAATTTTTGAGCTCATGTTCAAGCTGTAGCAGGTTGGACAAGAATAGGCTGGAGGGTATCTCCCCCCTTCCAGCTGGCTATAGCAGACATGATAGAAGAGGTGGGGAGGAACTTTCAAACCCAACCCAGGGCGAATGGAGTGGGACTGGTGGGTCCAGAGGAGACCAAGGGATAGGACTGGAAGGGACTTCATTTCTGCACTGCTAATCCTTGGATAACAGTATGGAAGAGGAACAGGGCTTTATAGTTATCAATATGAATAAAATATTTAACAAATCACTTTCAGTATCGCTGGTCCTTCTCAACAGGAAATAAAAAAAACATTCCTCTGAGTGAGGAAAGTATTTCCTTCTGCTGTAGCAAACTGTTCAGAATAACTGGCTAATGTAGATGGCAGCAGAAGTAGTTCTGCTTAGCCTTCATAAAGGTAACTTAAATACAGGAAGCTTGTGTTGCATTAGATAACTCTATGTTTTTCTAAGAGGCTTGTGTCTATTCAAATTCTCTGAATATCGCACACTCTCCCTGGTTTTTAAATTGGTCTGCTGCATGAACAGATGTCTAATGGCATAAAAATGCAGAATGTATTAAAAACATATGAAAATTGGGCTTCCTGACCATTCCTTTATTGAATACAAAGTGAGCATTCAGCTGTTTTAAATTATGACAGACTATTCAGACTTGGTAAACGGCAGGTGAAATCCTGAAGTCTGATTGGCTGATGCAGTCATATAGCCCAATAGTATACTATGTCAAAGAACTAGCTGAGTATGAAGACGACAGATTTTAAGTTCTTATGCTATAATTTTTTAATCACATCAGATCTATTATTCTGAACTGAGGTCACTTCTTATGCAGATGATATGATGATGTTAGTTGGGTTTTGGCATAAGTTCCCAAACTACACGTCACAGTCCCAAATGGGATTGTGCCATCAGCAGATTGGGACTCCAGGTCCAATGGATCAGATTCGGCCCACAAGATGATGCCATTTGCCCCCAAACATTCAGATCTGCTCCCCATATGCTGCACCACGAGGCCACCATTTTGATCTACAAATTGGTGTCCTCAGCATAGTGTGACCCAGCATATATGATACATTAGGAGCCATACTGTGTGGAGGCTGCCATTTTACAGATCAGAATAAGGGCATCCTTGAAGCATGACCTCATCTGTATTGTGCAGTGTCTTGCTATGGCATTTGTGGTGCAGGTCTGGATACAATGGCTATGCGTATGTCCAGGGCTGGATTAAGACAAGGGCTTTAGGAGCTGCAGCCCTGGGCTAAAAGGGGGCAGGAGGCTGTTGCCCTAAAATAACCCATGCTGGCTGGGACCTCACAGCTCAGGTAGGCCTGGCACATCTCCTCTGCCAGGCCCCAGGGTCCCCAGCATGGCAGCTCAATAGTGCTCCTGGCCCTGGAGAGCTGCTGCTGAAGGCTGCATCGTGCACTAGCCAGTCCTGCCCTGGAGCATTGCTGCCAAGCCCCACCCCCAGGCTGGCTGGTCTGGCCGAGCATGTCCAAGACCTCAACAATAAAGAATCATTGTAAATTGTTATCTCTATTCTTCCCTAGTGTCACAACACTGGGCCTTCCAAAATATTGGCCTCATTTGCTTAACAAATTATTTCCTCTTTCTGATTTGTGCCACCCAACCTTTTGCAAACGAATGCATTCACAATGCTTAAAATGCCTCGTACAAGAAGTCTGACAAGTCTGAATTGCTTCTGTACTTTTTTAGTCCCTTTTAGTGTGTTGGTTTTAAGGTTGTCTGTTCTAAAAATCTTGGGTTTTTTATATTATTTTTTTCAAGATAGCATCACCCCTGCTTCTGGCCTTCTTGAGGAGAGACTCTGCCAGTGGCTTTTCCGTCACCCCTGTGAGGCTAATGCCACAAGGAAGTTAATGTTGTTAGTTTCACATCATCTTCTATATAGAAATCCACTGAGCTGCAGGGGAAAATGCCATGTATAGGAGCTGGTCTACTCAGCTCTGCCTTCATCATGCAGCCTCCCAACACATTGAGTAAGGGCATGCCCCTCAAGGACACGTTGCCATTCAGGAATACTGCACCCCACCTACTCCTTCTTTCCCATTTCCTATTGCTTTTGAGCATCGAGTCCTTCCCAATTCATGCATTTTCATGTAAAGTAATCAGGCAGTTAAATGTTACTTGGCCCGACCTGCCTCATGCTTACACTGAATGCTGATATGTTAGAAATAATAACTGCCACTGTTTGCCAGATTGGCTCATTCCTGAAATGTTCCTGACAATTCCCAGCTATTGAGATTCCCAAGGAGAGAATTGAAGAACATAAGAACAGCCATACCTGGTCAGACCAATGGACCATCTAGCCCTTTACCATGTCTTCCAACAGTGGCCAATGCAAGGAACATCAGAAGGAATTAACAGAACAGGTAATCAACAAGTGATCCATCTTGTTGGCCATTCCCCGCTTCTGGCAAGAAGCAACCTTTGCCTAGCTTAGCTAATAGCCATAGATGGACCTGTCCTCCATCATCTAGTTCTTTTTTGAACGCTGTTATGGTCTTGACCTTCACAACATCCTCTGGTAAGGAGTTCCACAGGATGACTGTACGTTGTGTGACGAATACTTCTTTTTGTTTCTTTTACACCTGCTGCCCATTAATTTAATTTGGTGTTATGAGAAAGAGTAAATAACACTTCCTTATTTACTTTCTCCACACCAGTCATGATTTTATAAACTTCTTTCTTTTCCCTCTTAGTTGTCTTTTTTCAAAGCTGTAAAGCCCCAGTCTTATTAAGTTCTCCTCATATGGAAGCTTTTCCATACTTCTAATAATTTTAGTTGCTCTTTTCTGTACCTTTTCTAATTCTAAAACATCTTTTTTTGAGATGGGGCAACCAGATCTCTATGCAATATTCAAAATTTAGGTGTGGATTTATAAAGAGGCCATATATTTTCTGTCCTATTATCATTCAATACCTTTCATAATGATCCCCAACATGCTTTTTTGACTGCCACTGCACATTGATGGGATGTTTTCAGAGAACTATCCACAATGATTCCAAGATCTCTTTCTTGATTAGACCCCATCATTTTATATATATATAGCTGGGATTATATTTTCCAATGTGAATTAATTTTCATTTATTAACATTGAATTTCATCTGCCATTTTATTGCCCAGTTTTGTGAGATCCTTTGTAACCTTTCATAGTCTGCTTTGGACTTAAGTATCTTGAATGGTTTTACATCATCTGTAAATTTTGTCATCTTTCTGTTTACCTCTTTTTCCAGCTCATTCGTGAATATGTCGAACAGTCCATAGCCTTGGAGGACACCATTATATACCTCTTTCCATTCTGAAAACTGAGATGAGTGTCTGTGACCTACTGGTAAAACTCCATGGTTATAGTGCTTTAGGAAGTCACACCTGGTATGGGTTGGTGAAATCTAAGTATAGAACGTACAACCAGTTTGAAGTGTCTGCCCTGCTTTTTGACAGTCTGCTCTGAGGTGGCACTCTGGGTTATGAGTCACTCCAAAGAGTGTGACAACCAGAATATAAATGAGTTGCACATCAGAGTCGCATCTGATCCAAAAACCAAGAAACAAACTTTTGATCCTTCCCCCCTGCAAAAAAACAAGAGAAGTTGTCTCTTATTTCAATTTTTAAATGGTTTAAATGTGACAAAAAATTGAGAAACAAGGCAGAATACAAAGCAGGAATGGGACAAACAATTTAGTTAAGGGGGAAATGTAATCACATAAGGCAGTGGTTCTCAACTTTTTGTGGGTTGTGACACGCTTGGCAACGTATTGCAACCCTACAGGACACACCAGCTCAATCCCCACAGGCTGAATCCAGCCATCTCCCCAGCTCTCCGTGACACACTTACCACTGTGTGGCGACACAGCAATGTGTCCCGATACAGTGGTTGAGAACCACTGACATAGGGGAAGAGCTACTGAAGACAGAAGAAGAAAAGGGAACAATCTACTGCTTTTGCATGATACAATATCAAATATTTTATTAAAAATAATGCACAAACATTTCAATAAAACAGGTTAACTTGGACACCTCTAACTGGATAGAGATTATTTTTCCCCTCCACACACAATTTTGTAGATGTTGAGTCAATTATGTACCTTTGAGAAATAAATAAGGATCAAAATGGCAGTTCTTTCTTGTGGAAAATGAACAGTTGGAATTACAATACACATTCCATTTGCTAATCAAAATTTTATCATAATTTTTACTATGCAGTGCAAGTGCATGCAGCCTGTGTAACATCTGTATTGCTCAGACAGACAGAAATGGCTGCAAAGCACTTCTCAAAAATCTGTTTCTAAAATGTTCTATATATTTACTGTTTATCCAACCTGGTCACTAGTTCATACGAATTCAATAAAGCATCTACCTATTTATTATATAGATTATTAGAGTAGCTACACAGGAGTTAACATATAATAATTAGATTCTTTCAAAGTACACAGGAAAAGTTGCTCAAACAAAGAAATGCTGAAACTAGAAGAAACTCAAATACTAAAATTACCAAATAAGGAAGATTAAATATCTGGGTTTAAATTAATGAAAACAGTGACACTGTTCAAACTTCTGTATCTTGTCACCCAGGCAAACTGGACTTACTGAGTCGGTTGCTATTCACCAAACATCACAAAAGATTCAGGTTGCTTCCAGTCCCAAGGGACCAGTCAATTTATACCTAGATTTCACACCAAAGGCAACACTTGTACCCAGTCCCTTAATAAAGAACTAACATTTTATTAACTAGGAAAAAGAAATGTTATTACAAGGTTAAAGCAAGCAAACATATATATGTAAATGAATTACAATCTGTAGTTTTAAAAGGTGGCACAGGTAGTAATCTGTCAGCTCTGAATGACTCTTAGGGCTATCTCAGGTTCACCCTGGGGATCTCTGCTTCTTTTTTGTAGCTTTAGTCCTACAAAAGTCCAAACAACAAACAAGAGAGATGAAAATTTTTCTTGTCATCTGTTTTTATTTTCTTCTTCTTCCAGAATTCAAATTGATGGGTGAGATTAATGCATGTAGCTGCTTCATAGGTGTGAAAGGGCAATTAACAAACTCTTTGTACTGGGATGTATTATCAGGAGTGTTGTAAGCAAGACAAGCTGTAATTTTTCTGATTAGGCTTCAACTGCAGTATTGTATCGAGTTCTGGGCACCACATTTCAGGAAAGATGTGGAGAAACTCAGTGCAGGAGGACAGTGAGTTGTCTAGGGAAGAGCAACAAAAATGATTAAAGGTCTAGAAAACATGACCTGTGAGGGAAAATTGAAGAAATTGGGTTTGTTAACTTTGTTTAATTTGGAGAAGAGAAGACTGTGAAAGAGGACATAACAGTTTTCAAGTTTATAAAAGGTTATTACAAGGAAGAGAGAGAGAAATTGGTCTTGTTAACCTTTGAGGATAGGACAAGAAACAATTGGCATAAATTACAGCAAGTGAGGTTTAGGTTGGATATTAGGAAGTTTTTTCTAATTGCCAGAATAGTTCAGCATTGGAATAAATTACCTAAGGAGGTTATGGAATGTCCATCATTGGAGATTTTTAGGACCAGGTTAGACAAACTTTTGTTGAGGGTGGTATTGATAATATTAGTCTGCCATGAGTGCAGGGAACTGGACTAGATGACCTATCGAAACCCATTCCAGTCAGTGCTTAATTTGTGCCAGGGCTTGCCAGGGCTGAGTCCCTGCATCTCTAGGCCTGGACGTTCATAGCCCGGAACCTCTGGTCTTGCTTATCAGTTAAGTAATTGTAATTTCATTACAAAATAAGCCTTGCTTCCAGTCTAGCAATTCTATGAATCTTGGAAAATGGCCGATTTAGTTTTGATAGGCCTTCTTGATGGCTAAAAGATGACCCCACCTTTCTGGGTTCATGGCTGCAGAGCAAAATTTTTTATTTTTATAAAGCAAAAAATTAAATGTTACCTTATAGCATATGATACATTATGAATGAGAGATTAATGCATGGAGCAACTTATAAGCATTTAATAAGGTCTAAACATATTGTTTTAAATTCAATATCTATCTTAATCACACTAACACATAGTAGGCTAGACTGTTTTCCAGCAATGAATTGTCAGTGCTCAAATGAGGCCTAACGTCTTGGCTCAGGCTGGCTCCCAGCCTGCTAGCATCATACTGGTAAGCTGGGAAACCGCCTTAGTATGGAATTTGATTAACTGTGTTGTCAAATCAGTCGTCAGTTTGAGCTGTGAATATGTCACATCATGTAAATTAGGCTGAGTTAGGCCCAGTCAGTATCTGAATAAAGACCTTCCCGAAAAACATGCTCTGTGAAGTGGTACCATTCTCGAGTTAAACTCACTAATCTGTAATGCTCACTATCAGCCATCCTGAGAGACTTTTAAAAGTCTGCTATGATGTTTATTATCCTTCACTACTCCAGCATAGTAGCTGATTTGAATGAGAGTTTGCATATTTTTCTTAGTAACTCCATCACTTCATTCTAAAACTGCATCAGAATTCCTGGGTGAATACCATCCAGTCCTGGTGTCTAATATGTGTGAGGCCTTAAGAATGACTAGCAGTATTCAGACCTATAAAGTGGCATACGGCACAGCAATGGTGAAAACACTAGTATAGACATGTGTAAGCAGGATTGATAATCTGAGCACCGCTCTTGCTTAGGCAGCTAAGCAGGGAGGGAGCAACT
Source organism: Pelusios castaneus (assembly GCA_007922175.1). Taxonomy (NCBI): domain Eukaryota; kingdom Metazoa; phylum Chordata; order Testudines; family Pelomedusidae; genus Pelusios; species Pelusios castaneus. The sequence goes on along the minus strand of ML685766.1, from coordinate 1,235,737 downwards.
GATTTGCCTGGGCTTTGAATTTGCATGATATTCAGTATAATTTCACCCAGGGGCTGGGCGTGATGGGAAATGGTATGTGGGGCTGATTCAAACCCTGTCAATCTGGTGTTTTAGCAGACAGGGGAAATGAAATATTGTCTTTTCCATGATATGCTACCCTTTGATTGTTTATATATCTGTTTATAGACTGAGAAGGTGATGGAAAAGTCACCATTACCTAAAGAGAACTTGGAAAAGTGAGCAGCCCTAGTTTTCAGTGTTGTAAAAGTGGTGGGGAGGGATTGGTCATTAGCTCTGCCTGAGGTGAATGCTTGTCTCATCTCCCCTTCTATCGTTAAAAGCTAGATTTAAAGATTCCTTGTGGAGTCTCTATTGTTATGTTGATTGAGCTGAAATCATTGAAAAGCTGGTTAAGGTCTAGCAGAAGAGCACCTCCAGCAGATGATGTAAGTGGCCAGCAGGTGGAGCCAGCAGATGATGTAAGTGGCCAGCAGGTGGAGCCAGCAGATGATGTAAGTGGCCAGAAGGTGGTGTGAGCAGGCCCAGCAGTGGTAGAAGATAATTTGAGGGGAGGGCTAAGACACCTCCCTGCCTTTTTGGGTGGACAATGAAGGAGTGAAGGACACCCTCTAGATACATTGGGAGTGGAATGAGCTCTGTCTATCGGGTTTTGTGGGAGTCCTGTTTTGCACTGTATCCCAATCAGTGCTGCCTTTGATATTGCTTTTATGCAGCCTTCATTAAAAGTCTTATGTGCTACACTCAGATTTGTGCTTGCAAGAGGGGAAGTATTGCCCATCTAGGGTGCCCAGGGAATGGTTTGCAATTTCCCAGGAGACTGGGTGGGGGCTCGAGCCGATTTGTGTTGTAATATTGTTTGTGAACCACTAGACATAGAACCCAGCCTTTGGCTGCTGCCATCTTGGCCTGGCAAAAGGGTTACATATGGCTCAGGCATTTTTATTGATATAGCAGACATGCTCTGTGCTCTGAGGAGCAATGAAATTGTTTATGATTATGGGACTGTGTTGGGGGCAGTCTGGCCTAGTGGCTGCAGAGTCAATGTCCAGTCTCGCACACACCCTGAGGAAGCAGGGCAATTAAAGGGTCGACTGCCTCAGGGACGGGTCACCCCGGGTAGGGGGACTCGGGCCCTCCTACTCCACTGAGTCCCAGCCCAGGACCCATCGGTGCCGGGGGTCCAGCACCAAGCCAGCGGGGAACCAGTCCGCAACAGGCCGGCCCGTTGCCAAACCCTTCCGGCTTCACAACCTGGGCCTCTGGACTACTTCCTACCCGAGCAGGTAATCATCCCTCAGCCTGTCCTCATCTCCAGCCTCCTCGACTCCCACAGTCGCTGTCAGCTGCTGCTCAGCAGGATCCTGGGGTCAAAAGACTGGAGTTGGTGCCTGCAGGTCAGGCTCCAGGTGGCTCCTTTCAAGGGTTCCCTCTCTCGCTGCCTGCAGTGGATGACCCTCAAGTGCAGGAGCTGCCTGCAGAGGTTTTTCCTCCTTGCCGGTCAAGCCAGACTGAACCAAGCCACTTTCTTTTATAGGGGAACCGCAGGCTAGGCATGCCCCACAGGGCTTGAGGGGCGGGGCCTTATCCACCCAAAGGGTCTGCTGAGTTCCTGCAGTGCGGGGCGGGGCTGCCCCCATTACAGACTGCTAAAACAGCATAGGAGTGACACACTTTGGAGCTTTATATGTCCAAATGTCCAGTTACAGTTGCTGGAACCATCTTAACTTCTGAATAGCCTAACTTCTAGGTACGTGTTCATGCAACCTCAAATTTGATTTAACAGAGTTTGAGGTTGCATAACTTCATTTCCTGTGTGTCTTTCTTTAAAGAAAATCTGGAGTGAATTCATTTAAACAGAGAAGTTTATAAACTTTGTTCCTCACCCTTCTTTGCCATTAGCAGTTGACAAATTCTGCTGGCTTTTCCAGGGGGCTGACAGATTCCTTGACCCCACACAGATGCATATTTACATTGCATGCACCTGTAAACTTCAGAACATTGTTGTCTACTGCACATGCTAAATGAGGACTTAAGAAGTTAAGGTTTTGCTCTTGTTTCATTTAAAAAAAAAAAACCCTGACATTTTCTAAAATAGAGAGAAGAATTTTTTTTCCCACCCAAACCATATTCCAAACTTGTATTTATTTCAATTTTCCAATAAAGAAAAAATCAGTAAATCAGCTTTGGGGCCAGAGACCATGCTCAGAAAATGTGAACTTAAAAGTTTATGTTTTCTAAGGCTATGAGCATGTGAAAATGAATTTATATCTGAAACAACTTTTAAACCTCTCCTATCATGAGTGCCACCAAGCAATCATTAGAATATAAATGTGTTTACCTGTATTTTGGCTCAGTGGATGTTTTTATGCATGTAAAATCCTCTCACTGTTTTTGTTTCTACATTTACTGTGCTCTCCCTTTGGTAATTGCCTCCCTCCCTCTGCCCCCCTATCCCAGTGTAATTACCATCTTCCAGACAATACTTATTACAAAACAAATTAAGTTATTCCAACCCTTCGTGCTTCTTTATGACACAGATTGATATACATCACAGTTAACAAACACCTCTTTGTTTAGTTTTTATAATCCCTAAATATGAATCACTTTACAGTGCCGTAATAATTGCTAAAATGATACAGTCCCACCTATTAATACTCACCCCACTATAAAGTAGAATAGAATTATAAAATAGAATTAGGGTTGAAAGAAGAGATTGAAGAGAAGGTTGCATGTAAGCTAACTATTAAGCATGGAGACTTAGGGAGTGAACATCTCTGAGGGGAAAAGTTGAGGAAGAACTGTAAAATAGTGAAACCAAAAGCCAATAAATTTCATTCAAAAAAATCTTATCCAGGCAGTTGCAGAGTATAACTTGGCCACACTATAAACAAACAAACAAACAAAAATCATCTAAATAAGAGAGGAGCTATTTTTAAGACGTCCAAACCAATGTTTAAAAAGCATATAGTTTAGACAACTTGCTTTCTCTGATACAGAAGCATCTTTGTAATACATTTCTATTTAATTGCTTCTAGGACTTGATTAAAGCCTTCCATCGTAATGAAGTATATGATAGCATGTATCAACAAATTAATTCCTTGAAATAGACTTCAGTGACTCTAGAAATCCCATATTGCTCTTGCCTATGAAGATTGCACCAAATATTTAGAGTAACATGATGTGTATTCCCACATGGTTCGAATAGATAAACAACACAGATCTTCCATGTGCCTCCTATGTGTGGTTTGACCTCAATGAGTTTATTTGCAAGGCTAAACTCTCTGGGAGAAACTGCAGCCCCATGGAAGTCAGTGGGAGTTCTGCCCTTGACTTCAGTGGACTCAGGATTTCACTTTCCACATTTAAGCTCTTAAAAATTCATTTCTTCAGTGCTGCCTACTGTGAATATTGTTGATTTGGATATTTTAAAAATCCCCCTTTTCTTGTTCTGCCAGCCCCTAACCTTGCTCTATTTCTGTCTTTCCTCAGGCTCCAAAGGGGTAGCTGTGTTAGTCTATTGCAGAAAAACAGACAGAGTCCTTGGCACCCACAAAAGCTCATGCAATAAATAAATCTGTTAGTCTTTAAAAGTGCCACAGGACTCCGTTTTTCCTCAGGCTGTGAGCTTCCTAGGGCAGGGCTCTCATCCCTTCTTGCATGTCTGGAAAACACTTGTAGTATTGTGGGTAATGTATGCAAATAAGAAAGAATAATAACACCACCACAATTATTTCTTTCTGAGTTATTTTATAAGCTTAACTTCTCAGGAACTCTGTGATTACATGATCTTATGTTAAAAGAAACTCACCTTAACCTGAGATTTTTAAATGTGCAAGATGAGAAATTTAATAATGCAAAAGAACATTTCCACAGCAACTAGTACTTGTCTTCTTTGCTCATAAATAGTATTTTGTCTTGTGGCAAAATTTTAATCCTTTTTAACATGATGTGCTCAAGTTGTAGCTGTTGGTAAAACAACCTTTGAATTTCTGGATTGTTGGGTATTTAAAATCTCAAGTATAGTGCTGCAGTGAACAGTGACTGTTGAGTTGATGTTATCAGAGTTCAATAAAGCCAAGGAATAATTTTCTCAGGGGCAAATCCTGCCACTCAGCAGGCATGGGATGCACAGAGTGCAGAAGAAACTGGGCAGTTCTGCCACACACAGAAGATAAGATATGTGGTAGCTGAGCAGAAAATCACATCAAACGAAGCTTAATACAAACCGAATTGGAATGTCTCGTATGAGTATCTGGAACTTTAGCACGTTGTTTGTAGTTTGAGAAATGGTGTCTTGATTTGCCTGGTCAAACACTAACATAATGAACATGACATGGGGCTGAGCTAGGGGTACATCTTCATTCCTAACTTTCAAATTCACTGATTTTTGAGTGCTTAAGTACCTAATTCTAGTGTTCTATTAGCACAAATTGGTTTTGAATAATGCTGAAGTTACTGAAACAGCTTTTCAACAGTAAAAGCTTAAACAGATCACTGGCTTTGTAGAAGTTTGAAGATGGCCAATAAGGTCAGTAGGCCTATCGATTTTGGTATGTAAAGGACACTTTAAAATACAGGTGTTTTTCTAATAGCTGTAACAGGGCTGTGAGTCAAGAATTTTGTAGGGATTTATGGTTTGTGCTTGTGCAGAGAGATGGTATGCTTGGGCATACCCGGAGATGATATGTTTGGGCATATTTGGATGACCTTGATGTATGATTATAGATTATTTATTTGCAGATGTGCTGGGCAGGCGAAGGGGGGGAGCGTGAGAGATATTGAGCATATTTATTTTGTTATGTTTTAGTATTTTGTTATGTTTTTGTATAGGAATGCTTGCTGTGTTTATTTTAATTTTATATAATTTGTTTGTTTATTATAATAAAAGGAGTAGCGGATTTTGTAGAAGCAGCTTTTGCTCCTTCATAGCATGACAAGTTTGTGTCTGTCATCCCTTCAAATTTGACAGACCTAATCCCACCTCTTACACTGACTACCTCTGTCCCTTTGACATGTCGCTTAACCTTCTTGCCTTAGATTTCCCAGCTGTAATACTTACTCACTCTAAGATTCTGATTGGGCAGACAACCAGCACCCCCACTTGAGAAAAGGCTGTATTTATAGTTTAAAAAACATAATTTAAACATGTTATAATAGGCAATAGGTGGCTAAAGTAGCCCCCCAGTGTGCAGACATCTGGAATAACTACATCCAGTGTCATGTGTTATTGCTTATATCTTCTGTCCTTTACACTGATAATTACTTCCATCAGAGCCCACTAACGTCTCTTGACATGTGTTAGTCTGATGGAGTGTAACTATTAACACAGTTAAATTTATTTTTCACAGTAAAAGAGCACTTAAATAGCATTTATAGTCTAGGGCCTGGCTAAGTAATGGTCAATAGAGTCTTTCTTCTCTAGATCTCTGACTTTAGGTCATTAGACCAGCATGGTCCTTGGTAATTAATACTGCTCCCATCTCATACTTCCTGTGTTCAGTGTTTTATGCATAATATATTTGGAAGTCTCAGTTCAGTCACCTGTTGATTCCCCATTGATTGACTGCTTGCAGTCAGCCTTACGGGATTGGAAAAGGATTGAATGAGCATCCAGCATGAACTATCTTCTTACCCTAGAGGGGGTTTCTCCAGGTCAAGACCTAAGCACTTTGGCAAGAGTGGGAAATATGCACTCTATTAGATAAAATACAGGACGCTTGTCTTTAAATTCCAGAGTGCTGTTTTTTCTCACACAGAGAGTAGAGTTTAGAGTTTAATGGGGTATTTTTCTTTCATTATTCTTAATGCCTAAAACTAAACCAAAACTAAAATCTTTAATTTTTCTTTTTGTCCTGTTTACATTTGGCAGATCTTCATTGCTATTTTCCTTCCCTGCGTTTTGAAGACGGTTTAAAACTGGCCATGCCTGTTTTTGTTCAACAAAACCAGTTTAAATCAAGAGCAAACTTTATTCTGTCAAATTCCAAAGGGGTAGCCATGTTAGTCTAGTTCAGCAAAGCAAACATAGAGTCTTGTGGCACTTTTAAAGACTAACAAATGTATTTATGGCATGAGCTTTCATGGGAGAAATCGCACTTTGTCAGAGGCTTCCAAACTATCTTAGATAGTGCATCAAAATTAATTTTTGCCAATATTGGCTTCAGAAGTCTTTACTGAATTGCACTAATAAAAGTGCATTGGTTTTGTAGGTCCTGCAAATAAAAACTGTATTGCCACAGCTATTTTCGAATGTGTAAATCTGTTTAATGGTTAATTAATTAACAAACAAACAAATAGCTATTTCTAGAAGATATTCCATCTAGATTATAATAATATTTAAGGTAGATAAAACTATCTGACATTTTCTCTTGTAACTTGTGGGCTTGAACACTTGGGGGAAATCACACACATGGAAATGGCTTGCCAGATATAGATTTTATAAAATATGATTCTCTCTCTCTAATTTAGAATGTTGTCAGTTTAACTTGCTATTCTCTGACCTTTTTACATTAACAAATGATATATGACATATATTTAACCTAAAGAAAAGCATTAAAAATAGTAGATTTTGATTCAATTTAAGGTTGATGCCAGGAGAAAAAATCAAGAAATGAAACTGCCCAGATAACCAGCTGTTTGTGTCCATCTCTATAGTTATGCTAGATTCACAAGCTTAAATTGAAACTGTTGAAACTGAAACTGCTTTATTGTTCAAAAAGAATAATTGTTTTAATGGTTTTCATCTTTAAAAAAAATTTTTTTTCTTATAGCTCCTCTATCCCATGCTCCCCTGCAGTCTAACTTTTTGCTGTGGCACATTAGCAATTTGAGAAGCTGTAGCAACAAATTATGAAGCCACATTTACTCCATATCTGCTCATTCTAAATAAATCCTCTCTTCTTGCTCTGGGAAACAGATTAAATAAAAAAACTAAACTCTGTTAAACAGTGGACTCTGTTTCAAAGAAAAGGTGTATCCAGAATATGTTTATTTTTAATGTTATTTTAGCAGGTGGGAAGCAGCTTATTTATTTACACAAGGACAGAAAATCTGAGTGTTAAATTTGTTTTTAAACATCCTCAAATGTTACCAAAATGTCACATTATGTAGAAATGCTTTTAAAGTTGAAAAAAAGATGTGTTCTATCCTGATGTGCCAGTTTCATATTTATTGTGACATTTACATTCTAATGATAACTAAACTTTGATCTTTCTGAAAATTATACAGATAAAAGATTAATTTCCTTATGACTTTTCCCCTCCCACTGCCCCATTCCCCCATGGAACCAAGACATGGCCTTCAAACCTCACAAGGGTTACACATACAAAGATCATGCAATAATACTGGGAAAGGGCGACTGTTCGTATTTAACGTGTGCATATGCAAGTTATGGGAATTAACTATAAAGAATATTGTGGTTTGTCTATAGGCAGGTACCCTACAGCCAATAAAAGCAAATATTGAATAGACACAAAGAATGGGTGTGGTAAGAGTAATAGCGTGGAACTGGATTTCTTGGGTTTTGTTTTTTATTTGCACTGGAGTGGTTTGGATTTGTGGGGTTATTGGGGGAGCTAGGGACAGAAAAGGAACTGGCAATAATATCAGTGGAGAAAGGGAAACTGAGATGCTTGCAAATCTATGAAATACTTTTATAGGGGAGAATAAGGTATTTTGGGGTGGAATTCAGTAGAACACTGATAAAATCAGAGCTGTTCTTAGAGTGAATATTTTGCAACACTTGCATGTTTGCATACCTTCTCTAGATGTATATGTATGTGCACCAGCCACAAACATACCTTTTACAACAGATTCTTCTTGGCTTCTGCAAGGCACAGAAAATATTTGTGTTACTAGTGAAATATTGACATGCAGATGTTGCAATGAGTTAAGTTCTCAGTTCAGTTTATATCCTCAGAGCTCAGAAAATGCTTTGCCTTTAGCAACCCCTTTCTTTAAAAACCTCAACAATGATTCAGTTTTAAGGGATTATTCTGTTTGCTTTGAGCCTCTGGGAAAATAAGTGCACAGAGCGTAAGTGGCTATGAAAAAAACATATATCTAGAATTGTACAGATGGGGTGTTGCGTACTGACAGATAAATCTTCGTAAATATGTTTCACACATCACGGAAGCTCTTTGTAGAGGGTGTGACCAGTGCTTAAAACCTCGTCTGCAGAATGTTCAGCAACTACCCTTTGTGCCTGAGACTTCCTCCAACTTTTCAACCTTTTGTAATGTAAGTCCAGGAAGGAGAATTAAATATATGTACACAAAGGGAGAGATACTAGAACATTTTGTCTATTCATTGTAGCTGGATAGCCTACATGACAAGAAAAATTAAACTGGGATTTGGAGACTTTTTATTTTTATTTTTTACCCTGTAGACCGAAGAGCTTTCAGGATTTAACTTTAATTACCATCTTGTTCAACTTTTTATTTGTTGCCTAAAATCATCAATGATTACTTTTGTCTTCCATTTTCTATTGCCAGAAATCTCTTGAGCTAAATTGTCCCCTTCATGTTAGAGCAGAATAGACTCAGAGACAATAGAACAGAAGTGTTTAGGAAATAGACTGTAAAAGAAAGAAAGAAAGAAAGAAAGAAAGAAAGAAAGAAAGAAAGAAAGAAAATACAGTTGACCCAGATGATATTATTTAAATGCTTTCTTTTCTATCTTCTGAAACCACCTCCCCCCGCCCCCCAATACAAAAAATTTAAATTCTCCTACCTACCTCAGCTATGAAAGTTACCATAATTTAACATCAAGTTGTTATGGTTCACAGTGTGACAGACCTGAGCTGAGTACAGACTAACTCTGTGACTAGGTCTGCACAAGCAGCGGGTTGGACTAGATGACCTCATGAGGTCCCTTCCAACCCTATGATTCTATGGATTACGGTATGGTTTTCTTGTTTGCTTGCTCTCTGACTTTCTTTGTCTCTGTGGTCACCACTGTAAACATCTCATTTTATAATGGGAGCTGTTGTACTTTCTAGTATGTCAATAATCTACTGATAACTTCTTTTGTGTGATGTGTGTGCAGGTAAATTGCTTTGATGAATCATGTTTCAAAAGCCATTTTTCAGGACCCACTGTTGCTTAACAATAAGAAGAATGGGAAGTAGTCTTTTGGAAGTGTGCACACACTTGGAGTCAGATGTGTGTTTCAGTAAACGTCCCTTTTTAGAGTGACTGCTGACACCAGTGTTGGTGAACAACAGGTCACTAGGGATGGGATAAAAATAAATGTTCAAAAGGATAATATCAATATTTTGTTATACCGCCAAATAATATAGCCACACTGTTGAAATTCTTTCATGTTGGAAAGGGTTACGCCACTTTCAACACAGAGAAAGAAAAGAAAGGATAAGAAAATTTAGTGAAGCCACCTAACTGATACTTTATCAGACATTTCTGTCATTAGCATTACATAGCACATACCCTCATTTACTAAGAAGAAAAGCTTCTAGGGTCAGGGGTTTTCAAAGAACAGGATTATTTAGAACAGTTTTTCTTTTTTATTTACCAGTTGCCAGGTGTTCTTCATTATATTAGCCTGTGTGAAGATAAAGAAAGATTTTTGCAATCTGATCATATGCAGTACTGGTATACCAGGAGTAAGTGACATGATTGTTCTTTTGAAAATCTATAGAGTTTCACTATCTGGACAGCTCAGCAACCTATGGAATTCGTTGTTGCGGGAATTCCTTGTAATATACTGGCATTATATAAAGTTTTCTTTTGTGATGCTTGCATGGTATATGCTATTAATAATGGCCCAGAAATTTAGGAACTATTCCAGTAAGACATCATGCAGAGAACAAGCTACAATGGTGCCCACAAAGCTTCTAAAAAGAACTAAAGACAACAATGCTTCTTTACCTTTAGTTTAGCATAACTTGGTAAATGATCTATTACAGCAACATCTGGTATCCCTTGATAATATCACAACCATTGATAATACTGTAACGGGATGCCCATCTGTGCATCCCTAGGGTATGATCTGTGTAACTATCCTGTTCACTTTTGCAATGTAATTGCATGGTTTGATGACAAATATGCCATGCAAGGGGTCCTTTATGGAGGCTCGTAACATGTTCTGCATTATTATTATGGTATCATGTTTCCTGCAGCATTATGCATGTGTACAGATGTGAAGCAAGTTCCCAGGTACTTCTCATGGCAAAGTGGGAAGGGAAACAATCAGAGCAGCCTCCCAGCAGTATGTAAGCAGTCAGCATTGCAAGCTCACATTCAGAGAAGATAATAATGACAGTGGGCTAGCTAAATGCCTGTAGCACCTTGGCAGGAGATGGGGAGGCCCGTTCTGGACAAAGAAAATCACCTCAGCTCAGGAAGAGGTGGGGGGGGCGGGGTTTGGAAACAAATACAGACACTTTGAACTGGAAGAGACGTTTTGCCAGAGAAACACCATCTTGAAAGCGACTCCATGAGACAACCTGTCTACATAGCCAGGAGGGAAAAGACTGGCTGAACACCACCAGCAGTCAGTCTTCTGGGTAAGAATGATGAGAATAAGGTACAGAGTGAAACTAAACAGTGATGGTAAGTAGAATGTGTTTTATATCTTTCATTTGCTTGTGATAAATCCCAATCGCTTTATTAAATGATTGTGCATTGATTTGCTATATACGCACTTAAAATCATGTTCTAATCAATAAACTAGTGTTTGTTTTATGTAAAGCTGTGTGAACTTTAGAGGGTATGAGAGGGCAAGGCTGGGGCATTCTCATTTCTTTGATAAATGGGTAAACTGAAGTCTATGAGTCCACAGTGTTTGGGGAAGAGGCCCAATCCCTGTAGGATTGAAGTTCCTGGTGTGGTATCTGAGGGCTGGGAGTGCTCACTGGGGGACTGTCCCCTGAGTGGCTGTAGAGCTCACACCCACTGCCTAGGACTGATTACATACAGGAGGCTAGTGTGGACTGACCCAGGAGAGGGGGTCTACCTAGGGGAAGCAGGGTAAGTTGGAGTCTAGGAGTGTGTCTACACTTGTAAATTAAGTCGACTTAAGCTTGCTTAAGTCGACTTAATTTACTCTGCGTCTACACTACACTTTCCTTAAGTTGACTTAAGCAGCTGCTTAAAGTCGACTTAAGGAAAAATTAAGTTGACTTTATAAAACCTCCTTTTCAGTCGACTTTCTTCTTAAGTCGACTTTCTAAAGTCGACTTAAGCCAGTGTAGACTTGGAGTACCCCTAAGTCAACTCTAAGTTGACTTAGGGGCCCCCAGGGCTTCCCCACTGCCCTCCCTGCCAGGGGGGTGGCACAGGGAGAGCCTGGCATGCCCCCCCAAGGTACAATGGGGCAAAGGCTGAGCCCCCTGGCACTTGGCAAGGGGTGCCCCCCCACCACCATGGACCTGTCCCAGGTCCACCTAGCCCCTACAAGTTGACCTAGGAGTCCTGTGTGGACGCTCTAAGTCAATTTTATAGGGTCTCCTCAAAGTCAACTTAAAATTTAAGTGTGGACATGCTAAGTCTACTTAAATTAACAAGTGTAGACATAGCCTAGGAGTGGGCGATAGGGGAGGCAAAGAGGCAGACCAGACCACATTCTGGGAGACGATCATCACAAACACACTATTTATATGTTTTAACAGGGCACAGGTATTTTGACCAATTGTATACAGATTGTATACACCTTATATACACCTTGCAGTTATACACACCAATAAACCTCATTATTTAATGATGGGGCAGGAAATTCCCTATCTCCCCTGCACACCAATAGCCAGGTGCATTATTTGCAAGGGAGATTTGTCCTTTTCCTCAGAAGCATGAGACAGAGAGCCACTGCCAAAAGCTGGGGAAACAATGGTGTGATGCAGCACAGCAAATCCTATGTTTAAATTGGTAATCTTCCAAATTCCCATTCTCCGTCTGCCTCGTATCACTACACACTCTTCAGTGAGGGAAAACATAATGCATCTCGTCTGTCTGGACAAGGGAAAACAGTTCATTGCCAAAAAACTGGAATTGCTAAGGTAGAAAGTCACTGTTTGTTCAGATGCTGGAGTCTTGAAGGAGGATACAAAAAGCTGCATAAATACTGTTTTGTATCTACTATCTTGGGATATTATGGGAAGGATAATGTGGAAATCAAACAGCTGGAATGGTTTTTTCCACACTCAAGAATAGGTTTATTCAAGGGAGAAAAAAGAGAACCAAAAAATCTGTGTATCTAATGATGAAGGCAATATGTTGATGCCTAATCTTTAAAGAAATTGCATACAAACAGTACATCTCTATGTCAAAGACTTTTTCTGTAATGCTGCCAAGGTCATTAAATGCATACATCCAGTTAGAACGCAGTCCTTGAAAGAAAGCTTCACTCCTTTTACTCAGCACAGCATTCTCGGAGCTTAAATGATAGGAAGTGTGTTTTGTCCAGTCCGAATGGATAACTGCATTTGAAAATAAAGATTTTAATTACAGCTGGCACTTGCAGAGTTCTCTCATCTCACACAGTGCAGTTGAGTGACACCAGTTTGTCCTTGCTCCCAGTCCCCATGTTGATAGGGCTCCTTGTGTCAGAGACCCCACCTGTGAACTCCCTCTACTTCTGCCAACATCTCTCTGTGACTCTGTTCCTCAAGGTGTATTGCAAGGCTTTTCTTATTCCAATCAGTCCATTCTCACTTTTTCCTCTGTTCTTGCTTTTTAGAGCAGAGCTAAGGCTCTATGGCTCAGAAGCTCTTTGTACAGTCAGCATTCTCCACTCATCCCAGCCCACATGGCTTCAAACAGGAAGGGCAAGATTTTGTCCTCTTTGTGAATATTCTGCGCGTTGCTATAATTGTTGGGAATTAAAACAGAATATGTGTAGATGGCAACAGCTTTTGATCCCCAGTACAGGGCTTCTGGGTGTTTATAGCTGATTGATAAAGATTCCACTTTATGGCAAGAGCTTCAGAAATGCCAGTCTTCGCACCTTCTGAACTTTCAATTTGACACGTTGATCTTGAAAGAGGAGTTACTGCTATCTTAATGTACTGAGCCCTTTGACCAGAATGGAAACTATGGGGTTCAATTCTGAACACACTTTCAATTAAGTAAACTGAGAGTAATTCCATAACCGTAAATGGAGTTACTTCCCAGTGAGATCAGAAGCAGACTCATTGTTAGCAGTACTTACAATGATCTTTACAAAGTTACCCACAATCCTTGCTATTGTCTGCGTACTAGTTTGGCTATATTAAAAGGATTGCTTTTGATTTAACCACTCAGCAGCAACAGCAACATATTTAGAGCGTGTAACACAGCACCACTGAGCAGACAGCTGAGTCGCTGTTTTCTACTAAGAGCCCCACGCAGCAGAAACCGGAGAAATCAATAATCCTGTATAGCTTCGAAAATGTGCTGAAGTGGTTCAAATTTCTTAAGTAGAACCATTCCAAATAAAAATAGAAAAACAAACAATTCACTTTGTTACTACTTTAAAACTCATTCTAGTTTGCCAGATAAGACACATGCTCCCCACTATTTATGTACCATGGATATTTTCTGAAAGGGTTAAATCCCATGGAGGGATTCCCCATTCTTGCACAGAGGCCTCTGTCTCTTCAGAAGTCACTGCAGTGGAGCCCTTCTCTGGTCAACTTGAGGTGGTTCTATGTGGAAGTAGTGGTGATGATAAGGACTCAGGGTAACAGCTAGTCTGCATGGGCTGTCGGGAAATTTATTGCATCCAACCAGTCATTTGGGACCTGCAACATTTAAAGAATCACACTGTTGCATTTTTTCTTTTTTGCTTTTCAGCATGGCAGTGCAGCTCTCCCTGTGTAGGATGAGGCATTCCTAAGCATACCTTGTGGCAATGCCATAAAACTAGAACACCCTCAGAGGCAGAAGGGTGCAAGGCCAGATCAATGCAGGGACTGAAGCCCCGGGCCCTGGGCTAAGGGGGGGCCCAGGCTTCAGCCCCTAAGACCTCTGTGAGATCCACCCCACCACCCCACTGATCCTGCACGTCGCTGGCAACGCTTGGGGGAGTGCTGGGAGGGCCCTTACTAGTGCTGTGAATGTGAGACCCTGGAACCAGAGGCTGGATTCCGTGATCCTGCCCCTCCTCTGGGCCGGCTCATCTACCCCCAGGGGCGGGGCAGGGTGGGGCGGAGCGGGGCGGGCTGGCACTTGTTTGTTCTGCTCTAGGGGCAGGGCGAGCTGGCGCACTACAACACAGCCCTGGATGACCATACCAGAGGCCACACCATGTGCCAGATAGCCCCGTCCCCAGGGGCAGACCAGCTGGACTGAGGCTGAGGCAAGAGCGCCGCAGAGAATGACTTCTGGCCCCAGGTCCTCACTAGTGCTGGCCCACCTGCAAGCCATTGTGGTGGGGGCTGGAGCCCCCATGGTGATGAGCAGCCCAAGGCCCCGATGCCCCTTAATCCAGCCCTGGAAGGGTAATGTGCAGAAGACCATGGATCTCCCCTATTGATCCTGGGCCCTGCATCCTAGGAAGGTCCACACCAGAAAACAGTGCAAGAGAGCCAGAACATCTCAGGGGCTATGATCTACCTTCCTCCTCTAAGGCTCGAAAGGCATGAATGGGAGTATTTGGCTATATTTTAATGATTCTGTGTCAAATTCACATCTCTGGGCAAAAAGGAAAATTTTTTATGTTTGGCTTACATAAAATATTTAGGTAAATATACTATAAACATTCTGTTTCCCTGGTGATTTCATAGTGTAGGATCCGTGGTTTTCAAGCTGTAACAGTTTTCAGCTATTGTGCATGAAGAAACATAGCCAGTTAAGAATAACCTAATAGCCTGAATCACCTGATGAGAAATAGAAAGCTTTGCCCAGGGAAATATGACACAACAAACAGACTAAAACCCACAAGAGGTATCTGGAAGCTAGCAACAAGCTTTTGCTACCAGCTACAACTAACTTGGCTACTTAGCAAATAGAAGAACAAACAGAGTTCTGTGGCACTTTTAAAGACTAACAGATTTATTTATCACATGAGCTTTCGTGAGAGAAAATCCCACTTCAGATGTTTTGTGAAGATGGGAAACTTACAGAATGGGAGGAAATTAAATGCAGGGAAGTGTGTGACGTAGGATCAAGTCAGGCTGTAACAGCAAATCAAAATAGATGTGAGGATTCAAACACTGGGGAACAGCACATAGAGGAAGGTGAGGTCAAATCATCTGTTGTAATGAGAAAAAATCTGTAGTCCCTGTTTACCCCCAAGGAAACCTGGTCAAATTTGCATATAAATTCAAGTTCTGCAATTTCTCTTTGAAGCTGTGATTTGTTATTCATCTGCTTCAGCATAGCTATTAGCAAGTTGTCAATGGAGTGAGCAGAGAGATTGAAGTGTTCCCCTATTGGTTTTTGAGTGTTGCAATTTCTGTTGTTAGATTTATGTCCATTTATTCTTTTGCACAGAGACTGTCCTGTTTGTCCAATATAAAAGACAGAGGGGCATTTCCGGCACATGATGGCATAAATCATATTGGTGGATGAGCAGGTGAATGAGTCCTTGATGGAGTAGGTGGCTTGATTTGTTCCTGTGATGGTGTCTTTAGTGTAGATATGAGGGCAAAGTTGGCAGCGTGGTCTATTGCAGGGATATTTTCCTGCTTTAATGTTTCTGTTGTTTGATCTGTAGTTGCTGGTGAGTATCCATTTAAGGTTGGGGGGGCTGTCTGTAAGCAAGGAGAGGTCTGTTTCCCAAGGCTTGAAAGAGTGAGGGATCATCTTGTAGAATAGGCTGTAGATCTTTGATGATGTGATGAAGAGGTCTGACTTGGGGGTTGTAGGTAGTGACCAATGACATTCTGTTGTTTTTCTTTCTTGGGCTTCTCCTGTAATAGTTGGCTTCTGGGTACCCATCTGGCTCTGTCAATCTGTTTCTTCACTTCTGCGGGTGGGAACTGTTATTTTAAGAATGATTGCTAAAGATCCTGAAGGTGTCTGTCTCTCTCTGAAGGATCGGAGCAAATGCGGTTATATCTTAGAGCTTGACTGTAGACAATGGATCATGTGATGTGTCTTGGATGAAAGCTCAAGGGATGTAGGTAACTATAACGATCAGTAGGCTTTTGGTATAGGGTGGTCTTTATGCACCCATCACTAATTTGTACTGTAGTGTCCACAAAGTGGATCTCCTGTGTGGTGTGTTCCAGGCTAAGTTTGATTCTGGAGTGGAAATTGTTAAAAACTATGGAAATCTTCAAGGGCATCCTTACTGTGAGGCCAGATGATGAAGATGTCATCAATATAGCGTAAGTAAAGTAGAGGTCCTTTGGGATGAGACGTGAGGAAGCGTTGTTCTAAGTCGGCCATAAAAATGTTGGTATATTGAGGGGCCATGCGGGTACCCATAGCAGTGCCCCTGACTTGAAGGTATAAATTATCTTCAAATCTGAAATGGTTGTGGGTGAGTACAAAGTCACAAAGTTCAGCCACAAGTTTTGCTGTGGCATCATCCTAGATAGTTCTTCTAATAGCTTGAAATCCATCTTTGTGTGGGATGTTGGTGTAAAGAGCCTCTATGTCCATAGTGGCCAGGATGGTATTTTCTAGAAGTTCACCAATGGATTGGATTTTCTCAGGAAATCCATAGTGTCTTGCAGATAGCTAGGTGTGTTGATAGCATAGGGTCTGAGGAGAGAGTCCACATAGCCAGACAATCCTGCTGTAAGCATGCCAATGCTTGAGATGATGGGGCATCTGGGGTTTCCTTTTTTTATTGATTTTCGGTAGTAGATAGAATATCCCTGGTCGGGGTTCTGGTAGTGTCTCTCTCTTGATTTGTTCCTGTGCAGCTTTAGGTTGTTTCTTGAGTAGGTGGTGCAGTTCCTTTTGGTATTCCTCAGTGGGGTCAGAGAGGAGTGGTTTGTAGAACGTTGTGTTGGACAGTTGTTTATAAGCCTCCTGATCATATTCCGATTTATTCATGATGACGACGGCGCCTCCTTTGTCAGCCTCCTTAATAATGGTGTCAGAGTTATTTCTGATGCTCTGGATGGCATTGCGCTTTGCATGGCTGAGGTTATGGTGTAAAGGATTATGGTGTAAAGGTGTCCACTTTTTCAGCCTTTGTCCGGTGACGGAAACAATCTATCTAGAAGTCTGGTCTGTTGTTCCGACCGTCAGGAGGAGTTCAAATCAAATATTTTTTCTTACAATGTTGGGAGGAAGGTATCTGTAGGTCATTGCATTCTACATTGGTGTGGCGAAATATTCCTTGAGTCTGAGACGGCAAAAGTAGTTCTCCAGGCCAGTGCAGAATTGTATCTTATGTATGCGGTTGGTAGGGTAGAAAGAAAGTTCCCGAGATAGCACAGATTCCTCTGCTGGAGTAAGTGGGTAGCACGAAAGATTAACAATGTTATTGGGTGGGTTAAAGGTGCTGTTGTTGTCCCTTGCAGTGCATAGGAGTATATTGGACACACAGGACAGTCTCTGCACAAAAGAATAAAGGGACACAAATCTGACATCAGAAATTTCAACACTCAAGAACCAATAGGGGAATACTTTAATCTCTCTGCTCATTCCATTGACGACTTGTTAATAGCTGTGCTGAAACAGATGAATAACAATCACAGCTTCAAAGAGAAACTGCAGAACTCGAATTTATATGCAAATTCAGTTGCCGTGGGGTTAAACAGGAACTATGAATTTTTTTCTTGTTACAACAGATGATTTGACCTCACCTTCCTCTATGTGCTGTCCCCCAGTGTTTGAATCCTAACACCTATTTTGATTTGCTGTTACAGCCTGACCTGATCCTATGTCATACACTTCCCTGCACTTAATTTCATCCCATTCTGTAAGTTTCCTATCTTCAAAGTATTTGACGAAGTGGGATATTCTCCCACGAAAGCTGATGCGATAAATAAATCTGTTAGTCTTTAAAAATACCACAGGACTCTGTAGTTTTTCTGCAATAGACTAACGTGGCTACCCCTTTGGAACTTAGCAAATAGAGTAGCTCTTCATATCATTATATTAAAACAAAGTAATTTGGAAGTACATTTCTTTACTGAACCATGGTCAGCATCTATGCAGCTCAATGGAAGCTGTGCAGGACTCACCCCTTAAGAAAAGAAAACTTTCTCCAATGAGGAGCATTATTTTGTAGTTTTTGTTTTCTGCAACTAAAATAGCATAAAATCATAGAAGATTCCAGTTGAAAGGGACCTCCAGAGGTCATCTAGTCCAACCCCCAAAAAATCTTCCCAGCCAAGCCTTTGTCTAGCTGCACCTTAAAACTTCCAAGGATGAAGATTCCATCACCTCCCTAGGTGACCCATTCCACACTCCTAGTGAAAAATTTTTTCTTAATATACAACCTAGACCTCCCTCACTGCAACTTGAGACCATTGCTCTTTGTTCTGTCATCTACTACCATGGAGCACAACCTAGCTCCATCCTCCCTGGAACCTCCTTTAAGGTAGTTAAAGGCTGCTATCAAATCCCCTCCTCATTCTTCTCTTATGCGGGCTAAACAAGCCTTATTCTCAGGGGTGGATTACCGCATGGACCAATGGAGCCCATGCCCAGGGGCCCACACAATGTGGGGGCCCTCCACCCTGCTGGCGCTGAGGGGGAGCAGGACTGCCTTGGGCCAGAGGCTGGGCTCCACTCTCCCTACCCACCCTGGGCCAGCTGGTCTGTCCCTGGGGGTGGGGTGGGCTGGTGCGACTGGTCACTCCACTCCAGGGATAGGGCCGGCTGGCATGCAGTATGGCTTCTGGCATGGCCTTCGGGCTGCACTGAAAGCCACACTGTGTGTGCTAGTTGGGGCCAACCACCCTTCCCCCCAGTGCCGGCCTGCCCACCCCACAAGGGGCAGGGCCCTAGGCTGGAGTGGGTCTGCGGTCCTAGATGGGGGGAGTGAGGCCCAAGGTGGGTGGGGGAAGCCCAGGGGCTCTGAGACCCCTAATCTGTCTCTGCTTGTTCCTTCAACCTCTCTTCATAAGTCACACGCCCCAGTCCCATAAACATTTTTGTTGCCCTCCAATGGTCTCTCTCCAATTTGTCCACATCATTTCTGTATTGGGGGTGGGAGGGGCAAAACTAGACACGATACTATAAATGTAGCCTCACCGATGCTGAATAGAGGCAAATAATCACTTCCCTCAATCTGCTGGCAATGCTTATGCTAATACAGCACAATACGCCAGGCTCAGCAACACAGTGCCATGTGGATTTCTTTTCCTTCTGTAAGTTCACCCCAGTTCCCACACCATTGTCTGGCTTGGTATTGCCTCCTGCTAGGAGTTCCATAGGTGTCAGCTGTGCTGTGTCTGGGTAGCCCACTCCACGCAACCAGATATCATATGTTTGTTCTGAAATAGTACAGTATTGCACTTTCCTTATATAAAATTGTTTGCGTTAAGTTGCCTGAGACATTTTAAAACAAGTCTAGATGAAGCATAAGAAAATGTACCATAAAGAATCAAATGCAGGGAGGAAGATGGAAGAGCTCATGAGTCCTTCCTTTTTTTAACTTCTATAATTCTGTGAAATTGTATAAAATAATTTATCAAATAACTGAGAGCAAGGTACAAATGCAGTGAATCTGTGACTGAAAATTACAGTTTATTCCCACACACAAGCACATCCTGAGCCAACAGAGGACTGTGGGTTATTTAATCGTAACAACAAGAAACCCATAGCTCTTCTCCTTTTATCCAGCGAATTGCAGAGATATTCTGCAGCCATGATGAGCAAATCCTGTTTTTGTATCACATTCTTGGGATTTATGTGATTTATATGGAGGTGAGGGGAGGCAAGTTTCCACCATTGTTACACATGAACATTTTTACTTTATTTTTCCTCTTCTCCTTTTCATTCTTCATCCTTTAAAGTGAGAAAGTTTTCCTTCTGTAGAGGATCCTTCTTTTATTCTTGTACTTCAAAAATAGAATGGGTTGTCCTGTGTGGTATTTTGTTTTTAAAACATTCTCAGTCTGTCTTTTTTGCAGACATTCCCAAGGAAATTCTCTGGTATGGAAGATGTTTGTTTTATTAAATTGCAAGCCTCAGAATTCGTGAGCCAGGCGTTGTTGGTTCCAGAGGAAGCCAAAGCTACATACATAAGTAAATTGTAGCTAAGGATCTATTAATTTCTGGAGATGAATAATCACAAATTTGAAATTGGTGATTTATGACTACTCTGTAGTATTCACATAAAATTAACTGCTTCAGTGAACATGCTTGTCAGTAATCTCATTTGCTACAAGATTTTCCAGAAACAGAACCTAAGGTGTGTAAATTCTTTTTTCAAAGCAATTTCTGTTAAAAATTCAAACCAATTTTCAGGGAAAATTTTGTGCAGCATTCACCCAACTATAACTCTATCAAAGATCTTATTTAGTCGTCATTACCACACTACCTGAGCACCTCAACAATTTTTATCCTTGTAATACCTCTATGTGGAAATGTAGTACTATTATCTTTATTTCACAAATGGGAAACTGAGGAACGTAGATTAAGAAACTTGCCAAAGGTCACATAGAAAGTCTGTGGCAGAACAAGGAATTTAACCCAAATCACCTGGGTCTCATACTAGTACACTAACCAGTGGGCAATCCTTCCTTTATTGTATTCCTCTGAGTAAACTCTCGGCCTTCCATATTACCTTGCACATGCAAATATGTGCCCAGAAACATCCCCTTAAAATATTACTTCTGCTCATAATGATTAGAACTAGAGAGGAACCAAGATGGCTTAATCAGGGATCAAGTCCCCATTGTGGTAGGCACTGTAGACACACAATGAAAAAAAGACTGTCTACAGTCCAAGTAGAGACAATAGATGGGTGCAACAAACAGGCAGCAGGAGCATTAGGTAACAGTAAAACTGCTAAGATTATTTTTCAAATGCAAATCCCATGCCTGTTAACCAGCATAAACACAGGAGTGAGGCTTCTTTAAATTCACACTCAAGGTGTTGCTTCTGCAAACTGCCCATGCATATAGGTACCTGCACAAATCTGCGCACACACACACAGAGTCTAGCAGCACCTGAATCTCTGATGTGTTACTTTGTTCACATTGGTTTGGCCAACAAAGACCAAGCCACAGCTAGCAGTAATAGTGCAGATTTCAAGTTGTTCAATTTCTAAGGGAAGTGGATCTCTAGCTGAATGGTACTGCTTCCCTTCAAATCTTGGTGTGCTGCTGTTCACAGATATTATTGCTACTTGAAAAAGCAGAATAAATCCATTATGCTCCCAAGTTTTTCTTGCTGATTGTTCTTACTAAAGATTTCCAGACATTTAGCAATAAAGTTTTAGGCAAGTTCACAACATGCTACCTGTTTGTTTTTTTTTCCCCAGAAAATTTATTAAATTTGAAACAAGCTAGACTGATTGCTGTAGCAAGCAAAGTGCTCTGTTCCCAGCACAATACAGCACAGGCACAGGCAGCCAGAACACCTCTCTTTTCTGAAGTTTCTGTCATTGGAGGATCAGAGGAGTATTCCATCTCTAGACAAGGTAGTCTGAGACATCTCTGCAGAGGCAGCCAAAACTGGTACCACACACAACCTCTGTGTGTGTACATTCACTTGCCAGCAAAGACTAAGAGAACCAGTTCATGTTATATATTCCAATGAAAAGCTCTCAGATGCCTCAAGAGGAAATTGTGTATGCCCGTTACTGATTTCTGAGTCATTTGCTCCTCCAATCAGTAGGACTACTTTGAGTTATTCGTGGCAGCATCACTGAGGTAATTTTTGGCACATGAACAGCCCAATTAACTTCATTGGTTTTGTAACTGAGCAAAATGTGGCCTTACATTTACAAACCAAAGTGTAGCTTCAAAGATCCTTCTAATAAGACTACTAAAAGCAGTGTTCATGCTAGTCAAATGAACTATGTCTATCACTTGCATGTTTGGTTTTAAAAGAGCAGCTTTCTAGTAGAAAATACTGTTTTATACTGGGAAGGATGCATCAAATAAATGTGTATATATCTCCCAATCTCTGCCCCCAGGTCAATCAGTTCAGTATTTCTCCAAGTCAACATCTGACTAGAAAGATGTACATGGCTAATGACTGGGACTGCAGAAATCAGCAACAGCACAAAAAGGTGCCAGAAAGCAGCTGAGATTTTTAGGTCTACCATGATTTATTTGCCCAGGAAAAAACCCACCTATTTAAATGTCAGATACTGAAAACTGAAAGTTTATTCATTATAGAATTATATGAATGTTGGAAGCAGTAAATTAATAAATAGAGGGATCTCTTTGCCCTTCAAAGGATGCAATCCATGGTGAATTTAAAATGATGATAAAATATCATAAACCTACTGAGCTAGGTAATGAAAACAACACTGCAATTTAGTCATTCATTTCTGAGCCGCTGTAAAGTGTTTAAATTTTTTTTTATTGTAGTGGTGTTTTTCATGGGTCTGCAATTGTGGTAACTGAAACTAGACTGTAAAACCAATTCTTGTCCAGGTAATTCCAAAAAAGAAAACCAGACTGAATCTGCACAATATTTCATCCACCAAAAAATGAGAGCAATCCTTTTAATATAATATGATAGCTGTTATGTTGTGGTGGCCAGCTAACGATGATAATTAACATGCCCAAATAATATTGAGGTGGAAACATAAAATGAAGTTGAAAGTAATCAAAGATGTGGGTTGGTGCTGTCCTTATTACCCCCATTGTTTTCAGACCTAGGCAAATCATACAGTCATAAACAAAAAATTTAAGTATATATATAAAATCATTCATATTAATGTGTCACAGGAGACTCAATGGCCTATTCTGTTCAGGTGCTCATGCCATGCCCATCACATTGGTTCCTGACCACTGCCCTGTGCATCAATAAATGATTTGACTAGCATCATCACATTGGGTCTGAACCAATGTTTAGACAATGGAAAAGGGTACATTTGTGGGCTATCAATACATCAGAGAGAGAGCATCTATAAAAATAGTTGAGGCTAGTCAAAGAGATTTAAGTGAAATGGACATGTTTCACATGGAGGATAACAGCACAGAAAAACGAGGGGCCACAGGAATAGGCTACAGAAGGGAGAGGATTATCAGTCAAAGGCCAATGAGAAGACATGGGCCTTCACATTGGATTTGAAATGACTTGAGGAGTTGGGTAGATGTGTACAAGACTGCATCAAATGGTTAGAGAAGCCAGGGAATAGGGTACATTGATCATTTTAAATAAAGACAGGGTGGTGATGGAAAAAATTCAGGTTTCAGAAGAATATAAGTAATGAGTCTGAGAATACAAAGCAATGGTTTCAGGAAGATGGAAAAGGAAGACTAATCCATAGAGATGCGTGAGTTCATGAATTGGAAAGAGGGTTTTTTTCTGTGTTCTGAAATGGACAGGAAACCAGTAGTAATAGCTAAAATGGAGAGCCCAATTCTTCCATTTCTAGGAATGGATGAGGATTCTGAACAAATTGAACATTAGAGCTTGAGAACTTACATTTGCCAGTATATGAAGAAAAAGAAGTTTGGGCAAGGAGTAGCTGAGATAGTGTCCCCTGCAGACAATATATTGTAAGTTATAGTAAACAAATGTATAAATCTAGGGAATGTGAGAAAAGAGAACAATGTGAGAACATTGGAGATGGAAGAAAAAGACTTACAGTATCTGCAAACTGGTAGGAGGTGAAAAGAGAAACACAAGCAAGTTGGTAAATATTATATCTAAATCAGAGAGGGTGAAAGTCAGAGATAGGGACTTACGCCCTATCTGGATGAATTTATATTAGTGACATTACCCATAAGGTAAGTCAGGGCAAAACTGTAACCATGAAAGTCAAAGAGGTTACAGGGGAGACCAGCAGGACTCCCTTTTAAGTTTGGTTGACTTCCCCAAATCCTCATCTTTAAACTAGAGTTTGGAAAGTAGGTTTCCCTGACAAACGAAAAAGAAATGAATGCACTGACATGTTAAGTCAATCCTGAAAATATAATGGGGCATTAGTAAGCAATGTCTTCAGGTAATCTAGCTGCTGTGAAACTATGCTAACCATTATTCAACACTGATATTTCAGAACTTCTATAGAACAATGCACTGAAAATAGCAAAATCAATGGCTATGTCTACACTGGCAAGTTAGTTCGAATTAAGGAGGCTTAATTCGAACTAACTAAAGCCATGGCTACACTAGGCTTTCATTAGTTCAAACTAAGGGCTTCCTTAATTCGAACTAATAAGTTCGAATAAGGCTTTAGAAGTACGGCTTTAATTCGAACTAATTAGTTCAAATTAGCCAATGTGGCCATGTTAATTCGAACTAATTTCTTAGTTTGAACTAACTGGCCATTGAAATGAATGGGGATCGCTAATTTGAACTAAGCAAGTGCCATGAATGGCACTTGCTTAGATCGAATTAAGTTAATTTGAACTAACTAAAATTAGTTCGAATTAGTTAGTTCGAACTAACTAATTTGAACTAATTTTAGTAAGTGTAGACATAGCCAATGAGATTATAATGTACACTTACTAGTGTTCCAAATTTCATTTTTTAAATAAAAGCCATTACTGAATTATCTGAGCAGAAATGACTCTTGGATCCAGAAGCCTCTGATATTTCAGCAACAGAAAAAAAGATAAGTCTTTATACATGAAACAACGTGCTATCTGAAGATTTCTGGTTTTTCATACTGCGAGGTCTGCCAATTTTTAAAGTGTTCTTTGAATGCAAACTCTTCTGTTAGCATTTATATAAGCAACATACATAGCACCATTTGAGCTACAAGTTCATAAGTACATCGGTATGGCATGCCACCTGAACAAAAGTAAGCACATACAAGCAAGAAGAGAAGCTCTGTGGAATGTGTGAGAGAGCATCAAAAAGGTGATAAATAGCAAGAGCAGTACCAGAACCATAGATAACAGTAGTTTTTTGCGTTTTCAGTTGAATGCTCTAATAAATTTCTCACATTTCAAGATACACAAAGATTAAAGATCTTGGTCTAAAATTCAGGCTGGATCAGAATACTGAGAGGCCAATCAGCAACAGAGTAAAGATAGCAATAATGAGTTAAAATCAAAAGGGTAATCTTAATTAATTATTATGAAACATCCAAAATATTAACTAACCAAAGGGCTGGGAAAAGCAGAGAGGGGAGGCTTTAAAGTAGTCTTGATGCTGCAAGGTTACAACAAATGAAAGACTGCCTGTAATAAAATGCAATGACTGCTATAAATAATGAGTACCAGGAGCTCCAAGGAAATTGATTTCTGAGCATGTGCAATATTTCTACTTATGACTGAAATTCACAAAATTTCTAAGTAACAAAATACAAGCTGATCACTGCAAAGAGAAACAGAAGAGGGAAATATCAAGGAAAACTAGGTAATAACTGAATAATAGAAAGGAAATAGAGATGGAGCAATTTAACTTTCATATTCTTCTTCGAGTGATTGCTCCTGTCCATTCCATAGTAGGTGTGTGCGCGCCTCGTGCACGGAACGCCGGAATTTTTTCCCCTAGAGATCCCGTAGGGGCCGGCTGTAGCGCCCCCTGGAGTGGCGCCGTTGCGGCACCTCTATATAAGCTACAGCCGGCCCTACCCCCTCAGTTCCTTCTTACTGCCCTGACAGTCGCTGGAACATTGGCTAGTTCACTAGCAGTACCCTAGTATCATAACTTCCATCGGAGTCGATTCTTCCATCGAAGAGCCCCGTCTCGGGGCCGGGGCATGCCTGGCTTCAAGGCTTGCGGGGCCTGTCGTAGGCCCATGCCCCTGGACGATCCGCACCGTGAGTGTTTGAGGTGCTTGGGGGAGTCCCACCTCCGAGAACGGTGCAAGATTTGCCGGGGGTTCCGCCCAAGGACCCAAAAGGAGAGGGAGCACAGACTCAAACTCCTCCTAATGGAGGACGCTTTGCGGCCGGCAAGCACCGGGGGAGCCGGGTCCAGCGCGGCACCATCGGTGCGGAGCGCCCCAGAGACCATTGGCGAGGTACCGAGGCCCGCCAAATCGGCGAAGGAACCACGGCACCGAATACCGCCGCCGGCACCGAAACACTCGGCACCGCCACCACGGCACCGCTCCCTCTCTCCTGGTCCGGCAAAAAAGAAGAGGCGCGCAGACAGAGGCAGATCACCTGTCAAGCGCTCGAAGCAAGGAGCGCAGACGGTACCGGGCTCGGACCGTCAGCTCCAGGAGCTGCAAGCTCCGACCCCGTTGACTCCGGGCCGCGAGAAGGCTTCGTCGAGTCCGGGGTCCAACGCCTCACCCACCAGGGCGATCCTGGAGGAGGACCTCCAGCTGCCTTCGACCCCAGAGACTTTCGAAGCAGCTCGAGATCTCATTGCACACACGGCACCGTGTGCACCAGAGACCCACCCTCCGGCACCGCAGAGATCGGTGCCGTCGAAAGGGAAACCGGCGCTGGTGCGCCGAAGCCCTCCACGGCACCGTTCGCCGTTGGAGCAGGCGTGGCCTTCGCCTACAGGCCAGGCCCACGGGGAGCGTTCTCAATATATTTCGCCCCCGGAACGGCACCGATCACCCATTCCACCAGCGGTGATGGCGGCAGCAGCGCTACCGGTCCCCACCAGAGCGCCACGGTACCGGTCCCCACCAGAGCGCCTGAGCCGTGAATCTTCGCGGCACCGCCGCCTGTCGGCACCGCGAGTAGCGACCCCGACGGCGGGGCGACATTACTCTCCGGTCCGCGGCACAGCCCCACCTTGGTCCCCACGGAGCAGATTTTCGTCCGAGTCGGGCGACAGTATGAGCTCCGCCAGACGGAGCAGGAGCCGCTCCGGGAGGAGAGAGGCTGGCCATGGGGATGGGCGCCAGTGGCAACCACCCCAACAGTGGCCATTCTGGACCCCGTGGGCATACCATCAGGCCCAGGGCCCCTTGTCGGACAGGCCTCTTTCCACTCTGTCGTCGAGACACCAACCGTCTTGCACAGCAAGTGCTCCTCCAGAGTTGGGGAGGGCCCCTGCCCGGGACCGGGCAGGAAGGACCCGGGGCGACCCCTCAACGAGGGAGGGCCCGCAGCCCTCAGGAGCGTTGGGCCCCCCGGCGGACCCAACGGGAGAGTCGTCCTCATCTCCACCGGACGAGGCGGTGGCAGGAGCAAAACCAGCCACTCTCCCCGATGACAGCAGGTCGCATCAGGACTTGCTTAGGAGAGTGGCGAAGGTTATGGGCCTCCAGGCAGAGGAGGTCATGGAGGAAGCGGATCCAATGGTGGACATCCTCCTCCCAGAGGGTCCCTCCAGGGTGGCCCTGCCACTGATTAAGACAGTGCAGAACACTACCAAAGCCCTGTGGCAAACTCCGGCCTCTATCGCTCCAACAGCCAAGCGGGTGGAGAAGAAGTACTTTGTCCCCGCTAAAGGCTACGAGCATTTCTACTCCCACCCGGTCCCGAACTCGCTGGTGGTTGAGACGGCCAATGAGAAAGAAAGGCAAGGTCACCAAGGTCCCACGCCTAAGTCGAGGGACGCGAAGAAAATGGACCTGTTTGGCCGTAAAGTGTACTCCTCGGGGGGTCTACAGCTGAGGATCGCCAACCAACAAGCGATCCTCAGCAGATACACGTTTAACGCATGGGCGGCACTCGATAAGCTGACCGACAAGCTGGACCAGGACTCGAGGTCCGAGCTGGCAGCTATGTCTAAGGAGGGGAAGGTGGTGTCCCGAGCCCTCCTTCAGTCGGCACTGGACGCAGCGGACGCTGCAGCCAGGGTGATGGCATCAGGCATCACCATGCGGAGGAGTTCGTGGCTCCAAGCTTCGGGCCTGCCCACCGAGGTCCAGTCCACCATTCAGGACCTGCCCTTTGAGGGGCCGGAGCTGTTTGCGTCTCAGACAGACTCCAGGCTTCAGTCCCTCAAAGACTCGAGGGCAATGGTAAAATCGCTGGGCCTCCATGCCCCAGCGACGCAAAGAAAGCCCTTTAAGCCGCAGGCATCGGCTCGCCCATACCAACGGCGCCAAGACTGGGACAGAAGGAGAGGCCGTAATGGGCGCAGGGCAAACCGTCGCCCCCCGGACCAGAACCAGGGAGGGCAGCGCCATCCCTCTGGGCCTAAGAAGCCCTTTTGAGGGTACGATCGGGGACGACGTACCAATTATAGCTGCGGATCCAATTCCCTTGCCTTTCCTCAACAGATTATCCCGGTTCCACCGTGCCTGGGCCCTAATTACCTCGGACCAATGGGTACTCCGCACGGTGCAGCATGGATACTCACTCCAGTTCTCCTCGCCCCCCCCGCTCCGCCCCCCCCTTACCCCGTCCCTCTTCAGGGACCCATCTCACGAACAACTGTTGGCCCAAGAGGTTCAGACCCTCGTGGAGAAAGGGGCGATAGAGGAGGTTCCTCAAGAACTGAAAGGGAAAGGGGTGTACTCCAGATACTTCCTCATTCCCAAAGCGAAAGGGGGCCTCCGTCCCATCCTGGACCTACGGTTCCTGAATCGCTTCCTACGCAAGATTCGTTTCCGCATGGTCTCACTGGCCTCAATTATCCCATCCCTGGATCCGGGAGATTGGTATGCCGCCCTCGATTTGCAGGACGCCTACTTCCACATAGCAATAACCCCGCGTCACAGGCGGTTCTTGCGCTTCAAAGTGGGAGACAGGCACTTCCAATTTACGGTCCTCCCGTTTGGACTTGCTGCAGCACCCAGGGTATTCACCAAGTGCCTGGCAGTAGTGGCAGCCTTCCTCAGAAAGAGAAGGGTTCAGGTCTTCCCTTACCTGGACGACTGGCTGGTGCGAGGCCGCTCGCCATCAGAGGTGTCTCTCCACCTGCAGATCTTACAAGATGTGTTCAATCGTCTTGGTCTACTGGTCAACCAGCGCAAGTCCTCCCTAGTGCCGACCCAACGGATAGAGTTCATAGGAGCAGTCCTGGACTCGACAGTAGCAAGGGCATCACTTCCTCGTTCACGGTTCCAAGTAATCCGAGATACCATAAGGGGGTTGCAGAGACATCCACTAACTTCAGTAAGGATGTGCCTAAGGCTGCTGGGGCACATGGCGGCCTGTACCTACGTGGTCAGGCATGCTCGATTACGTCTCCGCCCCTTTCAGCGGTGGCTAGCGTCAGTGTACCGCCCAAGTCGAGACGATCTCGACATGATAGTGGCCCCTTCCACGCAGGCTCTGAAGGACCTAGATTGGTGGTGCCAGGAGGACCAAGTCTGCGCAGGGCTACCCTTCCAAGCCCCAAGCCCGTCCATCTCGTTAGTAACAGACGTGTCAGATTTGGGCTGGGGGGCACACCTAGGCCAGCTGAGGACCCAGGGCCGCTGGGGGATAGAGGAGCTCCCATTACACATAAACGTGAAGGAGCTCAGGGCAGTGCGTCTGGCCTGTCAGGCATTCAAGGAGCACTTAAAAGGGAAAGTAGTCTCCATACAGACGGACAATACAACTGCCATGTATTACATCAACAAGCAAGGCGGTCCCCGCTCCTCCCATCTCTGCAAGGAAGCACTCGCCCTCTGGGAGCTGTGCATCCGACACTCAATCCTGCCGATAGCATCTTATCTACCGGGGTCGCAGAACACACTGGCCGACGACCTCAGCAGGAAGTTTCAAACCCACGAGTGGTCAATGAAATGGGAGGTCCTGAGGGAGGTCTTCCAGAGGTGGGGAACTCCCCGTCTGGACCTCTTCGCCTCAAGCTCCAACGCCAAATGCGCGAGTTTCTGCTCGTTCAGGGGACAAAGCCCGGGCTCCATAGCGGACGCGTTCACGATCCAGTGGACAGGGAAGCTTCTGTATGCCTTTCCCCCGACACCCTTAGTGAACCAGGTGCTTCTAAAGATCAAGCACGACAAGGCCACAGTGATTCTGGTGGCCCCAGCGTGGCCCAGGCAACACTGGTACACAACCCTCTGGAACCTCTCGTCCAGAGCCCCGATAGATCTTCCCCTGTTGCCGGACCTCTTGTCGCAGGACGACGGAAAACTCCTGCACCCGAACCTCCAATCGCTCCACCTCAAGGCGTGGTACCTGAGTGGTTGACCCCAAATGAGCAAATGTGCTCGGAGGAGGTCCAGGAGGTCCTGCTCAACAGCAGGAGGCCCTCTACTCGCTCCGCGTATGGGGCAAAATGGAAACGGTTCTCGACCTGGATGGCAGACAAAGGGATTGCTCCGAGGTCAGCCCCGCTCCCGGATATCCTCGACTACCTATGGCATCTCAAGTCTTCGGGCTTGGCATCCGCTTCGGTCAAAGTCCACCTGGCAGCCATCTCGGCTTTCCATGCGGGAGCGGAAGGGGGCACAGTCTTTTCGGCCCCGATGGTCAAACGTTTTGTCAAAGGCCTCGATAAGCTCTTTCCCCCCACCCGTCCACCGGTGGCGCAATGGGACTTAAATCTGGTCCTGACCCAGCTGACGGGCCCGCCATTTGAGCCTCTAGCTTCCTGCTCTCTGCTGTGCATGTCCTGGAAGGTGGCCTTCCTCGTGGCCATTACATCGGCCAGAAGGGTGTCAGAGCTTCAAGCCCTGACAGCAGGTCCACCCTACACGGTCTTCCATAAGGACAAGGTGCAGCTGCGCCCGCATCCGGCCTTCCGCCCAAAGGTGGTATCCCTTTTCCACACCAGTCAGGACATTTGTCTACCGGTGTTTTACCCCAAACCACACGCTTCGGACAGGGAACGCAGGCTGCATACGCTAGACGTGCGCAGAGCCCTGGCGTTCTACATAGACAGGACGAAACCCTTTCGCAAATCCACACAACTGTTTGTGGCAGTAGCAGACAGAATGAAGGGAGAGCCCATTTCATCACAGAGGCTCTCCGGATGGATAGTCGAGTGCATCCGCGAATGCTATAACCGGGCAAAGGTTACACCGCCCCCGATCAAGGCACACTCGACAAGAGCTCAGGCCTCCTCGGCGGCCTTTCTAGGGGGTGTGCCGTTAGTGGACATTTGCAAGGCAGCCACGTGGTCTTCAGTCCACACCTTCGCAGCACACTATGCGATTACGCAGCAAGCGAGAGAGGACGCGGCTGTTGGCAGAGCAGTCCTGCTCTCAGCGAAGCTGTAATTCCGACCCGCCGCCTCAAGGTAAGGCTGGTGATTCACCTACTATGGAATGGACAGGAGCAATCACTCGAAGAAGAAGAAGAGGTTACTTACTGTAACTGGTGTTCTTCGAGATGTGTTGCTCCTGGCCATTCCACTTCCCGCCCTCCGTCCCCGCTCGGAATAAGAGCAAGAAGGAACTGAGGGGGTAGGGCCGGCTGTAGCTTATATAGAGGTGCCGCAACGGCGCCACTCCAGGGGGCGCTACAGCCGGCCCCTACGGGATCTCTAGGGGAAAAAATTCCGGCGTTCCGTGCACGAGGCGCGCACACACCTACTATGGAATGGCCAGGAGCAACACATCTCGAAGAACACCAGTTACAGTAAGTAACCTCTTCTTCCCAGTTGGTTCCCTGTCCCTAACAAGATAGAAGAAAACCCAGCAGCCAATTGTTGATAATGAGCTGACAGCTAACTGGGTGCTGCCAAAAAGAAAGGCTCCTTATTGGTGAAGAATCTGAATCATGCTATCCAAGATTCAGATACATTAAATAGGATGGTTGTTGTCTCTTGGACTGTAAAATGTATAATCACAATAAGAAGAGCTGGTATCCTAAAGAATGCTAATTTTTTTCTGTGTGGGAATACATGACATGAGTGAAGGAAGATTGTAAAGATGAATCACGTTAGGGTGAAGAAGGTGAAGATGGAGTGAAGTAAGCAGTCTTCTTAGAGATCCAATAAAAAGTGCAAAGAATGGAGAAGAATGATATTGGGGGCCAACTCTGGGTGGATTGATGGATGGATGTTGACTCCTGGAACAGTTATCTGTGGTGACAGCGTGGCTGGATTCATAATCTGTATTTAAGGAGGATTAGGTAGAGGGCCTTACCTAGGTTTTAAAAAAGAGAGAGAGGTATTTTTGTTTAATTTGAATAATCCTGCAGCTGAAATGATCATATAAAGTGATCTAGAGTGTATTACTGAAGTCTGGTGGGAAGATTTTCATAGAGCTAGTGTCTTCAAGATCTGAGAAATCGCTCTAATCCCAACAGAAGTTATGCATGTGTTATGGTATAATGAAATATAACAGTATACAAATAAGTGAAAAAGGCTTTATAAATACATCAGAGGAAAAAACCACCTGGGAGAAAAAAAGCATTAATAAGCAAAGAGGGAGATTAAACTGATGACTCAAAAATGGCTGAGACCTTGAACAGTTTTTAATTGTTTTTCTTGTTGAAGTCATATAAATCTGCACAGTTACAGAGAAAGAGAAAAGGGTAGGTGTTCTGGTTTTGTATTTAGAAATCTTTGGCTTAGTCACTTACCTTTGGTGGTTCTTTGTGATGCCAACATTCACCTGTACTATAATCCCAGGCAGTCACCAGGGATGGTTAATGACATTTTTACACCTTCCAGTTTATTAGTAGAGTGCCTTTCTGTTGTATGGATAAACCATATCATCTCATACTTGCAAGCAGCCAATGAAATGTGAACAAAAGAATTTTTTTCAAGAGCCAGGCTACTCTGAGCAAGTCTGGGAAAGCTCCCTCAAACAAAGGGCTTCCTTAAATCTTCACTGCAGATCTTGTTGGGTGTGTCTACACTTGTAAATTATGTCGACTTAAGCTTGCTTAAGTCAACTTAATTTACCCCGCATCCACACTACAGTTTCCTTAAGTCAACTTAAGCAAGTTGCTTAAGTCGACTTAAGGAAAATAAAGTCAATTTAATGAAAATTAAGTCGACTTTATTAAACCTCATTTTAATTCAACTTAAGGCTTAAGTCGACTTTCTCAAGTCGACTTAAGCCAGTGTAAACCTGGAGTAGCCCTAAGTCGACTTAGGGCTACTCCAGGACTTCCTCACTGCCCTCCCTGCTGGGGGGGGGTGCACAGGAGGAGCCTGGCATGCCCCCCCACAGGGAGGGGCAGAGCCCTGCCCACCCTGCCCCTATGCCCTGCCAGGGTCCCTGTCCTCCTTTGCCCCATTGTACCAAGGTACAATGGGGCAAAGGCTGAGCCCCCTGGCACTGGGCAAGATGTGCCTCCCCCTGCCCCTGTGGACCTGCCCTAGGTCCCCCTAGCCTTTAGAAGTCGACCTAGGCGTCCAGTGTGGATGCTCTAGGTCGACTTTGTAAGTTCCCCCCTAAGTCGACTTTAAATTTAAGTGTAGACATGCTAAGTCGACCTAAATTTATAAGTGTAGACATAGCCATGGTATTTAAACACAGCTGTGAAGAGAACAGTACGCTGAATCCAAGAAGACCACACCTCTGCAGTTCGCTGCACAAATTTTGTTCAGCCAGGTATCAGCTGCTCATGAGGGCTGGAGGAATTATAGAGAGACCATGCAGTAGCCATTCAATTATGACTAAAATATGTTGGTGGCTATAATCCCTGGTGAGACTGAATTGATTTTTAAAGCTCATTGTATTTCTTCTCAGGCCTTAAGATTCTTTGGGTGCCTTAACTATTCAGAGCTATATCTCAACATGTTTAGGTTTCTTTTAAACTTCAGCATTAACTGTGCATTTCACGAGTTTATAGGCTTGTTTTTGGGATAGTCACAACATCTCTGTAATTTTTTTTATCCTTTAATGACTGATATGTACTCCCAACCTTACCTCAAGTTTAATATGTCCCCACAGAAAAAAAACTAGATTCATGAGGGTTAAGCTTGCACATCATGGAAAGAATATAAGCCATTCTCTAACCGTTTGTTTGAAATTATAGCCTGCCACCAGCTGCTCTTGAGTTTAGCCAAGAATAAATCTTAGCAAGTTAATACAAAACAGCTGTATTGAGGGTTGAATTTTTCTGGTCTTAATCGGCTATTTTAGTAGCACATCCCATCTGAGCTTGGAATACAACGCACAGTCATATTGCTGCTTTCTAAGTTTGTAATGTCCGAATACACGTATTTTTATTATAGACTCTATCATATAATATGTTATACACATGCACTTTAGATATCTAGCTATACATACATCTATAGAGAAAAAATATACTAATGCATAATGGCTTCCTTTAAAAACTTTCCAGTGCTTTCAATTAAAGAACATTACCACTGTATCTGCAATAAAATCTAAACTTCCTCTTATATCACTGTAATATAAATAATAATTAATATGGAGTGATGGTAAGGCCTGATATCCTTGTCCTATGCAATACATTAAACAAACTATGCAGCAGGGAGTCTGCATTACTGCCACCCCCAGATGACACAAAGCCACCTCAAGCATATTACACGTATGGGAGGGCAGTAGCATGAAGAAACCAAAAGCAATCCCAACCCTCTTCACCTTCAGAGGAGCATGAGTAAGGAGGTGAAACGCTGTAGCTGATCAGAATCCCTGGACCTCCAGTCTAACATCCTGTGGCCACTGTTGATATTCACTTGATTTTATGCTTTCCCCTGTTGCTTACTGTGAATTTTGGGATGGAAAATGAACAACAGCATTGCAGAGATCATGAGGGAGAAAGCAGGAGGTCTTGACACACAGGGGGAGTCCGCTGTAATCTACACTCAGGTAAGTATGGGTCCAAGGAGCTGCTCGTACAGTTGGAGGATCACTGAAGTGGAGGGCCTTGCCCTCTTTTTGCTGATCACAACATGACAGTAAAGTCCAGGAAGGGAAGAATCCTGAAAATATCAGATGCAAGGAGTTTCCAGGTGCTTTTTACTGCTGTAGGGGACTGGAGAACAATATTGCCAACCCTAAGAATTCAAAAGTCATGGGATTGGCTTAAAATGTTGAGGTTTGTTTTTTTAAAAATAGGATGTTCGGGGTTCATTTTATTTGCCTTCTGGGTTTTGAGATTTTAGGGTGCACTGAGGTCATGTTTTCAAACTTCAGGCTTTTCCTAGCAACCGTGAGAGCTAAATAAAAATCTATTTTTTTTTTAGTGAAAGCTGAAAAATAAAAGTAACTGGAATCAAATTTCATTCCTCCATGAACTGAGGTAGGGGCTTTAAGAAAAAACTGCAAATATTGTGACTCATGATACATCATGGCTAGCACTGGGTCTTTAGTTTTGCTAATCAAGCCATGTTGTGAATTGAATCACAAGGTATTCTATGTTTTTTGAATGGACATGAATAACTTCCTTACAGTGAGACTTCTAGAGAGTGAATTTAAAATGTTTCTGCAACTCATCTTGTTAATACACACCAAGGCTTAGATCCTCAGCTAGTATAAATTGGCAGAGCTCCATTAAAGTCAAAGTTGCTACATCAACTTACAGCAGCTGAGATTCTGGGCCAAGTATGTGTGTACAGTGCTGAGCACAAAGGGACCCTGATCCCTGACTTGGGTCTATAGGTGTTGGCATAATAAGAATAATGATCAAAACAAGAGCAATAAGAAATAATAACACTAGTAAAGATTAATCTCATGGGCTATGTCTACACTGGCAAGATAGTTCGAATTAAGGAAGCTTAACTCGAACTAACTAAAGCCTTGTCCACACTAGGCTTTAATTAGTTCGAATTAAGGGCTTCCTTAATTCAAACTAACAACTTTGAATAGGGTATTAGAAGTAAGGGTTAGTTAGAACTAGTTAGTTCAAGTTAACCAATGTGGCCATGTTAGTTCGAACTAACTGGCCCATTGAACTCAATGCAATTCGCTAATTCCAACTAAGCAAGTGCCATGAATGGCACTTGCTTAGTTCGAACTAATTTTTCTAGTTTGAATTAAGTTAATTCAAACTAACTAAAATTAGGTGGAATTACTTAATTCGAATTAACTAATTCGAATTAACTTTAGTAAGTGTAGACATAGCCATGATGATTATAAAGCACAAAAGGACCATAAGAATGGCCGATATAAATTAATGAGAACACTGACTTAAATATTCACAGAGTTATTTCACAGTAGTTTCCAGCCTCAGGTGAGGAGGGAGCCAGCACTGCCAAATCACTGCCTATGCCAGTGGTTCTCAATCTTTTTTGTGTTGCAACATGGTTGGTGGCATGCTCAACTGTGTGCAACACACTGCCGCTGCCACTAGAAGAACCCTCCTCACCACCACAAAAACCCACCACCACCAAAACCCTAGCAGCAGCACAATCTCCCTGCCACTGAAAGAAACCCCCGCGAGGGGAGCTGGGTTTGGGCGGGTTTGTTTTGGCAGCAGGAGGTTTGTTTCAGCAGTGGGGAAGTTCCCACCAACACACTCAGCCACATCCTGCAACCACAGCTGGGCACCAGAAAGTTGAAAACTGCTGAGCCATGCTATGCATATTCAGTGATTAGAAGACTTTAGTCTCTACAGATTACAATTGGTGCTCCTTGTAGAGCACAAAGTTCATCACATATATCATTGATGACTCCCTAGAGAGATCATTTAGCTCAATACA
The DNA here is from genome assembly GCA_007922175.1 of Pelusios castaneus. Classification (NCBI taxonomy): domain Eukaryota; kingdom Metazoa; phylum Chordata; order Testudines; family Pelomedusidae; genus Pelusios; species Pelusios castaneus. The sequence goes on along the minus strand of ML685766.1, from coordinate 1,199,360 downwards.
TTGCTCAATCAATTGCTCTTACATAGAATTTTTCACACACTGCATCTCAATACACTACAAAATCCATAAGAAGCCATCTTAAACAAATGATAAAATTCTTAGTTAACTGGATCTACATATAACTAAATTAAAATAATAATTGAGTCCATTTATTAACCCCCTTTCTATTTTTGCATTCTTCCTTTATGCCTGTGCACTGCAGCTAAAGAGAGAGAACGATTATCCATTTTAGCACTTTAAATGAAAGCTCTCTTCTCTTTTACTCGATCATATCTTCTTATGCCTTTTCTCTTGCAATCTTGCTCTCTTTACAACCTGCTCTGTTACGTAACTTTTATTTCTGTTCTCTGTAACTGTGAAGTATTTTAAGACTTTCTGTTTGGAAAAGGCTATAAAAGTAGACTCAACTCAATGAATAGTTCTTATGTTTTGGTGTCTCCTCGGTATTGTGCTCTACTGAATATGTGGATAGTCTGAAATTCGGAAACATGACAAATGTGCTAGAGTCAACAATGACATTCGTCTTAAAATACTGGATTTTCTGGTGTCCAGCTCTCTCAGCCAACTCTTACTGGACCAGTATCCTCATGATAACTGAGGTCCTCTAATTGCCTCCCTCTGAGAGGGAGTGGGGCAAATGTAGATTTGGACCTAAGGTGATAACTTTCTCAAAACAGAGACATCTTTTATTTTCCTGGAAAACCTCATGAACAATCATTGTGTCACAGACACAATAAGCCTCAATAGCAATAAAAACGGTATAGGGCTGGTCCTGAATTACTGTTACTGACTTGCTGTATAACTCTGGGTAAATCCATTTTTCTTCATAAGGAGGTTATTAACGTGTACTTTCATTTTTATAGCACCTTGAGATGCATGGATGAAATTTGCTATGCAAGCATTATGTAGTTTTGATTTTGAAAGCTCTTAATATATGCTATAATATCAAATGAATTTTTATACCTTTACAGATAAAAATCAAAAATCCTTTGCTGCTCAGGTTTTGCTAAAGAAACATTTATTTCATTTTCCTATCTTTGTTCATTTAAAAGTGATACTGATTGATGGACATTGTGAGAATGACATGAAGTAGCACATTGTTTCCAACATTAAATCAAATTCTATTTTCTGTTCTGCCTAGCAAGCATCATTCTGAAACTCAAAGACTCCCAGCAGCCTTAGCAAAACCTGCAATTCTATTACACAAAATTACACTCAATTCCACTGAAAAATCTTAGAGTGCCTTAAACTATTTAGGGATAAGTGATTTTAAAAAAATCTATTTGATGCAATTGTTTCAAGGTTTGTAGTCCTCTTCATTTCTGATGTTTTCCCCAATTCCACCCAACAATGTTGCCTGTGGGGGTCGGTGCTCAGCAACTGGAACACACTGAACATATTGACTGCCAAATAAAATGGTTACCCTAGCAACTAGAACCCTATGAAAGGACTTAGAAGTTCCTTCCCTTCTTTCCTTTCTTCCTTCTCCCCCTTTCCCCTCCCCCGCCCCCCATTGTTTCAGAAATCACAGATAGCAAATACAAAAGTACCAAATGTATTGCTTTTCAGAAAATCTGATTTGGGTCAAGATTATCTGTTCTGTTAGGAATCTGACTACCTGCATTGTGGTCTGGTAATATGGCACTTTTCTAAGTGGCAGTCAAATTTTCTAATCCTTCAAATTTCTAATCCATCCCCCCACCCATCAGCTCTTTAGATTTGTATTCAGATATGATTTAAGGAAGAAAATTCAAAGACCAAAACCAGACGTTTTCAACAATGCCAGTGTAAGTAAGATTAGCAAGTGGAAAGAGTAATTATTTATACAGCCCCCAAAAGTGTTCTCTGTTCTTTACAAAACAAAGATAAAATATGGCCCCTACCCTGTGGACTTCCCAATCTGATTTTAGCCAGATGCGACAGGTGAGAGTAACAAACCAACTAGAGGAAAAAATGAGGACAAAGACAATAGCAATAAAAGCATGCAGTTAATCAGGCTTGTTATGTGTCCAACCTGATTATTCTGATGTATTTACAAGTGTCTGTGTTTTAAAATATATATTATGTAGCCATTTATACACAAATGAAGAAAGCTCCTTTCTCCAGCTCCTCTTTTGGTATAACCCTAAAATAAAGGGAGTGCTGATTATTTTAACATTCAAATTAATAAATAGGCTTGGCTTTTACATTTTCAGCCATTTTGATGTTTCAGAAGGAATTCCCTTCCCAAGCATTAGACAGATACTTGCTGGACCATTCATTTGTAAGCAGGTGCTGTAATTAAACTATGAGAAAGAAAGAAAAAAAGATGTGATGGTGATTACATTAGGGTTTCTTTTCCAGTCTAAGCTGGGAATTGAGAAAACAGAGCAGCATTGTTCCAGCTTCAACACATTTTTTTCTTCTGCCAAATTGTGGTGGTTGGTTTTGTCCCCACTGTGCTGGCTTTCCCCAATTCCAAATAAAAATTGTTTTGAAAAGCTGTAATTACATAGGTTACAAATAATGTGTCTCAACACAGCTGGGCCTGGAACATTTCCAGAACATAATCACCTGTCGTGTGCACTAATTCCTGCCATGATTACGGCCCATTATTTCCAGTCCCGTCCAATAGCGCTATTGTTCAAAATGTTATCCATTAACAGAGCACGTTTAGACTTGTCTGAGCTCTAGCTCGCAATGTTTCCTATGTCAATTTGAGTTAAGAGGCTATGTTATTGCTTTGAAAGATAGTTTTTTATTTGTCCCAGGACAGTATTGTCAATAGGAGACTGAAGAAAATGGGATTAAGCTACATGGAATGACAGATTAGCCAGCAATGAACGAAAGTGACACAAGCAAAACTTTCCAGTAAACATTATCTTAAAAAGCGCCGAATAGGCTGCAGAGCATAAAGACATTCATAATAATTAATTTTTATTGGTGGAATATGATTATTTCTATGCTACAAAAGACAGCATTATATTTCTCTGTCTGAAAAGATGTTTGCCTTGTATTTTCCTTTGTGTTCTCTGGATTGTCCGTCAGTCATGAGGACAAATGTACACTTTCTAAAAGATCAGCTAATGCCCTTCTAATGCGCAGTTTTATTGGATTTTTTTTTCACTTGAGGACTGCAAGCCCCATAAAATGTGACAGCCTTGCTTGCCTCATGCAGATGTTGGAATCAAAATCATGGTTACTTTCCCCCAAACGGCTGCCTTTTACTGAGAAATGCAAGCATGATAAGATGGAGCTATTAACATTTGAGAATTACCTGCTATACTTCTTAATAGCTGCAGCCAATTGACAGAGCTTCTATGTTCATTTCATGGAGCAACCCTCTGAACTACTGTCCACCCTGATCACACCATCATGCAGAGAGCCAGCTTGAGGTTCTTAATGCAAATCAGTAAGTGCGTCTTTGGTAGATATTCCAAAAATAGCTGATTGTCGAAGGTGTGTGAGAGATTTAGAGCCTGCCTTGTATTGCCCCCTCCCCACTGTGACTGCAGTGGCAGAGTCCAGCTGCTTGTGTTGAGGTCTCTGCCTACTTGCCAACTTTTGCAAAGGATAATATCATTTGGGGTGTCAAAATGGCTAGTCTTCAGACAGGGAAGAACTTTGTACCTTTCTGGTGAACTTTGCCCAATGGTAGCTAGTGATGTTCAGCTCCTTCCAGGCCTCCAGTTATTGCTATAGCCAGAGTCTGCACTTATGGAGATTCTGAAGGATGATGTGTGTGCTGAGTTTGGTTTGCCTCACTGAAGAGTGAGTAGGGGCCTTCCAACCCCAGACCTTTCCCATGATCCATGAATATATTCCACATCCCCCAGGATTGCTGCAGAAGGCTGAGATATTTCACAGAAAGTCTCCCTCCTGGTAGTTCCTGTCCTTGCCGGTAGCATAATTTTCTGTGGAGCTATGCTGATATTGCCTCCCCCAAACATTGAGGGGTCCTCTACTCAGTAGATGCTGTTGAGGCAGGAGTGGAAACCTCATGGGAGTTAATGCTGACATAGTCAGCGGTCATTCATACAGGTCTTTGCTTATACATTTCATGGAGGACAATTTGTTAGAGAAGCAGCTTTTCCCCAGCCGTGAAGGGAGATGAAATAATTTCTTAGGACTAGTTTTCGCTTATGGCACCAAATTCGCTGCCGTCAGATTGATCTTCCCGATTGACTGATCAGGTCTGTGAAGACCCACTCAGTTGATCTGGAAGTTGATCACTGAAGACTACCCCAGCAACTGAAGTAGCACTGAGTCGAAGGGAAGGTCCTCCCTTTGACTCAGCACAGTAGACATGCCAGGCATAACAGAGTCAAAGGGAGATATGCAATTTATTTTAAGTAACTTGCATATTTCCCTTCGACTGCCGCCGAAAACAATGGGCAGTGTAGACCTGCCCTCAGTTACTTTTATTCTCTCCTTTTGAGCATTGTTGGTAACGGGTTCAATACTTTCATCCCCTCTGTAAATGAACTGTCCTTTGTTTATTAAGAATATTAAGGATATGACTGTGGGAGGAATAATTATTGCACAACCACATCTTTCAAGTATATAAAGACCATAAAATAACTGGGCATGAACATCAACAACTAAGTTTGCTACTTTGACCACTAGACAGTTCTTTAAGAGGAGTCCCTGCAGTAAGGAAGACAGGAGAGGGGACGTGGGACAGCTGTTAGTGCTGATGGCCCCAACTTAATGTAGATGTTTACATGCAGAAGGGCCAGAAGAGTGCGTAGAGAGAAAGGGAGAGAACTAATATCATAGATAAAAACAGGTACTGTAATGGAATAGTCAGGTATATCATGTTATCAGCAGTATATCAAGCAACCTTAAGCAACAGGATTTTATCCCTCTGATGTTATTTCTTGATAAAATATATTTATAACTGTTCTCACAGTAGTAATAAAAAAAAACCTGTGTAGTGGGTGCATTTATGAATCCCTTTTATCGGTTGGGGTTGTGTGTTGTCTTAATATGTCCTGGGGTTTTATAGAAAACACTCCCATGAACAACTAGAGTGAAAAGTGCAATAGACTATTATTAGTGTTATACTTTTTTAAAAGAAGGGAACATCTGCAATATTTCTCTTTGTTTCCTCCTAGCAGGCTCTCGACATTCACTGGGTGATTCGCAGGGATTTCCCCATCCCTCAAAAAAGTACTAACGAGCTCCTTTCATCTGTTATGTTAATTAGTCCCGCTGGAAGCTCCCAGCTGCTATAATCTATGCCCTTTTAGAAAAATTTAAAAAATTAGCAAGGAAACCAGGAATCTGATTATAGTATGAAGGAATATAATTTGGAATTGAACAACACACTTGGTTCTTACAGTTATCAAATTACCTTGTAGCAAGCTAAAAAACATTCTTAGACATATTGGGAATGGAAGAATTTTTCATTCAGTTTCACAAGTGTAAGAGGCAGTGAAACAAGTACATTGTCTAAGCAGTGTCTTTCAGACGACTCTTTATAAAGTACCAAAAGCTCCTTTTTAAGCCTGGGTATCTGTACCGATACGAAAAAAAAATTATGTGAAATGCAGACACTGAATTCAGAGGACCTGGTTTTCTGTTGCCCCTAACCTCCTATGGGTGCAAAATGAAACTATGATAGCATTTTATGACCATTTTGCACTGGAGTAAATGATGGCCAGAAGGACAGAGCTCTATAGGGTCAGGCGGGCCCTACATCATTTAGCCTTTGAGGTAGAGCTGACACCCTTTCGATATCTTGGTGTAACAAAACAGGCTACGGCTGAAATGTCAGCTTTATCTTTACATTTCTTAGCCTGTATTGGTTTCCATGCTTTTTTCCACGTGAGGAAAGAGTTGAAGTCCCCCATGTGATTACTTCACCCGCTAGAGGGTCTACATCATAGAAACCTTTCCTTTTGAATGAAGAAATGGGTCTTCCTTTGAAACAATTTCTGTCAGTTTAAAGTTCTTTCACACCAGCAAGGTCACTCACTGCAGGTGGATGCAAGTTACCCACTTTCCTCAGGTGTAAAGTATACTTCCTCCGCAGCACTCTCCATTCCCAGTGTGCGTCAGGCAAGAAAAGACTCTACCTGAGATCAATACACATGTTGTCACAAGAGGGCTGCTACTTCTTCCTATGCTTTTTGGTTATGATCTTGCACAGAACGCATCGTTTTAATAAATTGTTTCTTCCCAGTAATTATGATCCCCCACTCAGTTAATGGATTATTGACTCCGGAATAAGAGTCAATAATAGTCTGTGCTTCAGCACAAATACAGTTTCTCATGTCAGTAAAGCTAGCATGCATCCACTTGAGCCCCAAAGTCTTGGCCCTTGAGACTAAAGGGTGAGACCATTAATCTTTATGAATGTGCTAAAGAGAAAGCAAATATTTTTCTTTTCACTACTTTCCTGTGAGTTTAGACTTTTGATTTCTTTATTCCAGACTCTGGGAATGCATCTGGCCATCACAATGAATTTATATCAGTGTTTACTGTTTAGTTTATGAACATTCTTTAAGCTAAAGTAATCCAAGGCAATTATGCAGTGACATTTATGAATATGAGTAATCCTCTTGAATTTACACAGTTTATGTCCCAGTTACCAGGAGAACCAAAAATTACTGATTGCTCTTTGGCTTCTGTCTTGGGGATCCAGACAAACACATTGTCTGGTTTATTCAAGGTTTAACACAATACAGATATACATGTCCAGGCACTAAAAATGTTATCTGTATTAGAGGAAGCTGATGTCTTTCCACTTCTAGAATCTAGTAGATACATGAAAACCTCCTGAAAACTAAACCGGGAGAGGGGTACTGGAGGGAGTGGATAACATCAGAACTGAGCATGAAAGCTCGGCCCCATGACAGCCAATGGCAGTGCTCCCATTGGCTTCCATGGTGTCGGGATTTCACCCAAGTATTTTTGTCAAGAGGGTTTCCCTCGCTGAAAGAACCCTTTATTAACAAAAGCCTCTCTGCAAAAGCTAATTTATAATCTGCTCAGGATGTGTGGATGGATGTGTGTACACTTATGTGTCAGTCACAAAAATTTTTTTACTAGCCCATGGTCTAGCCTGCTCTCCAACAGACTGGAAACTGGCAGAGCTGCTAATCACTGTTCAGTAAAGAAAAATCTGCTGTTTTTATTAATGCCTGATTTCAAAGTATTACTGTTATTTCAGTTGCAATAGCGGAAATATGTTTTCTCAGGATACCCATGCTAGGTCTCTGGCTTTTCTTTGCCATGCTTCAAACAATGGTGCATTCTTCATTCTCAGAACTAATAGATAGACTTTCAGTGTTACAGTACATGCAGTTGAACATAGACATGTATGTGCATCTCAGTTGCGTATGCAAATATCTTATGTGAGAGCACAAAGCATGTTTAATTAGTTAGGTGCACCAATATCTGATTTATGAAGGCAAACAAGACATATCTTTATGCATTAGTTATTTTCCTAAAGAAAGGTTGATTCTAGTTGATTGGTAATCTTTGAAACATGTTGTTTTGCAACTAAATATAGCCTTTGTACTAAATTTGATAACCAAGAGGATATACTATATTTATACATATTCATAAAAGAAATAGAGTTTAACTTACATTTATCCAGATTCTTATTTTTACATTTTTTAGAAAATAATAAATAAAAATATATTAAATGATTAATTTATTTACTTGTGATTTGTGTCAAGCTATATTTGGATGGAAAAATCAAATTCAATTAAATGAACAAAAGCAGTTGTTTTTATTTTTATTAAAGAAAATTATCTTAAAAGTGCTGGACAAATTAGAAAAAAAGGTTTCTGAAACATGTTTTCCTTTTAAAACTAAATAGATGCATACACTCGAAGGTCAGATGGGACCAAAGTGATCATCTAGTCTGAGACTGACCTCCTATATAATGTAGGCCACAGAATCTCACCTACCTACTCCTGTAATAAACCTCAGACCCAGGGTTCCCCAACACCTGGTGCGTCATGACATACCTGAAGACCTACCCAGCTGTGCGTGACACACTTCCTCCCCATTCCCCACCAATAGAAAAAGTTACCAGACCAGGTTTCGGTAGTAGCTTGAGCCTGACTGCAGCCCCCCTCCGCCGATGATTCCTGGCAGTGCATAGAGATTTGGTAGCAGCACTCAGGATTGGCGGCAGGAATCCTCAGTCACGCAGGATCCCAGCAGAAGTAACCTGCTGCCAGAACAAAACCCCTACCGCCAGAGGGATTGTTTTGGTGATGGAGGGGAGGGTCTTTTGGTGGTGGATCCTCTCTAGGCGATACACTCAGCCACTGTGCTGCAACACACTAATGAGTTATGACACAGGCATTGAGAACCTCTGCTCTAACCTAGACTGAATTATTAAAGTCCTCACATCATGATTTACTACACAAAGGAATGATTATCTGTAGTTAATGACTTGAACTAATTGCTTCGAGATCACTATGATCTTGAAGATATTAGAACTAATAGATTTCATCCTTTCAGACCCAATTTTTAATTCATAGATTAGAAGAGGATTACAAGCTTTCCTATTTTTTCAACTCCCACCTACTTTCTTAACTTCAAAAGAGCTGGTCACTGAACTAGCTGAATAAGTTCACATGACGAATATATTCTATCTGCACCTGCATAGGAGGCTACTAAGGTCAAAAGGTAGTTTAGCAGATTAGCAAACTGTGGTTCCAGGTGCTTAGCCAGTGACTTCTAGCAATTCAGTGGTTTCATTTTCCTTAAAACTTGGCAAGTATGTACTGCTTAATATTATTATTTTTATTAAATTTAAATGCTTTTAACAAGATTAGGTCTAACATAAGTTGTCAATTTAAAAATAGGTTTATTTTAAAACAAACAAAACAATTAATTTAAATTTTTTTAAATCCAATTTTTAATTTTTATAAATTATTTTTTCTCTACCCTGTTAAACATATATCTGCAAGTACGTAACTTTGAACAACCAGCCAGACATGCTTTTGTGATGGTATGATGGGAACCCTTTCATTATTTTCCCATTTTAAGATGAAGGTTAGCGCAACATAAGCTTCCTTGACTCAGTTTAGTAGTGCATGTGTCCATACTTCAGTTTGACTCTGTCTCCCACTGATATAAATGCCTCGTTACAGTGGTGCAATATCACCACCTCCCTGAGCAGTGTGAAGCCATGGTCAATGTACTGAGGTTGACACAGCATGAGTGTAGACACAGCATTACTTAGTTAAATCCAAATGGTCCTTCAGCAGCTGTCCCTGAATGCCTGACACTGACTGATCTAGTCACAACTATGAACTTTACTGCCAAGGCACCACAGAGATCAGGAGGCCTCCCTCCACTTTAATTTTTTTTAAATGCCTATTTCTGATCAGCCAGCTTGGCAAGTACATCTAGCAACTCTTCATTGTTGTGCCCGCTTGACAATGCCGGCTATACACTCCAGATGCACTCTAGCTTGAAAAAGACAGGAGCTATTGGGGCAAAGAGCCTATAGAACTACAGTTACAGACCAGCCATAGAAATGGGAACATCTGCAAGCAGATTACATGAGAGATGCAGAGAAAAGGTGACAGGCACCAACAGCAGGGTCATGTGAAAGCATGTCTTGCTTAAAACTCCCAAATAAGGGAAGGGAGTTCTGAATCTTAACTTTCACTTTTTGTTGTGACTACACTGACAGTGTTTTAGCTGCAGCTGTTGCCATTGTGGTCTCAGGGGGTTTCCCCTCCACACATGTTGAATGCTTGATCCAGACAAAGAGGAGAAAGGAGTGACCAAACCATGGCTCATGATCTGCCCCAGGGCCATCCCGTGTGCGGAGCAGGGCCCAGGGCTAATCAGCCTGGGGGGACCCTGCCCCTCCATGCTGGAAGGGGGTGGAGCAGGCTGGCCTGCTCTGCCCCAGGGACCTGGAGCCACTTCTCGTGGTGGGAGCCGGCCCCAGCCCCAGCCCAGGTGGCAGGAGAGAGGGCCCCAGCCCCAGCCCAGGTGGTACCAAAATTGAAAATGCATTTCCTTTGTTTTTACACAGATAGAATTGTTTGGCTTTAGACCAGTTATATTTATTGCACACATTCTTGTGATATACATAGTGGTTATGTCCTGATTGTTAAGCTGTATTTCACTTTTTTTTGCTTTGAAGAGATCTTTTAAGATATGTCTGAATGAATGTATTCATCAGCTGTGATTTTAATGACACTTTTATAATGCGACCTTGTTTTTTTAACACCCTGCCTATCGTTGAATATGAGCACACAAGTATCCCAGACTACAGAAATAATCTCTTCACTTAAAATGTAAGTGCAACTGAATGAAGGCATGAAGTGAAGTGACGGCGCATCCCATCCAATTTACCTACTCTGAGTTCTACTGCATGATAAATAGTGGCTTCTCCCTTCCTCTTTAAACTGAAAAATCAAGACTATTTACTGTCAGCCACAGAACTTCAAATATGCTTTAATCAACTCCAGTGTTCATCCCCATGCACAGCCTCTGCTTGAGTAAGTAATGTTGAATGCCACAAAGATCATGAAAGCTGGACCCAATGAAAATGTATTCTATCTCTTTGGGTGCAGCAAATCTCCTCACATGTCTCCATGCTGCACTGCTCCTGCCAGTTGGAGGGCCCCCCTCTAATTTACATTGACTGGTAATCAAAGGACCATAGAAATATGGGGCTGGAAGGGGCTTCAAGAGGCAGGCCTATGTAAACTGAGGCTTCCCTTAGGGTATGTCTACACTGCATTGTGAACCCATATCTGTATAGGGTTACCAGATACCAAAGCATGGAAAGGAGAACAGAGAAGTACAAAAAGGAGGACATGGAGAAAATGTAGTGTTAATATAACTGTTATTACCAAATGATATCGTGGAAAATGGGTAATGATTAATGAATGTATGGCAGCATGAAAAAAATGGAGAACAAGTTGAACAACAGAAATATTCTTAGGGGGCACATTAACTGCCGGACGGAGGACATGAAGGTAAAAAGGAGGACGGTCTCCTTTTGCCTGACATCTGGTAACACTATATCTGTGGGACCTGGGCTCGGGTGTCTGTTTCCAAGCCTGTGCTTGAGCATCCACACTGCATGGTAAGCCTGGGCCTGGGTCTCACAGATAGACTGCACTATGCAGACATTTGGAGTGGGATCTGCGGCTTGTGCTGCTACCACAATATAAAAAATGGACTTGAGCTTGGCCCTGGGTCACAGTGGGACTCAGGCTCTGATCCCCTCTCCCATAACAGGGCTCTCCCCTTCACCCTCTAGCTACACAGCAATAGAACACCCACAGCACAGCCGTGACTGGCCCAGTTCAGCTGCCGAGCTAAAAACTTCAGTGTACGTGCTCAGGCTAGAGCCTAGGTTCTGAAATCCTATGAGCGGGGAAGGTCTCAGAGCCCACGCTCCAGCCCAAGCTCAAATAGCTACACTGCTATTTTTAGCTCCAGGATTGTGAGCGAAGTGATCTGGCTCTGAGGCGTGATGCATGGGTGCTTTACTGCAATGTAGCTGTACCCATAATGTCTGGGGATCCAGATCCTGAGTGCATACAAATCAGTGTGAATCAAGTCAGTGTGGGGATGGAAAGGGGGATCCAGGGTCAAACCTGAGTCAGAGCTGGATCTTCATCTGTAGTGAAAACATACTCAAACATAGTCTGTCTACACTGAAAAAAAATTGCAGTGGGTTTCAGGTCCTGTGTCTACAGACGTGGGATTGCACCACAACCCTAAAACTAGCCATGTAGCTGTTTAGGCTTGGGCTCTAACCCTAACCTTCCACAGGCTTCTAAGCAAACACTCCAGCCTTAAACCCAACATCTACAGGGCAATTTTTAACACTGGAACACAAAGGACCACACAAGCCCAAATCGGTGGCCCCGACCTCTGAGCCTCACTGCCAAAGGACGGTTTGTTTGGGTTTTTTTGCTGTATAAACATACCGTAAGGGGCTGTTGTGTGGCCAAGATTTGTCAGAGCATTGGGTGTTCTGGGTGCATAAACCTTTTACATCCCTGAGGCGTCGGTTGAAAAGGGCTGGCATTCAGCCAACATGTGTCACCTGTGAATTCCCCTAGGAATGTTGCAAAAGGGACACTATAGGGACTGAGTGATGACCTTTTACTCTAGTTTTTATCACTATCCTACTTTAATACATCAAAAACAATCTGTTTTCTGGTGGGACATTATACACTGTATGTAGTCCCTCTGTAATTGTAACATATCATGTCAGAATGAAACTACGGAAACAGTTCTATGCTGTGGCTAGGTTAGGCCTCTGGATGTTGTTTTAAATTTAATTTGCTGATGGCTCTGGAAAATGTTACGCTTAATAAATCTATTACACATATGCAGGAATGGAGCTCAGTAGTCCGAGTTCACTTGCCTATGTGCTGTGTGATTTTTAAGAAGCAAAATAATGAGTTCTCATCAAAAGTGCTGAAGTACGTATTCAAATTAGAGGTGGCTCTGAGCTGTCCACTTCAATCTGGAAGTGAAACCACATTTTCGTCAAGTTTGGTATGCTCAGTTTCAGTTTCTGGTTTGATCCTTTACTGAAAGAGACCTAAATCACAAAGTTCAAATCCGGACTAGATTTGCTAGATTGGGACTAGATTGGGGGATTTGCTCTCTTTTGAGATCCTCTCAAACTGTAATACTTTCAAAGGAAGGACTTCACTCCGTTTGAAATAGCTTTCCATATGGTACCTTTCATCCCAAATACAGCCATATAAAATAGTTGTGCTGAATTGGAGATTCAGCTCAGACTGAATGTTGGCTGAGTGAATTTGTGAACTTCAGCTCACATTTGTGAAAGCCTGACAAATGCAAGCGGAAAATGTTTACACTTCAGAAATGTCTGCAGACAGCGCTGTCCTGTGGGTGGAGCGGGTCCCAGGGCCAACTGGCCTAGGAGGGGTCCCGCCAATCCATGCTGGAGGGCAGGTGAGCCACTCCATCCCACCCAGGGAGCCAGCCCAGGTGGGGAAGCTGAGGCCACTGGTGGGGAGCCGGCTCTGGGCCCGGCCCCAGAAGCGGGGGCCGCCAGTGGAAGGAGCCGACCGCAGCCGGGACCCGAGGCTGCTGCGGCCATTGCCCCAGCCGGGGGACCTAAGGCCACTGCCGAGGGCTGGCCTGGCCTCATGGGGCAGGTCGCAGCAGGCGAGCCCAGAGGCAGGCCCCGGCCACCTGCTCCGCCCCAGGGGCGGGGAGGGCTAGCTCAGAGGCCGGGCTTAGTGCTCCCGGCCCGCAGAGCAGGGAAGAGTGGTGGCTGTGGGGGGGGGGGGGGCGGGGGGCCCATTTAACCGTGGGGCCCAGGGCGATCGCCCCGTTCGCCCCCCCCCCCCAGGGACGCCCCTGTTTGCACAGTTCCTTTGCTCCACAAGCTGCCTGAAATCTTCCAGGGAAAGAAAGGAGAAGTAGGCAAGGCTTAATGGCTATGTCTACACTTGTTAATTTAGGTTGACTTAGCATCTCCACACTTAAATTTTAAGTCGACTTTGAGAGGACCCTATAAAGTCAACCTAGAGCATCCACACTGGACACCTAGGTCGACTTCTAGGGGCTGGTGGACCTGGGACTGGTGTACAGTGGCGGGGGGGGCACCCCTTGCCAAGTGCCAGGGGGCTCAGCCTTTGCCCCATTGTACCTTGGTATAATGAGGCAAAGGGGGACAGGGACCCTGGCAGGGCATAGGGGCAGGGTGGGCAGGGCTCTGCCCTGCCCTTTGGGGGGGCATGCCAGGCTCTCCCTGTGCCAGCCACCCTGGCAGGGAGGGCAGTGGGAAGCCCTGGAGTCCCCTAAATCGACTTTAAGTGGACTTAGGGGTACTCCACGTCTACACTGGCTTAAGTCGACTTTAGAAAGTCGACTTAAGCAGAAAGTCGACTTAAAACGAGGTTATAGAAAGTTGATTTAATTTTTCCTTAAGTCGACTTAAGCAGCGGAAAGTGTAATGTAGACGCAGAATAAATTAAGTCGACTTAAGCAAGCTTAAGTCAACTTAATTTGCAAGTGTAGACGCACCCTGTGATAGCAAGGGATTCAACTGAAGCTTGAGAGTTAAAACTTATTGATTTGAACCGCCACACAAAACAGACGGGAGTGATTAACTTCCATCTGTGTGAATCAAACTGCAGCATTTATATGGGATTAATTCCCCAACTCTTTCCAATCATTCCATACCCACCTTACCCAATACTGAAGAAGAGCAGAAATGGGGTAAGAGAATATATGGCAAAGAATGTGCCAAATGCTTGAATCAAGATCCAAAGCCATAACTCAGGGGTCGGCAACCCCAGGCACGTGTGCCACGCCTGAGCGGCACATGGAGCCACTCAGGCTCCCCTGCTGGACCTGCAAACTGCGTGGCCAGCAGCTGCGGTGTGCGGCTAAGTGTCCCTGATGGCCCTGCCCCTTTGCTGGACGGCAGGCGGAGAGGGGAGCAGAGCGGGTCATGTCGCCACAGCCTGCCCAGAGCCACGCCACTGCTGGCAGGGCAGAACCGGCCCCAGCCGTGGCCGGCAAGAGGCCAGGTAGGGTTGGTCCGGCCGGAGCTGTCGCTGCTGGTGGGCGGCCTCCGGTTCCTGGCCCCAGCTCCTGCCAGCAGCGGCAGCTCTGGGTGGGCCAACCCAATTCACCATCTTGTGGCCATGGCCGGGGCCAACTCTGCCCTGCCGGCAGTGGCGCATCTCTGGGCTGGCAGGGGCGATGTGACCCGCTCCGCTCCGCTCCTGCCGTCCAGCAAAGGGGCGAGGCCAGCAGGGGCCAGCAGCCCTGCGCCACCCCTACAGACGGGATCCGGCCCTGGGGCTGGGAACCCGGAGGCTGCCCGCCAGCTGATGCCCCAGCTGATGTCTGGCCCCGCCCCCTTTTGGCTCCGCCCCCGGCACCTGCTGAGGGGGTGGTGGACGGGGCTGCCACAGGGGCCAGCAAAGGTTGCTGGCCCCTGCCATAACTCAACATCCTGTAGCACAAATATGTGTATGTGTAACACTGAGCAGGGTTGGTGTGGGGGACTGCTTATTAGTTAGGTTTAGTTTTTAAGAGTGGGAATCTCCATGACAAGCAAGTTGTGGAAGTGGAAGGAACTTGTGTTAGAGCTTTTTTGACATATGAGAGATGAAGGTGTTAGCTGGGCCCCAAGAAGGTCCCTTGGCTATCAAACTCACTACCTTACTTTGAGTCAATATACCCCAATATACCTTCAAAATGTCTTGCAAGATTTATCTTTTATAGATAGCTTTAGGAAAAAGAGGTATCAGTTGAAGATCCAATGCTGAGGGAGGTTGAGGTACTTTCTGTTTTTCCTCTTTTGCTATACTGTCACATATGGTGGGTGATGGTGATTTTGCCTTTATGGCTGATTATGCACTGAAGGATTTACAGAAGGATTTGGTGGCCTAACTCTGTTCCCATGGAAATTTGTGTCTAGATTGCTTACTGTTTAAAATAAGATCATTTATTGCCTCTTCTTAAAAACCCAGACAAATAAGTAAAAAATCAAATCAGTACTGGTGCTCTCCTGAACTTTGTGAACTTTCAGCATCAGAGCTCTAAGAAATGCTTGAAGAAGATTCCAGGCAAAGAATTTAACACCCTATCTGTCACATCAAGGATAGGCTGCTCTTCTTTGTGATAATGCATTGGCTGATCCTCAGGAGAAAAGGAGAAAGATGAGTCAGTGACATGAAGCCAACTTTATCTGTTGCATGGTCAATTTCAGTGCAAAGCTAGTGTGTTTCAGTTGAGTAACAAACATTCCAGTAGTGTTAACGGTTCTATTCATAACACATTGATTTCAAGAAATGTTGAGTCCTTATGCTTAAATCGGTGGAGTTCTCCTTGAAAAGTAATAGTGCTGACAAATCTTGTACAATAATGGTGATTGTCATTTTCTTTCAAACGTTTTAGAGTTGCCTCCATTTATTACCACCTTTTAAAAATAATTTTGGTATTCTCTTAAATTTCAACTTTTTAAATTTATCGATTTGCTTTAAAAAAAAAGCTTTTATTTCTTTCTGTAAATATGCTAAAAATTCCTGGTGGAGAATGTGACAGGATATACTCCCTGTTTGATACTCAGGACAGGAAGCCTCAAGGCTCTGGATTTGGACTCTGTGATGGGATAAGATATAATTGTTTAAAAGCAGGAAGCAGACATAACTGCCGCCTATTAGCCTCGCAGAAAACCAGCCTGCTGCATATAAAAGGAGGCAGAGGAAATTATCACAGCTGGAGAGTCAGGCAGCTACAGTGAGAAGTACTAGCTTCTTGCAGAAGGGATCCTTCCACAACAAATGTGAGTTTATTTAAATCTGAGACAAGGAAATTTGGAACCTTTGTTTGCCTTGATCTTGGTAAAAGGGAACTCTAAGGATGTGGGGGACAGGATAAGCTCTACATTGAAGTCTTTTTGTTTTCCCTTCATGCTCTCCCTGGGATGGTTTTGTGGTTGGGGAAGTTGGGTTCTTTGTTTGACTTGTCTCACTGATTACTAACCCACATTTCAAAATAAATGAATAAAAAGGCACCTAACAGGGTACCTGTGTAGAGACCTCTTGATTTCACTGAGACTTTGTCTGGTTGAAGAGGGGCTGTGCTAGTGGATTGAATTCAGCATCAAGGTGTCAAACTGAACATTTGGATGTGGGGTTGTGCTACATTCTGCTTCAAGTAAGTGCTCCCTGATTTATTTCCTCTGGCGTCTTCAAATCACGTTTGCTGCAGATGACAAGTGAAATGAATATGGTGGCTTAAAACTAGTCTTCAGCTGTTTTGTGGTAACACCAAAGCAAAGCTACAGAGCTTTTGATAAGGAAAAGAGAGAGATGAGAGTAGGATGCAAGTCAGATTGAGGTGCATTCATGGGCCATGTGGGGCAGTTACAAAGCACCAGTTGTCAATAACTAAGCATTAGCCTGGCTTTCTGCAATTCACTGAATCCACTCAAACATTTTAGAAAGGATAGCACCATGATCTAGACTTAAACATTTTGTTTCCAAAAGTGTGAAAATGAAACAAGTAAAGTTATATTTATGAAAACAGTGTCCTATTATTACAGCTCTCATGCACTTTATTAACAATGTTTATTATCTCTTTGTGCAATTGAACAGAATAATGTTGTCCCTCTTTAATTAAGCTGTTCTTTGAAGATATTTTAAAAATCAGTCATGCCTCTTTCCCTGATTATCACTACAACATCTTGGGTCATAGGAAGAGGTGAGCAAATTATTTCAAGATGGATGACTAATCGTGAACAAATCCGTCTGCTGGAAGTGCTAATTAAGTGAAGTGATTGCTACCTTTCCCAAGAAACTAACCTTCTTATCACCTCCACAGCTGCACCAACTGGTTGGCTCAGTCCCAGCATTTCCACATATGTCCAGATGGCCTGGACACAGACTACATAATGTGTAGAAATTATTTATGAGAACTTCCACAAAACTAATTTTGTAAAACATTCCTAAAATGCCATTAAGGATTATATTAAAACTGCTTGCATGGCCAGCTAGCAAAATATAAACAAAATAGCAGCCACATTTTTGCCTTCTAAGAATTCTGTGTTTGTGGTTTCTTCTGCAGCATCCTCCCCATCTTTTTGTATCTGATTAACTACTTTATCTGTCATAAATATTGAAGTACTGGTTTGTGTTCTCATGGTTGAACTCTCATGCCTCTATACAAAGTCATGACATGCCAGAATTTTTCAAACATTGCTCCTTAGCTGCTCTGCAGATTCTACTTGCATAATAATTATGCTCTGGGATATTGACTAGCAAACCTTCTAACCATTTGAGCTTGAATAATGTTAATACCAGTACCTAATGTATGTAATGTATAGCCCCTTCTAGTCTAAAACACTTTATAAACATGATGGATGCAAATTGATTTTTTTTTTTGCTTTATTTATTCACAAATAAAGCAAAATCAATTTGCAACCATTATGTCAAGTTCTAAATTATTGTATGTAGCAAAATGAAATGGCAGTTCTTACATACAGTAGCCAGGCAGGAACACAAAAATGAATGTAATGAACATACAAGGACAACCTCTCTCATGCTAAAATCAACATGCACTAAAATAACAGAGCTACAGTGTATACTGTATATACTCGAGTATAAGCCGATCCGAATATAAGCTGAGGTACCCAATTTTACCTACGAAAACTGGAAAAACTTATTGACTCGAGTATAAGCCTAGGGTGGGAAATGCAGCCTCTACTGGTAAGTTTCAATAATCAAGATACCGTAAATACCAATAAAATTACATTAATTAAATTAAGGCATCAGTGGGTTAAATGTTTTTGAATATTTATTTCAAAGAAAAACAGTGGAGAGGAGGCTCGAAGCGGAGCCGGCCCCCCAGCTCAGTCCAGGGGTTCGGGTGGCGGGGGGCGCCCCGGGGGGGGGGCGGCCGCCCCCCGATCCCCCAGCTGCTCCTGCTGTCAGCCAGACTAGCGTACAACCCCCCCCCAGCATGCACCTGACCCGAGTATAAGCCGAGGACGACTTTTTCAGCACATTTTGGGTGCTGAAAAAATCGGCTTATACTCGAGTATATACATTTATTTAAAACATAACCCACCACTTCAATGTATCTCTTATTACAGCAATAACACATAGGACAAGAAGTGAAGATAAAACTGAAGCTTTCAGGAGAATGGGGTGAGGCTTAATATAATTAGCCAATCTGACCCCACTTTAAAAAGTCCTTTACAATCCTAAAGGCCAGGTTTTCAAAGGAATCACAGCTTGGTCTTCATTTGCGTGCACTTCAACTTTGTATGTGCAGGCCCTGGCTTATGCATTTATTTGTGGGTTTTTTTCTTGTCAACACAAATGTGAAAGTATAGTCAAAACACACTGAGGCCAATCTGCCTGCACAATAGACCTCATGTTGATCTTTTCATTTTTCAGCACAAGTGATAGATAGCATGCAAAAACGTGCTTTTGTAAGCTGTGACCACAAAGTTCTTTGTGGTTAAATAGAAGCCACATTTTTAAAGATCATGGAGACTCAGGACCTCAGTTTCAGATTTCATCTTAAAGCCATCAACATCAATAACACGGTCCCCCCAAGACCCTATAGAAATGCTTGCTCAGTTCACTGCAAACCTATCAAAATCAGCAACATGATTTCTGGTAGACACTTAGGTTTCCCTCTGAGATTCTCATCCAGATACATACTCAGCCAGATCTTGAGTTTTTTTTTTTTTTTTCTTGTGATTTTTTTTTGTTAGATCTCATGTCCTGAGGTGGTCTTCTGAAGGCAGCTTTGTAACTCCAATTAATGTAATAGTATTTGCTGATGCTTGTGTACTATCCATTCCCACAAGAAATGTTAGTCTTTAAGGTGCCACAGGACTTTTATTGTTTTTGAAATCATGATAAATCCCCCCTCCCACTGCAGTAACTGTTAATAAGAATGTTTTAATTTAAATGACATGTAATATAAGCACTTTAATATGTCTCATTGGAAACATAATAGTTGTCCCTTCATTTTATCTTCTGATACCTATCTTTCCTAGTGTGTGTATCCCAAAGCTTTGCATTAAAGTGAAATTATTTGTTCCTCTTGTGAAAGTGAGCCTTCTGATGCACATCTGATAAAGCCATCAAAATCCCTGTCATCATGTGCTATGAAGGCCTGAAGGAATATTTGATTAGAGTATTTTCTTAGTCACTCTGACAAGCTATGAGTTATCTGCCTCATGAGGCTAAATGGAGGACTTGAGGGATAAAAAGGTCTATTGTTATTACATGCATAATCTTGTGATTGAAAATATCATTAGGGATTTGGAAAGCTCCATGGATATATGAAAGTGAGGCAGGAGTAATTGCAGATTAGTTTGGTTTACCAGTAGTAATATAATTACTGTATCTAGCTAAACCTAGGTTTAAAAGTAAACCAGGGTATTTCCAGACACACTATGATTCCATTCTCACTTACAGGGAATACTCCTTTGTTGACACTTGAGGAAAAAAGTTAAGTCTCAATATAAGGTGCCTATTTAGACCATAATACAGAAAGCTCTGTACTAACAGGCTGTGGAAAGATCACAAACTTTCTTTTCAATCTTGGGCTAAATGCAGCATGGCCTCCCAGAAGCAGTTAGTAGAAGCCTTCTATAGTCCACTGACTCCAACAGCAGCAGATGAAGCTGCAGTTCATGATATCCAAATATTTACTGTTTTTCTGGCTTTAACATCCTGTAAGAACACTGTTTAGCCTGAAATAACCCACATCAGGTAACATAAATATGAAGCCTGCAAAACAGATACACATGAAACAAGAGGAAGCTGCTGTTTCATTGTGTTAAACTTTAGAATTACTTGCTGTTCATTTTTTAAACATATATTAATTTTTCTTTCTTTTAAAAAAAAGAAAAATATGTAGTTGTATAGCACCACTGGAAGATTTCTGACAAAATCTGACTGAACAAGAAACTGGGGGGAAAAAATTGTTAAATTCTCCTTTTTTCAGATATAGAACTGGCATAAATCTGGTGCAACAAGCCCCAGACATTCTTATAACATGTTGAACAGCGTGTTGATTTAAGGAAGTGCCACTTATCTCAGAGGTGGTAGCACATTCATATTTAAGCAGCTCAAAATCTTTAATGGATTTATGTTCATATCCTTATGGTAGGAAGGTATTATCCCCATTTTACAGATGGGAGACAAAGACACATGGTAACATGACTTGCCCCAGGCCAGTGTGGGAGAGTAGGGATTTGAATCCAGAATTTGCAAGTTCTAGGCTAGCACTCTAACTGCTAGGCTTTTCTGCCTCTCTTGTGGTAGAAAACCCTAGAATTATCCAGGCTTCCTGCTTTTCTTTAGTTTATTAGCACAGTGCTTATAGAAATTTAAAAAAATCACAGGTTACATAAAGCAATCAACAGTGGATTAAAGAGCCACCTGCTACCATGTGGAGAAGTTTGTGGCTTTGTGTTCACGGTAAGAATAACATAACAAAGAAACCAACATCAAATACAAATTAAATGAATGAGCCCTGCATATTACCTTGAAGCTCTCTGGATTCTCATTCAGAGAAACTGTCAAGTGGAGCAAATTCCAAAGGCAAACACCATGAAGTGAGCGTGTTGCTGCAGATTCTGGAGTGTTCAAGCATGAATACCAACAGCAAAAGCTGCTCGGTCAGTCATAGATTTTAAGGGCAGAAGGGCCCATTGTGATCATCTAGTCCAGGGGTCGGCAATCTGAAAGATAAGAAGAGCCATTATAAAAATTCCTTCAATAACCTAGTGTTTTGAGAGCCACAATGGTTGTAGCCTCTGGTGGGGGGGAGCTGGGCCAGGGTGCGTGCCACAGGGTCCTTTGGTGGGGGGTAGGGAGAGGGAACTCAGAGCCTGGCGCAGGCTGCCCGCAGGGTCCCTGGTGGTGGGGGCTGGAGCCAGGAACAAGCCACCCATAGGGTCCCCTGATGGCGGGGGAGGTGGAGCCGCAAGGGGGCACCCAAAGAGCCACATATGGCTCTGGAGCAGCAGGTTGAACACCCCTGATCTAGTCTGACCTCCTGGATAACACAGGCCATAGAACTTCCCCAAAATAATTCCTAGAGCATAGCTTTTAGAAAAACATCCACTCTGGGTCATCACAACCACAAGGTATGGGCAGCTTCTCAAATAACCAGACAGGTTATCACCTATATTTTGAACTGTATCAAGAAGTTAAGGCAGAGACTTGAGCATATAGCAGTTCACTTCACTAGAAAGATGGAAGGCAGCATCCTGTACTAGCTGACATGTCTAGGTGGACTTCAAGGGTAACTCTTTTGCTGGGTGCATTATAGTAGTTTTGCTGGAACGAAGAAAGATGGATGACTTTTTCAAGGTCAGCCCTATAGAGGGATTGTCCCTATAGATGATGTAAGCTGCCAGATGTCCAGAGCCCAGATGGGGAAAGATACCATTATAGACAGCCTAATTTGGCAATTAACTGATCTTTGTCTACTACTGGTAAATATGTCTGATGGGATGGGTTCTGAGTTACTGTAGAGAATTCAGCCAGATATCTGGAAAGATGAGTCCTACTTACACAATCAGGGGTTTAGATGGTTACTGTACAAAGGAATCAGCATCAAGGTGAATGAAATAGTCAGGGCAATTGCTAAAATTTATTACATCATTAGTGTAACTTCTTAAGGACAAATGTATTGTTCTTCTGGGGATTTAGTTTTATTAACCTCACACGTGATTTAACCTGAACTACTTCCCTAATCTCGGTGCTGGTGTAACCCATATGCCTAAAACAGGCCATCTCTTTAAGAGCCCTCTTGAGGGTGGGTTACTGTTGCTGGGCAGATTAGCTGCCCAAAACCAGAAATTTCTAGAAACAGGGAGTGGTAGCATTTTGAGCATGGTCCACAGGGTTTCCTGCTCTGTGGTCAGACTCGGAACAGATGAGAGCAGCAGACTGTGGAGACTGCAGAAGGGCAGGCAGGAGCTGCAGTGAGAAGAGCCCATCTGCGTAGTGTTCATGAAAGAAGCTGAGCCAGGAGTGAACAAAAAGATGTTTTCTCCCTCTTTTGGAGTCTTCTGCAGCAGAGTTTGTGCACATGCATATGGGACTGAGTGCTGGCTAACCAATGAGCTGACTAAATGGTGCTGGTTCCAGAGGAGAAAGAAAAGCCAGCATGGAATTCTACTGAAGATAGCTCTTTCTTTCCACTCGAGCCTTTGGACTTGATCAAAGACTGTAGCGGAGATTTGGGTGAACTCCACCTGGATTTTGGACTCTTCAGTATCTTTCTCACTGTGTTTCTGTGGGGACTGTTCTGTACAACTTCCCTTTGTTTTCTCAGGATAAGATTTATTCAGTTAGTAATTAATAAAGTTCATTGTTATGTTTGTTCTTAGTAGTATTTTAATGTGGGAGAGGTAACTCTGAGCAGACTGGATCCTGGGTCTCCAGCTGCTTCTCCATAGAGATTGGGGTTTATTTCTGTTAGACACTGCAGAGGGGCAATTGAGTGAATTTTATAGCACATGCAAAGGTTACACTAGCAGCCATAGTACATTCCTTTACCAACAGTAAAATTACATATTAGAGGAAAGGGAAATCCATTGTTTGTTTCCTATTGCACAGGTATGGTTGGTTTGTTTACAATGGGAACATAGCCTTTTTAAAAATCTTTATTTTTGCAGAAAGTACATATTTTAAAAAAAGCAAGACCCACTGAACCAGACAAGTCTGGTGGGCTATTTATAGGGCTAAACACCCTCAGTGTCCTTAATCAAATACCTGCCACCCATTTTTACCAAAGAAAGGAGGACCTTCTAAAAATGTATGTGCAGCTCTGTCTTTGAGCCTACTTTACAGAATTATCAAGGTAAGTGGCTAGCAATTGCCCAATATTACTGCCATTTTAAATCAGTATATGGGAGGGCATTTAGTAGCATTGAGTTGTTCCTTTCACTATCAGGGGCGGCCACTCCACATGGCTGTGCCACCTAGCAGCTGAGAGCCAGTCAATAGGGGATTAGTACAGTCGGGCTCAAGCCTCTGGGCTGGGCACAGCAAAAGCAGTCTGTGGCTCGACTTCTTGGCTAGGGCAGAACAAGCAGTCAAGCTCAAGCCCTCAGGATGGGGCAGAGAGCACCAGCAGTCTATAGCTCACCTCTCTGTCTGGGGCAGATGGCAAACAAACCCATGCCCTGCAACCTAAGATGGGGTAGGCTGGCGCCACAAGGGCAGGGGTGGGAATAGGGAGTAACCCAGGCCCAGCCTACTCCATCAAGTCCCAGCCCAAGGCCTTATCAAGGTCTGGGGATCCTGACACTTGACTGGAGGATCCTGCTGAAACACGCTAACCAGAGTTTCAGCAACACAGATTTACGTCTGGTTTCCCAAGGCTACTTTCTACCCCTACTCATTCATAGGGCTTTGTCACTCATAGTCCTCAGTCTCGTGGGGGTACTCAAGAGCCAGTAAGTCTAGCAGCTCCTCAAGGCATTCCTCCAGAGATGGGTTGTAACACCTCAATCCCTGGTTCAGAGGCCAACAGCATTCAATTCCTTCCCTGGCTCTCTTTCATGGAAGCTGGAGGCCCCTCCAGTTATACTTTCTGTTCAGCTACTTTGCTTCTGGCACAAAAAGTGGGCCCAGTCTGTCTCTGCCCACCAAGGGGTGGGCAGTGTTTCCTGCTTGACAGCATCACAAGGATTGGAGGATCTCCAGGAAGCCCAGCCCCAAACCAGGAATAACTTCTGCCTCCCAATCCTCCTAGGCATCTCTCTTGCTAACAGCAGGAGGCAGCTAAACATCTATTATTATGGGACACCGAAATACTATGTGGGACAGCTGCTGGGTGCTGAAGCCAGGATTAAGCATTTCTGGTACCAGCTATTCCCTTCCCCCCCAGAGCTACTTGGAAACAAGGACAGGAGCAGCTATCCACAGAAACAGGCAAAAGTTGACGGGAATTCCATCACCAAAGTTCTGTCTGTGACAGGGTTGTGGGGCACTCAGAATCCACCCAATATTTCATCTTTCAGGATAGGGGCAATTGGGAACAGCTGTGGGCAAAAAAACTGCTAAAGCTCTTAGCAATTTTTTATTTGTTCTTTATAATAGCGACACCTTCTTGCTGCTAAATGTCATGGGGGGAGGGGTCATGGCTTTTCTGCTCCCACATTGCTATAAGAGCACTGACTAGGAGTACACACACTGTTCTACAAACAGCTTCTTCAGCCCCACGCTGTAGCTCTGAGCTCCTTCTTGCTGTCAGGAACAGTAGTTGGATTCCTGAGGGATCCTATCTCCCAGAGCAAAACTTAAGGAAAAAAATAATAGCCATCTTAGGCAATCACTGACCCTGGCTCTCAGTTCTCTTTGAATTTTGGGTCAAGAGAAAATGGAAGGAACCTGTAACCCTTTAAGTAGCAAGTTTAGGGACTCCACTTCCAGGGCTGTCAACCCTTCACAATTGTCATGGAGTCTCCAGGAATTAAAAATTAATCTTGAATTAAAGATCATATCACTAGATAAAACCTCCAGGAATACAAAATTTAGCAGTCCTACAATTCCAGGCATTGAAACATCATTCCAATAAGTGCAGGAATTGACAAAAGTTGACAGCGTCCAGATCTCATTTGTAGGTTTCAGCAGGTTTCTTCTTTGTATCCTAATTATGGCTTATAACCAGGGCTGTCCTTGGGCGGTACGAGCGGGGAGACTGCCCGGGGCCCTGCAGTTCGGTGGGCCCTGTGCTGCATTTGGCAGCATTTCGATGGTGCGGGTGCTGTGCTTCGGCAGTATTTCAGTGGCGGGGGTGGGGAGCCCACCGAGGGCCATTCTCCCTGGGTCCCACCTCTAAGGACGACTATGTTTATAACGGTCATTCCCTGTGTTTGTCAAAGTAGCTGCTCTCATATGAGTGCTTTTCTATTTTTGTAGGATGAGTTCACCCTAGAGAAGAGGCTCTGCATTTAAACCACATGGTGAGCCTAAGAAGAATGGGCTCTGAACAGAGCTACTGCACAAGAGTCTGGGCCTCCACCATCTCTCTGCAGCACAGACTCTTGGCCCTGAATAGACCCATGGTGTGGGGCATACTTTGAAGTCCCAGTAATCCAATGTTGTGCCTTTTCAGTAGCTTAAAAATCCTGTGTATTGGAGCAAGAGGCATAGAATTTGGAGGCAGGAGCCCAGGTTACACCAAGGAAGAGTTTGCACTGCAAGAACATGGCTAGAAATGGTAGATGCTGTGTCTCTGTAAGTGCTTCTCTCAACAAAAAGCCAGTTTAGTTTGATTTAGCTCAACTCAGTAATGGATCAACTTAAGCTAAATTGAGATAAGCCAGGCATGTCTGTACTAGAAGTGCTACATTGGTGTGTCACTGACATAATACTGGTGTGGACAGTGCTTTTAGGTAATTGTGTTGCTCAGGGATATATATATATATTTCCCCCCACAACGCTGTGCAATGTAATATAGATTGACTTAAGCAATAGTGTAGAGCTGCTCTAAGTTCATTCTTAGTGACTGGTGCTAAATCTATAGAAGTCAAGATTCAACTGATCTAGAAATATCTGCTAATGGATATGTCAGCAAAAATCTTCTAATGCCTCATTTTATAATCTCCTGCGGTCAATCCATGAATTCCAGTTAACTTTCATATTCTACTATTGTAATTATTCATTATTATTTAAGCATTACTGTGCAATCATCACCACTTGTTAAACTTCCTTGTGTATTAACAGGTGAAAGGAGAATTCCTTTTCCTTCCTGGGCTGCTTGAAATTAAAATAGATGGCTCTGAGGGAGAAGTGTTTTTCTTTGAAGCCAGGAAGGAGAGGAGTATGAAACTATGAACCCCAATATAAGGTTCAACAAGCCAACTGAGAGTCAACCCCTTCATTCATTCAAATGATACAAAAAAACGGGAAGAGGAATAAAGCCAAAATCACAACCCAGCAGTTAAAGTAAGGAGTATCTAGCTATGCATATTCTCTCTACTCCGTCTGACAAGATTTATAGAACTTCTTTTAAAAATGGTTTTAAGTCAAAATGAAAAATGAGCATAAATACTGTCCCTACTTCTACAAAAACCAGCTAACACTTTGTCTTCCAACTCTTTAACATTTTCTCAAAATCAGCATACATGCTTTTTCTTCAGTGCATGCACACTGCCTCAGATTTGCTAGGTTTTTCCATTGGGTAAAAACTCTTGCACATCTTTACTAGGTAATTATAAGCCTCAAAATATCATGTCAAAATAATATGCCATGTTTGGCAATATGTTACATCTTCAGCAGTGAGTATAACATCTTCCTGAAGCAAGAAGTATTGACATTTATAACGTCTCTAATTAGAGCTGGGTAGGAAATGTATCTCACACACACAAACAAAATCTGAGATTTGGAAAACGTTTCCCATCTCCAGTTGGGAGAAAAAATTGAAATTTCAAACATGTTCATAAACATGTTAATCAAAATGTTTTATTTCAATTTCAACCACTTTTTTAACTTTAAAATGAGTGGACTATAATTAGCTCAATTAAAATTGGTTTTGAAAATAAAACCAAGAATTTTAATTCTGAAAATGTAAAAAATGGGATATTTTGACAATTTCTAAACCTTTTTTTCAAAAAAAAAATTGTTAGGAAATCCAGCAGAAAAAAATCCCAAACATATAGGCAGTGGATCTTCTATGTCTCCATTTTGTGATTAATGTGTCTTTTTTTTTTTTTTTAAATCCATGGCCTGCGTTATGGTAACTGGAGAGCTCTGATAAATGGAGATCTATCATCCTAAGGGCTTTATGGTTGCTTAGCTTTCTCAGATCTGGGTGCCTGAAATTCACATCTTCTGCTTAATTTCTGAAAAGAGTGATTTTAAAGATACTGCCTGAATTCTGCTGCAACCATGACTTATCTCTGCCTTATCTTTGCAAGCTGAAGATTTATCCCCATATTCACATAGTACCTAGAACCCTAAAAATTGACACTTTTCCCCTTTAACACTGTGTCTCCCCCATTGCCCTACATATAACCCAGCATTGTCTCCAGTTGGCCTCTCTTCCACCACTCCCATTTACTTTCTGTGTCCAGGGCCAGATTTCCAATTAGGCAGAGTGGGCATGTGCCTAGGGGCACTGATATTCTAGGGGAGCTTTAAACAGTAGTAAATTACCACATCTGCCATCAGGGCACATGCACGGGGCTGCAGCGAATGTGGGGGTCCCACAAGTGCACTGGATCTCTGGCTCTGCCACCTGTTCCTCCTCTCTCCCAATGCCCCATCATCCTGCTCCTCCTCTTCTCCCTGGGGCTCCACTCCCTCGCTGGCTGGAAGCCAGAGCCCAAGGTGAGCATATTTCCCCTGTATGGTGCTAGGTAAACTGGTTACTCCAGTCCCTCTTCCCACACCCTGCACAAAGTTGGCCTGGCTAGCCCCTCTCGCCCCCCATTACCTCCCCTGCACTGAAAACACAGGTCAGCTGTAGGTGGAGGGAGGAAGGGGACGCTGAAGGCGTTGTGTCTAGGGCCATGTAAGGTGTAAATCCAGCCCTGCCTGTGTCCCTCTCGGTTCCTCAAGCAATCACTCAATTGGCCACTAATTTTCTCCTTTATCTGCTAGTCTTCTCAGCAGTTGAAGGATGGGAGCAAAGCAGGCAAACTACACAGGTGCAGCCCCACAGGGTGGAAAAGGAAACTAGAAACTGCTTAAAATAGAGGGAAGAAATTCTCAAGGGGTTGCAAACCCCAGCAAAACAAATAAATAAAAACCCAACAGAGCACACTTTAAGCACTGTCATATAAAAGTTACTGCTTCCAGGTTAAGATAATGTACACTTCCCTCCCTTTGCCCCTTCCCCGTACTATGTTCAGATCACTTATAGAACTGCCCTAAAGAGCAGGAAGCAGTAGAGAGATTAGCTGATTGGAG
The DNA here is from genome assembly GCA_007922175.1 of Pelusios castaneus. Lineage (NCBI taxonomy): Eukaryota > Metazoa > Chordata > Testudines > Pelomedusidae > Pelusios > Pelusios castaneus. The sequence continues at coordinate 1,170,975 of ML685766.1, read as the reverse complement.
AACCAACTTGGAGCAGAGCAGTTAGAAGATTTGGACAGGGAGAGAGGTGAACCTCAAGCCAGGTAGACACAAGCCAGTTTCTGGAGATGGTGGGGAAGGGAGCAAGACTATAGTTGCGCCCATAGTGTGGAGTGGAGGAGGGTAGGGCTGGATTAAGACATGTTAAGGCCCTAAATTATGTCAAGATTCAGAGGCCCCAAGCCATTAAAAATAAAGAGAAAAAAGTTTATTACATTATAACAAACAGGGCAATGAAAAAATAAATGATAAACCATTATATCTGCATATATACGTAGGCAAAGATTCAATGAAAAACAACTAAATAAAACATACATCTTGCAAAAATCCTTATTTGCATTATCAATTTCAGTGATGATAAATCTTCATATCGCTGACATATTTAGATGCTCCTCATAATGGAGGCCCTAAGCCATGGATTACTTGGCTTGTGCCTAAATCTGGCACTGGGGGAGGGGAAGAAGAGCAGATAAAGAATAAGCAAGTCCTGTGGCACATTAAAGACTAATACGTGTATCTGTGCATAAGCTCTTGTGGGTTAAATTTGTTAGTCTTTAAGGTGCCACAGGACTCCTTGTTTGTTTTGCTGAAACAGACTAACATGGCTCTGGGGTTAGAGAAACTGATAGGGAGCAGTATTTCTCCTGATACTATTATCCTAGTTCAAAGGCAATGGAAAAACTCAGACTGACTTCACTGGGGTCAGGATTCCACTCCTGGAGTCAACATATTGTCATTAACTGGGGAAAACAGGTTCAGTGTTTAATTTCTGATGTGACTGAATAGTTCCTAGAGATGCTGCTGCAGAAACTGAGACTGCGGTAACAGGAAAGGCCACTCTCTATAATCATTTTATTGCAATAATTACCATCTGAGCTGATAACTTGTATGCCAAGTTTCAGCCCAAGTGATTTTGAACAGCTGAGTTATTAAACCCTGGATAACAGAGTTCATAATGCAAATGCCAACAGACACTTAATGAGAGTAAATTGGTACTAGGGGGTGCCACAGTGGTGTTAAATCAGAAAGTGACTAAGAATGACTTGTCATTTTTGCAGATTGGGTGGTGGAAAACAAAGAGAAATAATACAAAGCTGAAAAATGGTAACTGATAGATTTGATTGGGGGAAAAAGTTCTTTTAAAGGACTATTCAGTGAGATGTTGCCAGACTGATATGAAAATTTCTTCAGTATTTCCTATATTGGCAGAGAATGAGGCAAGCAGTGAGGCAAGGCTGTAGTTGACCTAAAAATCATATATGAGAAAACAAACCAAGGAAAAGCTAGATTAAAGGTCTGGATTTTTTTTTCCGTTCAAAACAATGAAATTAAGTATAAAGTCAACATATTTGTAATTCATTGTGGTATGCAAATATGCTTGTTCCAGTCTCTTGTTACAATAACGAGAGAGCAAACAAAATGGGGGATGAAATTCAGCCTTCTCTCCTGTAGTGTTGTTGCCAAGGGGCAAAAATAAACAGGGTAAACATAAGCAACCCTTCCCCAATCCAGTATAACTTAATTCACAATTAACTCTCAAAAGCTGGCTGTAGGATTTGTGACAAGCCTAGTGAAATATCTGTGAGCTGAGCATGGCTATGATTGTACTTAAAAGAATTCAGGTGAATCTTCTTGGAGTCTCTCTTGCTGCTATCTAGTTGAGGTGGCTGTGCTTATTGGATCAGACAGCAGCAGTGCAGCATGAGCTAGTCTCTCCAGGCCATATTCTGTTCTCAGTAACACTGTATGCAACAACACTGAAGTCACTCGAATTATACCTGTCGTTATCCTTAGCCCTGCAGACACTTAAGCTCGTGCTCAGCTTTATTAATGTGAGAAGTCCAACTGGGACTGTGTTTGCAGGATTCAAAGGGTATGTCTACACTGGCAGTTTAGGTCGATGTAAGTAGCCTTAAGTCAACCTAAATTACTCCCCGTCCACACCGGACTTTCATTAAGTCGACTTAAGAAATTCCTTCAGTCGACTTAATGAAAGTTTAGGTCGACTTAGTAAGAACTGCCAGTTAGATTAACCTAACCCTTAAGTCAACTCCTTAGGTCAACTTAAGCACAGTGTGGACATGGATTAACCCGTAAGTCAACTTTATTAAGTTGACTTAAAGGCAGTTAGGTCGACTTACTAAGTCCCCATTCAGGGTAACCACTTTAAGTCAACTTAATAAGGTCAACTTTAAGTCAAAAGTCGACCTTATTAAGTCAACTTAACAAAGTCGACCTAACTTTTTCTAGTGTAGACATAGCCAAAGATTCTGAAGCCAGAAGGGACCATTGTGATTGCCTAGTCAGATGCCTGTATAATCAGGGCCGACCCAACGATTTTTGGCGCCCTAGGTGAACTATGATTTTGGTGTCCCCTCCCCCACGTGTAATTAGCGATAACATGTAAAAAAAATTCTCTTCCATCTAATTTCGTGCCCCTTAAGCCCTGGTGCCCTAGGCGACCACCTAGTTCACCTATATGGTTGGGCCAGCCCCGTGTATAATGCAGGCCATGAAACTTACCCAAAGTAATTCCTAGAGCACATATTTTAGGGGAAAAAATATCCAAGCTTGATTTAAAAATTGCCTCTTATGGAGAATCCATGATGACCTGGGTAAATTGTTCCAACAGTTAATTACCCTCAGGATCATGAACTGTCTCTTTACTACAATATATAGAGAGCACCAAATATAACGGGCCCTGTCCCTTGAACAAGTTCCTAGGCTATGTCTACACTGGGGAATTAAGGTCGACTTTAACAAGTCGACTTTAGGTCGACCTTATTAAGTCGACTTAGAGAGTCCACACTGGACTCTCTAAGTAGACTTGTTCGGTCCAGGGAGAGCCAGCCCCCTAAACAGCTGGAGCGGAGCCCAAAGGCTTCCCAGAACCTGCAGCACAGCCCTGGCTAGGAGGGAGTGCGGGGCTCCCTCCTAGCCAGGGGACCGAGCACTCCTGGCCAAAGGAGCCCCGGGCTCCCTCCTAGCCGGACCAAGCCGTGAGTGACTTGCCTGTCTTGGAGAGAGCCAGCCCCACACGGCTGGCTCTCCTTGGGACAAGCCGCAAGCGGCTTCCTAGGAGAAGGGAGCCGCCGGGGTCCCCAGCCAAGGCTCCAGCACGGAGGGAATCCCTTGCTGGGACTCCAGCCCCAGAGGGGTATTCCCTCCTGCTGGAGCCCCGGCTGGGGAGCTCTTCTCCCCAGGACCGTGGCTTCCCAGCCAAAAAGGAGCCATGGTTCCTCTTGCTGGGAAGCCGCAGATCCAGGGAGAAGGGAGCAGGAGCTTCCGTGGGGACAAGGGAGCCATGCGGGGCTCCCTTGTCCCCTGCCCTAGGTCAATTTATGCAATAAGTCGACTTAGGGCGTCCACACTGGCTTAACAAGGTAACGATGTAAAACTAGGTGTAATTAAGTCAACTTAAGCTTTCCTTAAGTCGACTTAAGAAACAGGTTAAGTCAACTTAAGGAAAGCCCAGTAAGTTAGGAGTAAGTTAGGTAAGCCTCCTTAAATCGACCTAACTTGTAAGTGTAGACGCACCCCAAGTGTGCCCTCACCTTCTGCACTCAAAGTGCCAGAGTGGAGAAACAGACTTGACAGCTGTTTAAGACCCCAACTCCACCTACATCTGTTTATACTTCTGGAAGTTTTCAGCAGGAAAGAGAAAAAGTTGAGAAAGTAATTGAGAAAAGCCTTTTGGACTGGGAAAAAAACCTCTTGATCTTAACTGTAGGTTTTGTTACATGCTTCATGTATAACCTCAGTCTCTCTCATACACAGTCAATATCCATGCAGAACATCCATATGCATATACACTCTGAGTGAGGTATTTCATCTGGAATACTGTACAGTTTTGGTCCCCTATGTTTAAAAAATATGAATTCAAACTGGAATAAGTTCAGAGAAGGGTTATTAGGTTGATTAGAGAAACGAAAAACCTATTTTCTGAGAGGAGATTTAAGGAGCTTGGTTTGTTTTGCCTAACCAAATGAAGAGGTGAGGGGAGAGACGACTGCTCTCTATAAATGCATAAGAGGGATAATCAGCAGGGCGGGAGAGGAGTTATTTGAGTTAAGGGACAATAGTGGCACAAGAAAAAATGGATATAAACTAATCATCAGTGAGTTTATGCTTGAAATTAGATGAAGACTTTTAACCATCAGAGGAATGATGTTCAGTAACAGAATTCCAACGGCAGCTGTGGGGGCAAAAAAACCTAACTTGTTTTAACTCTGAGCTTGATATGAAGGGGATGGTGTGAGGATACTGCCTATAATGGCATATGGCCATCTGCAATTGCTAGTAGCAAATATTTCCACGGGCTGGAGATGGAACACTAGAGAGGGAGGGCTTTGAGTTACTACAGAGAATTTTTTTCCCAGTTGTCTGACTGGTGGGTCTCATCCACATGCTCTGGGTCTAACTTTTCACCATATTTGGAAGTGGGAAGTAATTTTCCCCCAGGTCAGAATGGCAGAGACCCTCTTCAGCAGGGGGCACAGGCCACTTGCTGGCTTTAACTAGAGCACATGGCGAACTCTCTTTAATTTGAAGTCTTTAAATCAGTAACACACCAGGAGGTTATAAATCTATTATTGAAGTGATTGGTAAGGTTCTGTGACCTGCAACGTGCAGGAGGTCAGACTAGATGATCACTGTCTAACCTGGAAACTGTGGAACTGCTGTGCCCCCTTGCCTTTCCAGGCTGGGCTTCAAAGTTGCTGGTGATAAACAGCAGACACTGCTTAAGTCAACTTAATTTAATCTGTGTCTACACTACAATTTCCTTAAGCTGCTGCTTAAGTAGTCTTAAGGAAATTTAAATTTGACTTTATTAAACCTGGTTTAAAGTTGACTTTATTGGCTAAGTCGACTTTAAGTCAACTTAAAGGGCCCCAGGGCTCCCCCACTCCCCTCCCTGCCAGGGTGGCTGGTACAGTCAGAGCCTGGCATGCCCACGCACAGGGCAGGACATAGCCCTGCCCTCCCTGCTCCTATGCCCTGCCATTGTCCCTGTCCTCCTCAATCCCCATTGTACCCAGGTACAATGGGGCAAATGGTGCCCCCCCCCGCCATCATGGACCAGTCCCAGGTCCACCTAGCCCCTAGAAGTCGACTTAGGTGTCCAGTATGGATGCACTAAGTCGATTTGGCAAGGTCCCCTTGAAATTGATTTAATTTTATAGTGTAGACATGCTAAGTCGACTTAAAGTCAACTTTGTTAAGTCAACTTAGCAAAGTTGACTTATTTGGCCAACTGTGGACATAGCTGTGGAGCCCCACTTCTAGCTACTATGCTGCTGCCAGTCAGCTACAAACCCCTAGCACTGGGCTTTCCAGCCCATGGCCCTGTGGCCAGAATACAGCCTGCCAAAGACTGCTATTCTGCCAGCTGGGTGTAGCAGCAGCTCCCACCGCCCAGCTGGAGTCGAGAAGACCCTCCCTACTAGCCCCATGCCAGCTGAGAGCAGCCCCTCCACTGCAGCCCTGTGCACCACCCAACCCATAGCAGGGAAAGGAAGCTGCTTCTCCCAGCCAAGCCCTCGCAAACAGGTAGGACCAGGACTGATACTGGATACCCATCCACCCCACCACCTGCCAAAGAGAGTAGCCAAATGTGCTGGGGAGTGCACTGGGAGAAGGACAGAGTTACTATCTCCATCTCTGTAAGTGGAGCAGGGAGTGGGGAGAGCACAGCAGCCACAGGCAAGTGGGACACAAATGAGTTGTGACCAGTTACGTATCCTTCCCCTGCTCCTCCTCCAAAACGCCCCACTCTGCCAGCATCCACTAACCAAAATGAAAGTTGGCACCTGTACTCCCATCCCCTGCAGTCCCAGGTCAGCCAACCAGGCACAGCAGCAACACCCCTCATCCAAAACTTACTCACTGCCCCCTGAATGAGAAAAAATTGTAATGTGGCTCCTCACTCTAAAAGGTTGGACACTCTAGCAGGTAAAGTACTTACACAGGCATTCAGAGGCAGGGAAACACCCATCTGTGGTACATGAATTCTTTCCCTTGGCAACTCATGAATCAACAATAGAGAATGGCATCATCCAGTTCCCCCTCAGCTCCCCAAGTTCAGCCGTACAGGAGTTTATTGTCTTGCACTGGACAGAAGACTAGCCAGTCCAAACTCATTACTGAATCTGCCCTTCTCTTGATGTGGATAGACTATATATCAGCCTTTGTTTCCTGAGCTGAGACTTCCCAATCCAAGATGCGCTATTTCAGATAAAATTATAAAACAGATTTATTAACAACAGAAAGAGAGATTTTAAGTGACTATAAGTGGTAGGCACAAGAGATCAGAGAGAATTACCAAAGAAATTTAAAAAAACCCCACCTTTTCAGTCTATGTTCTTTTACATTAAACAGGGTTTGAAAAAGCACCATGTCACCCGGACTGATTATAAAAGCAGGCTACAGATTGATACACAGGCTGCATCTGCTTCTCTCTCACCCATTCAAAGTTCTTTGTCTTCCAGATGTTCCTTCACATGTTGAGATGTGGGGGAGTGAAGACAAGTGATGATGTCACTTCCCCCTTTCTGTAGCTTCTTCCAATTCACTGGAAAGGTCCATGCATGTGATGTGAAAGGCCACGACCCATTGGTCAAGCCCTATCCATTATGTGCATGCTTCATCAGCAAAGTCTCTAGGGATGGGCTTTGGGAGAGTGGATTCCTCTTAATGGGCTGTCAGCACATCTGGCTACTCCACTGTTGTACCTGAAAAGCTGGTTTGGGTGTTTCTTACCTCATCATATCTTTCAGTAGCGCACACATAGCACTACTTCATAACTTTCCATACAATGATAGCACATACTATCCAACAGAATATTAATGTTCAACCAATCAAGACTTTTCAAATGATACACCACAAAGCATACTTTTGTACAAAACATACCATAATTATATGACTGTGGTGACTATGGGGACTTCAGAGTGCTGTTTTGAGACACAGAATATCACAATCATGATGGTTCCTTCTGGTCTTAAAGTCTATGAGGGCTTCTGTACAATTACAGTAATACAATGGTGCAGTTTCACTGGTCAAACTACACTGTAGTAGCATTTAATGAACACGCTGAGGGCTTCTTTGTTGGCATAGGTACTCCATCTCCCCAGGAGGCAGTAGCTATGTCGTTAGGAGAAGCCATCCCATCTACACAGTGCTGTCTATAGTGGAAGTTTGGGCAGTATAATTTTGTCACCCAAGGGTGTGGATTTTCCATACCCCTGAGCAACGTAGTAATATTGACATAAATTTGTAGTATAGACCCGCTCTCAGTCTGCACTGCTTCTCTGAGAGACGCAGCCCAGAACTTGCAGTCCAAGGGGGTGGGGCTAAGATGGTTTTACATCTGGGCTGCCTTGCGGTCTGTAGAATGCCCCAGCATGATTTAGACAGCTCTGTCTAAATTACATCAGGCTCCTGGGTCTGTCCTATTGACTGCTGCAGTACCTAGAATACCCATAGCACTGTGTGCTGTGACCTCCAGCCCAGCACACTCCCCCCACTGCCAGCCCTAAATCTGAAATCAACATAACCCCGTACCATGACTGGCAAGGAGCCATTAGACAATTGCCTTGTAACTATATGTTGCAGTGTCTGTACATAATGAATGGTTCCCATGACAGACACAGGGCTTTTAGGACCCTTTATGCTTCCCTAACTGACTTAAAAGGATCAGAACTGGGGTGATAGTCTCACCCACTGTACCTATAGGCCTGAATGTTCAGTTATACCTCCATCCCTTTAGGCTTCTCTAAAGGCCCTTAAAAATGCCAGATCAATGTAAAGGGGTTTTAGTGTAAATGGCCTGACACTCAGCCCTTTAGTTTTTGCTGAGTACTCTTGCCTCCATCCAAAGCGCTTAAGCATGTGCTTAACTTTAAGCATGTGAGCAATTACTCCAAACTCAGTGGGACCACTCATGCTTAAAGGTGAGAACCTGGTTTGCTAGATCTGAGCTAGAATGCTCAGCAGTTTTGCATGATTAAATGCTGTGTGAACAGCTATGAGACGAGAGGAGTTTTCACGTAGTCTTTTTGTTTAGGAGGAAACACTAAATGTAAAAGCTTACTTAAAACAGCATTGTTGCCACCAGGTTTTCAAAAAGCATAAAAGATTGCAATGTATTCTGTTTCATACAAGAACATACGGACTTCAAGGTTCACTGAAGTGTCATTGATCCAGTGACTTCTGCCAGGATTCTGTTAGCCTGCAAATGGCTCATCTTATTTAGTTACTTGAGACTGGATATTTAACCCTAAAGACAACTACCTCCTTTCATGCCAATGGAGCTCTTGCTCCCAAAATATTTTGTTTTGCAAATACTGCATTCCAGCTAAACAACGCTACAATTCATGCAGACAAATTTTCAAAATTAAGTGCCCAAGATGTGCATGTGAGAAGAAAGAGGTACAGTAATTGTGCATGCATGATACACAGATGAGTGTGAAGTACCTATTTCACACACATACAATTATCTCATCTGTACTTGCAATCCATTTTTTCCTGCATGCAATGATCTGTTTGGAACTTCTTTTCTTCTCCTCTGCAGCTGCCCCTTTCCTATTCAGCAATTCCCTTGGGTCTTGTCTTCCCTATATCTCTTGCTCCCCACAGAAATAGGCTTCTTCTTGGTCTCCTGTGGCTGCTTCTTTCCTGGAAGCTGCTTTTACCCCAAGTATGATCTTTCCCCTTCTGACTTGCAGTTTCTTCTCAGCCCCTCTTTTCTTGAAGCTGTTCCTTCCTCTTTAGGACAATCTCCTTTAGCTCAACTGATGCCTCTGGAGTAGAATGAGCTGTGCTATTTGAGAGCTCATCAGCATTTCCGGACTACCTGAGTTAATATCCAGGTTGTATTTTTTTTTTTTTAATTAGATGGAAAAATGTGTTTCAAATTCAGACTTTGCAAAGATGAGACCTCAATCCTAAGGGAAACAATGTATTCTCAAATAATGGCTCATGCCCTGATTTTAATTCTATAAGCCTCACCTTCTGGAAAATAGAACAAGATCTGCAAAGATAAAGAGCCTGCTGATGTGATCGGACAGGTTTGGATGGTAAAAAAATGAATGTCACTTTTGGGATCACAAGCAAGCTAAAAAGGTTAGTATAATAGTGCCATTTGTTCCTTTCTAATGTGCTTCTTCTGTCAAATATGAATACTACTACAGGCTATCTTACAACACACACACACTGGAAAGACGAGTGTATCCTTGTAGAAAGTTCACAACCCCTGATAGTTCTGCATAGTGGTCAGATGGCATCTCTCTGTTGAAATACAGTTCTGTCCTTCAGAGTCCCACCCCAATGATTTCAACTCCTCCCCTTTAGCACAGGGATTTGGGGGACAGGTCCCTCAAACAGCCAAAGTCTTTTCCAGCTGGATTCTCAGCCACAGCAAAGGCTTTTATTGTTGAAATGTCCATTTGGAATGGGTAGGGGAGCCTGGGCCCACCCGTTCCACAGGCTCTGAGCAAGGGCCCAGTGATGGGCAGCTCCAATCAGCACCTTAGATAGCTAAGCAGCTGCCCCCCACCCCCACCCCCCCCCACACACTTCCTGGCTCAGCCTTCTTTAGCTTCTTGGTGTAAATTACTTCTGTCTAGTCTCTGACCTGCACACTGTCACTGGCCTCTCTCAGTCACTGGCCTGCACACCCGGTCACTGGCCTCGCCTTTGGAGGTTTCCCCAAGTCTGTGGCATCAGGTCTTAGGCAATGAACTCCTGGGCATACTTTCCCCTCAAGGCAGCCATCTGCTTCCTTCCACTGCCCCCTTTTGAGCTGTTCTGCTCTTCTTTTTGAAGCCCTGCCTCCAGCTTGGACAGGCTTTGCCCATATGGTGGAATGGGGCTGCGTGGGCACAGAGCTGTTCCTTCACTCCTTGCGCTCCAGTGTGGAGTTTGTATGCCCCAACACAGCACTGAGTTTGGACCTCCTCACATGTGGACAGAACACATTTCTACAACTCCACCGATTTCAATAGAGTCACGCATACTTTTAGTGGGGTTGAAGGAGGCCAATGCTGTAAAATTATAACAACCCAAAATATTTAAGCTTTCAGGACAACAGTGAGCAGTGGAGGAGAGGAGAATGCCCTGTGACAGGAATGTTCGGTGACTCTGCTGCTCAAGTTTTGTATCATTTCTGCCTGCCAAATAGAGTGCTTCTGACAACTTCGCTGCTAATGCTTCCTTTAAGTTACAGGGTACAGATGCCATCCAAGTACAACTTTATTTCAACTGTGAGGGCCGGGTGAACCGTTATCCAAGTATAATGTTGACACGTCTGGTGGGTTGTCGACAGCAGGATCTAACTTGGGATCTTGAGAGCTCAATACATGAGACTCTATTGCCTGAGCTAAAAAAATCACACCTCTCTCTCTGTCTAGACTAATGAGCTGGTTAACCTCTATCTGGCCTAGCCACTCTGAGGCTATGTCTACACTTGTTAATTTAAGTCGACTTAGTGTGTCTACACTTAAACATAAAGTCGACTTAAAGGGGAACTTAAAAAGTCGACTTACAGCGTCTACACTGGATGCCTAGGTTGACTTCTAGGGGCTTAGGGGGACCTAGCGGAGGTAGACAGGGGCAGGGGGCACCCCTTCCCCAATGCCAGGGGGCTCAGCCTTTGCCCCATTGTACGTAAGTACAATGGGGCAAAAGGGGATAGGGACCCTGGCAGGGCATAGGGGCAGGATGGGCAGGGCTCTGCCCTGCCCTGTGGGGGGGCATGCCAGGCTCCCCCTGTTGCCCCCCCCACTGGCAGGGAGGCCATTGGTGTAGCCCTGGGGTAGCCCTAAGTCGACTTAGGGCTACCCCACGTCTACACTGGCTTAAGTCAACTCTAGGGAGTCGACTTAAGCCTTAGGTCTAATAGAAAGGTGGTGTTATAAAGTTGACTTAAGTTTCATTGTCGACTTTATTTTCCTTAAGTCGACTTAAGGAAACTGTAGTGTAGACGCAGGATAAATTAAGTCAACTTAAGCAAGCTTAAGTCAACTTAATTTACCAGTGTAGACGCAGCCTTAGAAAGGGAGAGAATGCCAGAATGAACAGGCATGGCTTTATAAATTCCCCTTGCTGGGGATGTGCATCCCAAGCTTCTGGGTCTCTCCTGTTCAATTTCCTACCACTTGTAACACAGATGACCCTGAGTGAGTCATCAGTGCCAGGGAACAGCATCTGTGACTTCTGGATCTTAATATATAAGCCTCACCTTCTTGAACTAAAAGACATACTCTCTTAGCTTAGGCTGTATCAGATTATTTAACCTCTGTGGCCTGGCCACCACTAGAGAGGAGCAGAGTGCCACACCAATTGGGCATAGTTTCACCCAAGTCTACTTCTTTTGAAGGCAATACATTCATATAGGCCCTTTCATCCCGAAGGATGCCAAACCATATTACAATGATATGCATGCAGGGGCGGTGAAATGTAGCCACTCCTGCTACAAAGATGGCAGGTTCAGGCACTACTGAAGTGATGCAATGCTCAGAAGAAGGGAAACTGGTGAAGGATACCAGTGTGAACCTCTTACCATAAAAGCCAAGAAATTGTTAACGTCTATGCAAAGCAGACAGCCATGGTTTTTTAAAGTCTGGTTTTGAATATTCACACACAGTAAAGTTCAGGGAGCTCAGTTTGTCAGGGAAGACTGAAGGCCAAGTCAGCCATGGGCAGAACAGGCGCTCTGATATCTAATGCTAGAAAGGCTTCCACAGGTGACATTGCATTTATATTATATGCTGAAAATGCTACCAGCATCTGATCTTTAACACTAGTATTGCTTAGTAGCACATCTGGGGCCAAGTCCAATATGCAGTGTCCTGCCTTTATAGCCTGAAAATGGCAATGTAATAAGTAAATAATCTTCCTTGGAACATCAGGGCTTGATTGTGGAGGTGCTTCATCAAGGCTATGTCACCTTAACGACCACAGTAATGTCAGCAGCTGTTAATGTGTTGGTCCCCATACCTTCCACTTCTCCCAGTAATGCTGTTTTTTTAATAGAGTATAAAGGAAAGATTGCATCAGAAATATATACTATGGCCAATGGCCAAATATACTATGGCCAATGGCCAAAAAGAATAGTTGGAATCTACAGCCTGGAAATACTAGGAAATATGAATTTTCAGAGGGGTAGCCGTGTTAGTCTGTGTACAGCAAAAAAACAATGAGAGTCTTGTGGCACCTTATAGACTAACAGATTTTCTTCGGCATAAGCTTTCGTGGGCTATAACCCACTTCGTCAGACA
>ML685766.1:1038798-1158282 GCA_007922175.1 Pelusios castaneus | reverse complement strand
TCTGACGAAGTGGGTTATAGCCCACGAAAGCTTATGCCGAAGAAAATCTGTTAGTCTATAAGGTGCCACAGGACTCTTGTTGTTTTTTAGGAAATACGAAAATACCATAAATGAATGGGAGGAAAAGGAATACTGTATATCTAAATTTCCTCATGAGCTAGCAGTCAAACAAGAAAAGAGAATGTGATTTTAAGACACCAAATGAAAAACTAAGTTATGAGAGAGCAAAATAGCTGGAGAATACTTTGATCTTTATATAAATGAAACCATTACAAACTTAAAAAAAAAATGTGTATCCACTGCCTGGAAATCTGTATGATTAATGATGCAGTTCAAAACCATCAAGGGCTGACTTCTGAGTCTAGAGTCTAGAGAGGAGCATATAGAACTAAGTCTAGAAAGGTCAGCAGCTATGCTTTCAAAATGTCATGCCAGAGAACTCTAAGATGAAGTCCATCTTCAGGAAAAAAAAGACTATCAGTTAAAGATTGCTGGTAAAAGAATGAATAGAGGTGCTACGTTTAGTGACCTCTATTGACTGTGAAAGACACTCTGTATGTAACAGGTTTGACCTGTCACCAGTTCAGCCCCTTTAAATGCAACACAGAAGATGAACAACCTGCAGCCAAGCACTTCTGACTTACAGACTCGGAGATCAGTGATTTAATGTGAAATTATCTGACCTGGGAGGCTGCTCCAAACTGATTGGAGTCAGAGCACATTGATTCAGAGGAGGCTATTGGTGATAACATTTAGGAATCCCTCAGGATTTGTAGGGCTCATACTTTAATGAGAAACCTTGCTTTTTAGATGGAACTAATCTGTTCATATGCACTCGGTCTCTAAGAAGTGACTCAGGAACTGACTCAGGTCAGAGTGCTTTGCCTGTTGATCTATCATTCGATAAATGATTAAAGGAACTTCTCTGCCAGTAACAGGAACCAATGTTATGGGAGGTATGAGAATTCGAATATTGTTTAGGAGCATTAAATTATTTTAAAGTTTATTTCTGTAAAAATAGGGAGCTCCCATATGTATTGAATCTCTTTGACTTCCAGTTCAAATTTGTTTAGCGTAGAAGTAAAAAGATTTCCTTCCCCATGTTCCCCAAATGGCCATACTGCAAGCTCCTCCAGAGACCAGATAATCCCATTGTAGTCTTTCTGGTTTGTACCTCATCACCAGTAATGAAGATTCTATAGGACAAATTTTGCCCCCAGTTACACCTGTGCAACCTCATTGTCTTCAATATCTTGAACTCCTCATTCATTCACTGTAAAACAAATTCATTCATTGCAAATCACCAGCACATTTGAGTACATTTCTAAATTAATATGTACATATTCACAGTATGTTGTCCATTTGCTCAAAATGTTTTGTGATCATTGTAAAAAACACATTGTAAGTTAAAAATATCTATTGTACATCTTGTGGCACATTTTTCCAAGGTTTATCATAACTCAACTAAATCAAAACCAGTTTTTACTAGAGCACAGTAAAACACAGTTTTTCCCAGTGCGGGCTATTCCTGTGCGCAAGAAAATCAAACCAAAACAAACCAAAACAAAAAAAACCTTTCTACCCCCTGTTTCAGCACTAGGGCTGCTTTTTATTTATTTAATTTTTTTTTTTTTTTATTTCTTTACATGTTAAGCTTTATTTTGTATATTTTGTATTTTCATTCATACTCAAAAGCATTTTGTGCTATTTTTGCACAAACTTTCAAAAAAGAAAAAGATTCCCTTCAGACAGATATCAAGAATGGGAACCTTTCCTATTCTGATAGGGTGAGATTGACAGGAAATTATGTATAATTTAAACCAGTTAGTTGAAAGAAAAAGTGCAGCCTTCTATGTTGTGATCACTCCAGCTCCTGTTCTCATGTACAATGAGGATAATCCTAGAGGGTCAGGAAACTTTTCTTTTCCATTACTCTGGCCTGGTTCACGTATGATCTTATACAGGTGTAAATCAGGTACAAAGCAACTGAGATTAAAATGAGTTTGAGTTATTTGGCCCCAATCCAGCTATGCCCTTAAATGCATGCTTAGCTCTAAGCCAGGGGTTGGCAATCTTTGCTGGCCCCCCATGCCAGCCCCATCCCCCCCCCTCAGCAGGTGGCAGGGACAGGGACTCACACGCCGTGGCTCCTTTTGCCTGGTGGCCAAGCACAGCCAGCAGGGGTCAGGAGTTGCAGCACACACACACCAGTGGGGGGAGCCTGAGTGCCACCACATGCCACTCAGGATAGGTGTGCGTGCCAAGTTTGGCACACATGCTGGGAGTTGCCGACCCCTGCTCTAAGCGTATGATGTCAATGGGATCAGATAGGTGAACAGATAGCAAGTGAGAAAAGTTAGGCCAGGAGTTAAGGCAGTAATATGTGCCTATATAAGACAAACCCCTAACAATCAGGACTGTTCCTATAAAATCAGGACATCTGGTCACTCTAGAACAGGGCCAAAATGGTCAGCACTTTGCTCTGTTGAGTGCTGGAAGAGAGAAGAGTCAACGGTTCTCTGCAAAGAAGGGTTGACAGTTTTTTTAAGGGAATAGTACCTGAAGGATATAACCAAATAAATAATTAAAGGAAATCATGCTATCTAGTGGCAGACTTATGTTACTGGAAGAGTGCAACATCACATGCTGTTCACAAAGCTTGGCACACGTCCTGTCTGGCACTCGTTCAGAACTGAATCAGAAGAGATGCTGCAGATCAAAACCGAATAACTAAGTGTAGAGAAATATTCATAGTCCCAGTCCACTTTGCCTTGATTTTAGTCACTGTCATTAATATGCCATTTTTATAAGCATCCAAATTTGCTCCAACACTAATGAGTTGATTCTCATTTACAGAGAAGTTCTTTCATGCTGTTCTGACAGTGTAAAAAGACCTTTGTGAAAATGTAAGTATAACAAAAAACAAATAGCCTGCTGTCATCTATATTCAGTCAGTATGTAGTAGAATATATTTCATGCACATGTATATTTGTAGTTGTGATGGATAAACTTACTGAATAGCATAAATATTTAGCCATATTTTGCGAGACAAGTATTTCTGAATATCAGTCTGAAAATATTAGTTTGTGGGAGATATGGGAGTACACATACCAAAATGGAGTACATACCAAGATGGGAGGCTTTGAGAGAGATTTCCAAGTCTCGCAATAGCATTCCAGCCAATTAGTGGCTGACATACACTCTTAAGTATTAGTGGCTGAAAGAAGACCCTTAAGGCCTGATTTTGATCTAAATAGTTGTACATTAAAAGACAGGCTTTTAAAAAAAAATATTGTGTGGAACTAACATGTTTGCAAACCATCACTGTTCACTTGGAATGGATGAACATCCCTTTCTCCGCCCGTAACAACTGTTTGGTCTGTTTAGTCAGTGAGACTCTGCCTTGACATATGTATAACCTCTCGTTCTGTGTTTGTACAGCATATAGCTCACCGAGGTTTTGGGTGGATCCTGTAGGTTCTACCTCAATAAAAGTTTAAAATTAATTAATTGTTTGATTTGATTGATTGATTAAACTGCCCCCCTTGTGCTAGATTTAAGGCCTGTTGTTTTACAATGGAACTCATTCATGTGACTGACCAATACTAAAACGGAGACCATGCTAACGGACACTGGTCCACGCTGATTATTTCAATGCTGTGACAAGTTACTATCACTGTAACTATGTACTCTTAGCACAAGAAGGAAGAGAATAATAACATTAAAAATTCATTAATGTTTCTAAATGTAGACAGAGGTGACCTCCTAGCGTTTACTGAAGGCTTAGCACTAAGAACAAACAGTTAATCCATTCTCTCTGCATCAGTTCACAATATCAATTCAAGCTATACATTAAGTATCTGATTCTTGATGCAAGTAGGTAAACAAATGACTTTACCAGAAGAAAACCACCAGAAAGAAGAATGAAACTCTTCTGAGGGTTTTCATGTCATTCTCTTTGCTAAAGAAACAACTGCCTTTCATCTGTAAGGATTAACAACGCTTCTCATTTGGATTCTAGTTTGTAAATATCATGCCAAATTAATCCCTGATGTTGCATATACTTCAGTGGATATACACCACAGTTGAATTCAATCCATTTTAGAGCCAGGAAAATGTCTACACAATTTTTTTTGCAAAAAGAAGTTATAGTATAAAGGCACTTTTTAAAAAAAGTACATGAGTGATACATGGAATTATTTTTCACCTCTCCAAAGATTTCCCCTGAACACCACATTTTATAAATACTACATACAAACATTTTTCTGAGGAGTGAAAGCTTTTGAAAGGCAAACAAACAAGGAGTCCTTTGGCGCTTTTAAAGACTACAAATTTATTTATCACATGAGCTTTAGTGGGAGAAAATCCCACCTCATCAGACACTTTGAAGATCTTCAGCATCTGACAAAGTGGGATTTTCTCCCACGAAAGCTCATATGATAAATAAATTTGTTAGTCTTTAAAAGTGCCACAGGACTGTTTGTTTGGCTGACCTACAGTAACATGGCTACCCCTTTGGAACTCTTTGAAAGGGTGCAATAAGATGCTCTCCTACTCTCTGGGAAAGCCTAGTCAGGGGTCTGCAACCTGCAGCTCCGGAGCTGCATGTGGCTCTTTGGCTACCTTTTTGTGGCTCTGGGCTCCAGGCACACCCCCTCACTCCTCTCCCCAATGGGGGACTCTGCGGGCAACCTGCTTCTGGCTCTGCCTGCACCCAGGACCCAGAGGGCCCTGTGGGCAGCCTGCACTAGGCTCTGGGCTCCCCACCACCACCAGGGGATCCTGCGGGGGGGCGGCTCCTGGTTCCTGGCTGCCCGCTCCTTCCCTGGGACCCTGCAGCAGGTGCCCAGGCCCAGCTCTCCCACTCCCCCACCAGGAGGCTATACCCATTGTGACTCTCAAAACACTTGGTTATTGAAGGAATTTTTAAAAAATGGCTCTTCTTATCTTTTGGGTTGCAGACCCCTAGCCTAGATAGAGATGATGTTCCTGGTGGCACGCTATAAAGCTAGTCATACCATTTAAGGCCTCTGAGATTTAAAGTGAATTTGGCGCCAAGCAAGAAATAGGACTGCACTTAGGTACAAGGATCTGCCTATGTAGTTCTCTGTGCAGGATCACGGCCTTTGTGATACTAATGGGACTCTGTGATATGAGCTTTATTTATTCATGAACTTTGTGGGAGATAGCTCACACTGCACAAACTGCATACGTGGGAGCAACTCCTCACCTGGAGTAAGTTGTCATAGCTCATTGAATTTATACCAGCTGATGATCTGCCCTGTGCTGTCCACCTCTCTTTGTCTGTTATTTTTTTGTTTATTGGTAGGGCAGGATTTATTAGAAAAAAGGAAACACTAGATGGTGTGAGTGTGAATTTAAACTGATTTCAAGACAATTAGATGGTACGTCCATGGTATCCATGAGTGGTATTTATTTGATGATACATGATGTCTCAATTGAAAACTAGATGCCATTCAGTAGCAATGATTTTTCTACAAATGAGTTCTGTATGCATTTTAAATTCACATACTCAGTACCTGGGCACATACACTCTATTTCAAATACATATAGCCCACTGACCAGTGCCTACATCTTATGTTATTTTTCTAAGCCTCAACAGTGTGTTTATCACTTTATGGAATACTACATTGGAAATAAGGCAGGAGATTATGTATCTTAATTTTGAGTTCTCAAGTCATGCTGCTGATAGCAATGTATAGGTAGGTACTGGTATCACACACAGTGATTGCTATTAAAAAGTTATAATTTGACATAATTACTGCACATTGGCATAGAAGAACCATATTTTTTCCATAGGTTTAGAATTTTTTGGAAAACATTATGGCAACTACTTTGTGTCAAAAACCATCATGATTCATTTCCATCCTTAAATTCTTTCCTCAATACTCTATGTACACTGATTAGGAAAGAGCCAGATAATCACTTCCTTCATCCAAACCTTTCAGTCTTCTAGTTTCTGGAGGGTACAAGTGGGCAGAAATGTCTACCACTTCATTTTCTCCCTCTTACTGCAGTATGCTAGATTTTATTTTTTGAGCAGTTCTATCCTGCATATTGATATTTTTGGAAATGGCTTGCAACATGATTGTGACCAGTTAGTAATGACTTAATACTACTGGCTTCCACTAAGTGTTTTCTGTCTCCTAATGCTGTTTGCCCACTGAACTAATGATAACATTTTCTTTAGTCATCTCAGTTAAGTCTGCACTATTGCACACAAGCCTGTTCAATATCCAACTGCTTGACATATTCTTGGAACAGAACAGAATAGACTGCAGCCTGTTTAATGCTTTTAGTGAATGTGAATATTCATATTCAAGGAAAGAAAAAAGACAAACAGCAGGTTAGGTAAAATTCTAGTTATTCGTGCTCTTGACCAAAACGTCTCGCTTAATAAAAACTATCAGACTTACCAGTAAATGCATAAAATAAAATGTTGACAAAGTTATCAAGTCAAATGCTGCACTGACTTGTAACCTAATTGGCCTCACAGGCTTTGCAAGGTAGGAATTGGGCCCAAGATTGCAATGTGGAATTAAAATTTAAAAAATCTTAATCACACTTATCAAAAGGATCATTTAAGATCTATCACTGGGCAGGGTTCCCTCTACCCTGCATTTATTTCAGCAAACACATTTCTATGTCAAGTTCATAACCGTGTACTTTATTTACAACATGCTGTTCAAGTGCGGGTTCACTATAGAATAAGGGTCATACGTTCTCCCCAGACACTGGATGACTCCATTAGTCCTTTCTTCTAGACTTCACCCTCAATCTTGTGCCTCTTCCTTTCTCTTTTAGCTGAATCACCTTGTTAATTGGTTAATCACCTGGTACATAATCTATTATCTCCTCAATTTGGCCCATGTGGGGACAAGTCAGCTTTAGGTTTGGTCTCTACACTAGGAAATTAGGTCTATAATGTATCACTCAAGCGTGTGAAAAATCCACACCCCTGAGCGATGCAGTCAAACTGACCCAACTTCTGGTGTAGGCAGTGCTAGGTTGATGGAAGAATTCTACTCTCAACCTAGCTATTGCAGGCAGATTAATTACCTATGCCAACAGGAGAACTCCTACCAACGTAGGTAATGTCCTCACTAAAGTGTTGCACTGCTGCAGCATTTTAAGGGTAGACAAGCCCTTAGGTGCTCTTGTTCTGTCACAAGATCTCATTGGATATGTTTTCCAAATTATTATTTATATTATAAGAAGGGGGCAGTTCTGCCCTTATCTAGAAGAATGGTTGGGATTTTCAAAGGAGTGAGGAGAATGAAGAGCCCCAGCTCTCAGTGAATGCTGATAGTTCAATTCCTAAATCCTATCTTAGACTTCTTCGAAAATTCCAGGGCTAGTCTTCATTGAAGGCAGCAAATTTGCCACCATCAGATCAGTCTTCCTAGTTGACTGATCGGGACTTGAAGACCTGCTCAGCAAATCAGGAAGCTGATCGCTGAAGACCACCCCGGAAACTGGAGTAGCGCTGAGTCGAAGGCAGGACATTTCCCTTCAACTCAGAGCACTGAAGACACCATGGTAAATAGGCGGTAGGCAGTTGAAGGTATTTTAGGGTACTCTGCATATACTCTGCAAGGTATTTTAAGTACTCTGCATATCTCCCTTTGACTGCCACCAAAATCCTGTGGCAGTATACACCTGCCCTCAGTCACTGCAGCTCATCCAGATTTAGCCTCTGCTGGAGCGTGACTCTCTTGTTGTAATTCAGACAATAACGACAAAACATACATCTCAGCCTAACCTGTCTCCTTCAGCCTAGCTGTTCCTAGGGTTTCCCCTGCAAGTTCTACCCTTTGTTCTCCACTTCCCCCCGCCTCTCCCACCTCATCCCTTCTGTTTCATACTCTAGTCAGTCTTATTTGTCCTAGATCAGTATTAGCTTGATAAAAGTTACTCAGCAAAAATACCATGTCTCTATTAGCTAACAGGTTACTCAGTAGAAGAGCTATGTACCCCACTCCAAGATCCCAGAGTCTCTCACCCTGTTATGTTCCTTTCGGCAACCCACCCCAAGCAATGCCTAGAACATTTTCTCCTCCATCTGCTCCTTTGCATGAGCTATTTGGGATTCAATGTCTAAAGGTCCATTTCCAAGCTTCCTCTGCCATACTCACATGGCGGAATAAGATCTTTCTGCTGGTGTCAGGACTAGCCATGCCAATAGAGCCATATATGACAGAATTGCAAATCAGCAAAATAGAGACTAAGCCCTGTAAATAGAATGCTAACATTTTTGACAGCATTGCATTAAGAAAAAGTACCCTGGCTGGGATTTAATGGAAATAGTCCTGCTTTTAGCAGGGGGTTGAACTAGATGACCTCATGATGTCCCTTCCAACCCTATGATTCTATGAAAAGGGACAGAGAGTCCGTACAATGGTAGAATTTATTCCAGGCTGAAAAGCAATAGAGAACAGCATCATTTGGCTACAAAGAGCAGCAATGCAGGATCAAAAGTAAGGCAGAAGTTAAACAGAAGACAACATGTACAGCTACACAAATGCAAAAGTATAGTCAATACCAGTTGACAAACTGACTTGTTCCTCTGGAGAATCTCCCAAAAAATCCATAGCCCTGAGTGATGCAGTCAAACTGACCCAACTCTTACTTGTGTAAGTAAGGAGTACGTGTAAGAGCTCTGAGATTCTCTCATTACATTAAATGGTCTTGGGTTGAAATTGCAAAAATATCCACTGAGCGACATAAGTTTTGCCAGTGTAAGTGGTTGGGTGGACAATGCTATGTTGGCAGCATACACTGTCCCATCAACATACCTATCGCCACTCATATAGGTGTCTTGATTGTGCTGTACCAATACATCTGTGCCGCTGTAACTTTTAAGTATAAACTAGCCCTTAGTGATGCAGATCTTTTCAAAGTCCCAAGGATTTCTACTCTTCTCTCCTGCCTCCTCCATCCTTCCCTCCACATGATTTTTTACTCTTACTTTTCCAATGCACTATATTTTTTGTGTCACACTTGGTTTTCCAGGATGGATCCTCAGTAGTTGTAAATTGTCATAGCCCTACTTGAGCTGTTAAAATTTACACCATCTGAGGATCTGCCCCAACTTTTCTGTTTATGGATTGTTGGCCACTGATCCCTTGGGAAAGACTATTCCTGAAAGGGTCAGAAAGGTGACTACAGAAAATGTGAGGTTCTCTTCTGTTTCTGCAATGTTTTTGGCCCTTCATACTAGACTAAAAGTGAAAGGGCCAGGTAATACTAATTCACACTCAGAATCCACACATAATAGCACATTACACTATTGCCAGACCACCAGTCTCATTTGTCCATCCATATTGTAGACTCTTCCTTATTGATAATAGTATTTTTGTACTAGAGAGCTACTAAAGTATCAAATGTACCATGGGAAATTAAAAGCATTACCCTTTTCTAAAAAATAAAGTAGTTAGTATCATATAACAATGAACTCCTTTTAAATGTAGGCCCAGAGAGGGTCACTAAGTCCAATATCAATATCTTTAGCTCTTACTATACAGTATCAGGTACATTAGGAAGCGTCACCATCTCGCAATATTAGAATTCAAGGATTACTAGAAGGGACGCAGCTGTTCTCCTGTAATTAATACTACGAAGAGTATACAAAATATTAAATATGTAAATTAACTATGGGCCCAATTCTACCATCTTTACTTGCAATGTAGTATCTTACGCTTTGATTATTTGTCATTTGTATTACTATAGTACCTAGAGATAGGTCTACATAGCCCGTGGCAGCAAGCCTACCCGTTTGGGTCAACAGACGCAGGTTAGCAGGACTCATGCTAGTACTCTTAAAATAGCTGTGCAGACAACACTTTGAAGTTACTGTTTGGGCTGGAATCGAGGTTCTGAAGCCGGCCCCCTGACCTCTGGCTTTACAGCTCAAGCTCCAGCCTGAGTTGCAACATCAAAGAACTCCTATACAGCTGTTTTTAGTTCCAAAGGGGTAGCCGTGTTAATCTAGTTCAGCAAAACTAACAGGTAGTCTAGTGGCACTTTTAAAGACTAACAAATGTATTTATCACACAAACTTGAAGATAGTCAAGCATCTGACGAAATGGGATTTTCTCCCATGAAAAGTGCCACTAGACTCCTTCTTTGCTTAGCTATTTTTAGAGCACTAGTGTGAGCCTTGCTATCCCAGATTTCTCTACACAAGCTGGGCGGCTCATTTTCATAAGCTGTTGAAAGTCATAGATCAGGCAGCTAGATGCTATAAAAAGAAGTGGTTCCATTGATTAAGGTACTACTCAGCTTGAATAGGGGTAACAGAACCAGGCCCTATATGAGAAACAATGCATAGATTTTTGGTATAAATCCATTCATTTAAGGGGTAACAGAACCAGGCCCTATATGAGAAACAATGCATAGATTTTTGGTATAAATCCATTCATTTATTTAAAATAAGTTAAATAGATCCTGGTTGGAAATAAGTTTGTGTGGCGTGAAATCAGAAGACACTTAAAACACCACAATATAATAAGGTAAATTGAAAAGGAAAGTCAGCTTTAATGCTAAATATCCAGGTTTTACTCATACCTTTAGGGCCATATTTTTAAAATGACAGCTGTAATTCTGGGGGCTGGTTAAAAATTTGGCCTTTCGTGTCATTTTTACATTGTGCACAATCCAAAAATCTGTCTAAGTAGTTGGACTCTATTATCCAACAATCACAGTAAATCCCTTGTTATATTGTTAAGCAGAAAAAGTGTCCTTTGGCAGGGTGATTCTGTGTTATACATGCTAATGTGAATCAGAG
This sequence comes from Pelusios castaneus, assembly GCA_007922175.1. Taxonomy (NCBI): domain Eukaryota; kingdom Metazoa; phylum Chordata; order Testudines; family Pelomedusidae; genus Pelusios; species Pelusios castaneus. The sequence continues at coordinate 1,147,475 of ML685766.1, read as the reverse complement.
AGCCCACAGAAGAGCTCATGAATATCCCAAATACTATTCAGTACTCTGGTCAGAGATGTGTTTTACTTAACCGTGGTGCCAAGATGCAATTTCATTAACCTTATTTCTTTCTCTTCTCTCTGAAGGATAATTTTATTGTAGCCTAGACTCACCAGGATACGATGTCATGGATACTGAGTAGGCTAAATAATATTAGCATAATATGCACAGTCTTTGTCTCCAACTGCCATGCATCACACAAGAAGATACGTAATGACTGGCAACTGACAGCTTAATTTATTCAGCCTTATCACATTGGTTTGTTAATAAACTTTAATTCTAGCTTTATTTTACTTTTTCCCTTGGTTGTATGAGGTATGTAGTTATGCCCTTCAGAGCCACAAAGAGGAAAGCAATTTACTTGCTGCACTTCTCTTAATTTTTAATCTACCTGTGTAACATAAGGTTAACCTTAGAGTGAAGTTTAAACAAAGCACACACACTCTATTATTTACACCTCTGACTGCTTCACAGGATTCTGGTTGCTCTAAACCAAAGCAGAATTTGAAAAAATACATTAATAATAGTGCCTATAGCTGAATGCAAAATCCAACCAAAGTAGAAACAGGATATTTAATTTAAGATTTCTAGGTGCAAAGTGATATTCTGGCTTAATAGGAATTTAAGCTGTTTTGTCTTCTGTTTTTCTAACCTGGCTGCAGAGGTGGCTTTTGGGGTAGGCGAAGCAGGCAGCCGCCTAGGGCCCCGAGCAGTAAGGGGCCCCTTCAGGGTCGGATGCCTGCTTCCCTAACAGGGGTCAGCATTATGTTCCCTCTAAGCTGGGCGGGTGCGCGGCCGCACAGCGGCCGTCGCACCCCCCGCGCAGCACTGAGGTCCCCCCTGCAGCCCGGCAGCCCCCGCCGCCCCCTCTAAACCCCCGGGGCTGCGGCTTTGCCACGGCAGATCCGGCCTGCGCCCGGCCTCTGGCCTGGTCCTCCCCACCCCCAGGGCGGAACAGGCAGGCTCAGGGCTGGGGCAGGAGCACGGGCCTGCCTGCCCCACACAGCTGGGGCAGCGGGGGGCCGCGACCGGGGCGGGCTCCCGGGCTCCCACCAGCCGGCTGCTTCGACTGCTGGGGCCAGGGTCGGCTCTGCTGCACTGACGGCCTCGGCCTCCTGGCATGGGGCTGGGATCGGCCTCCAGGGCCGGGGTCTGCACCACCCCGCCAGCGGCTTCCCGGGGCCACAGTTGGATCCGCCCCCTCCAGCGGCCTCAGCTTCTTTCTTTTCCTTCTCTTTCTTCCTTTTTCTTTCCTTCTTTGTCTTCCTTCCTTTTTCTTTCTTTTTTTCCTTCCTTCCTTTTTTCTTTCTTTCTCTGTCCCTTCTTTTTTCTTTTTCTCTTCTTTCCCTCTTTGTCTTCCTTCTTTCTTCTTCCTTTCTTCCTCCCTCCCTCCTTCTTTCTCTTCCTTTCTTCTCCCTTCCTTCCTTCCTTCCTTCTCTTCATTTAAAAAAAACTTTTAAAAAATTAATTTTAAATAAAAACCTTTCTAAAATTTAAATTTCAATTCAAAATTCATTCAAATTCAATTAATTAAACACAATTAATTAATTCTATTTACAATCACTTTAACTTCAATTAATGCATATAATTTCTGTCATGTGAGTTTACACAAAAATTTTATTCAGAAAAAGTTTTGCACACGGCTTGAAAATTTTGCACACAAGCCGCCAAACCTTAGAGGGAACATTTCAGCAACCTCCAGCACACGTGCCAAATTTGGCATGCATGGTAATCCTGAGTAGCAGCAGCGCCGCTCAGGCTTCCCCCAGCTGGCCCTGCCCCCCAGCGTGGCCTGAGGGCTGGGGCCACAAGAGCCGCCTGCCGCGGTTCCAGGCTCCCTCCTGGTGGCTGCGATTCCCCGCTCCGCCCAGTCCCCGCCTCCACAGCAAGGTAAGTGCTGTGGGGGGAGCTGGTTTGGGGGCCAGGGACTGGCTCAGGGCCCGGGGACCTGGGAGCCGGCACGGCCCTGTTCGGGGGCCCAAGGGCCAGCTTGGGAGCCCGGGGACCAGCATGGGGGCTGGCTCGGGGCCCGGGAACCAGCATGGGGTGGCTTGGGGGCCCAGGGGCCAGCGTAGACCTGTTCGGGGGCCTGGGGGCTGGCACAGGGGCTGGCTTGGGGTTCAGGAGCAGACACGGGGCGGCCCTGATCGGGGTCCCGGAACCTGGCATGGGGGCCCGGGTCCGGCGTGAGGGCTGGTTCTGGGTGTGGGGGCTGGCTCGGGGGCCGGAGGCCGGCTCAGGGCCCAGGGGCTAGGGGCCAGCACAGGGGCCGGTGCGGCCTGCCTCAGGGACTGGCTCGGGGCTTAGGTCTTGTAGGGGGCCCCACAATGGGCCTTCGCCTAGGGCCCCAGATAGCCTAAGGCTGCCTCTGCCTGGCTGAAACCAGATCTACTTATACTATGTCAGAATTTGCCTGTAATAAACTCATTTTAGTTATTTGTGAAGGATATGAAGTTTGTTTCTGGATTCCAACTTTTTCAAAGGACACTAGCCTAGAATTTGGAAGACCACCACAGACTTCTTGTGTGACTCTGGGCAAGCTACCGTACTTAGGGCCAGATTTTTAAGGTATATAGGCCAAGGTGCCTGGGCACTTTTAAAAAGAGGTGCTGTGACCACTGCTCAGTGAGAACAGTCTGAGTCAGCCCTCTGCCTCATTAAGGGGTAATGGGATCCAGCTGAGGGAGCCTGCAGTAACTGGGCTAATAGGGAGCAGCTGCGGAGCTCATTAGATGGGCATTATAAAGGATAGGAGGCAGGAACTGAAAGGAGGGCAGCTCAGCCAGAGAAAGAGAAGCTACCACAGGAGAGTGAGTTTCTGTTGGGTCTGTAGCTAAGACTGTGGGGTCTCGGAAGATGTGAAGCTGGATGCAGTGTAAATTGCTGGTGATGGGCAGCACACTGAAAATAAGGAGCACTGGTATGAGCACAAAGCAGATGTCTCTGTGTGATATTTGGGAGCAGAGTTGGAGCAGCAGGAAGGACCTGTGTGAAACTGCTACAGTGCCTAGCTACTCCTTTAGATGCCTAAACACTTCAAAAATCTGGCCCTTAATCTCTTGGTGTTTCAGTCCCCATATGTAAAATGGGGTGGTCCTCCATATCTGCCAGGAGTGATGGAAAGCTAAGTACATTAAAGAGTGTGAAGTACTGAGATACTACAGTAATGGAGGCCATATAAATACCAAAGACAAATAAACTGTCCCAGGGAGAATATAAGCTCATCATTAGCATACAATAACAGATGGAATTTATGGTGATTGTTTCTTATCAGAAACAATAATACAGAAACATCTCCCTTACAACTGCTTGATCACCAACTTTGCGAAAGCAGCAACAGCAGCAGACTCACATGCCTAATAATCTTATAATGTCATAAACCAGCTCAGAAAAGGAACCTTTATGGACATATTCAAATGTACCCTCTACAATGGAGGGAGGAAATCAGCTGACATGCTGCACAAAATTGGGAGGGAAAGAGAAATTCTGGCCAGACAATATGGGAGTATATCCCCATTCTGGACTCTTTTATGCACATGCTGTCCAAACAAGACCTCCTCTTTTAAGGTTTCAGCTGGAAGGCCTCTGAAAAGTAAACAATGTGGAACTTGATTTATGTGTTTCAAAAAAGATATGACATTTGCTGCTGGTGCTGAACTTTCCCAAAGGCATTATGTTTATATTAGGGGTTTAGGTTTGGCTCCATCTCTGTTTCAAACACGCTTGCACTTCAGTGAAATAGTAAGAATAATAACTAACAATTTTACAATAAACACATGAAGCACTTTACATCCTGAATGCGCTGAAAGCACTTTGCAAATGGAGGGCTTGTCTACACAGGGCAAGTTTACCAATTTGTAGGGCATTCGACTATCCCTCCCACTCCATCTTGGAGGGAGGCCATGCCTGCTCACTGGAGTGCTTTTGTGGGAACAGAAGCTCCAAGGGGAGGAATTAGCACATTGGTTCCTCAGGCAAGAGCAGAGCTGGCAAGCCATTCAGGGGATCTGGTGTTGGGGCAGGGTAGAGCCAGAAAACAGACTGCAAGTTCAGGCAAGGACAGAGTACCAACCATCTAGCAGAGAGACATCCTTCCCCTTCGGCAGCTTCAGCCTAGCTTAGCTAAAGGGCTTACCTTTTACACCTTGCCTTTCTGTTCTGTGGGCATGGGTAAATTGGAGAGTAAGCAAGAGTTTCTTCCTGTCCATCTCCAAGCCCCCTCACTACACAGTTATATCAGTATAATTCTAATGCAGTTAAATCAACATTGTTTACCAATATAAATCCCATGTGAACATTCTTCCAAAATATGAATGGATATTTTTGGTTTAGCTTCAATGTGTTCCAAAGTGCCATAAGCCAAACCAGCAAAAAGGAATTCTTACACCAGCACAAGTGTTCACATAAGCCATTATACCAGAATGTTACTACTCTTTAAATCACACTTTAGTTTATACTAGTATAACTTTCCCTTCAAGTGCTATACAATTCTCAATAGTGATCTTTTCATCCACCACTGAAAGGCAGCCAGCTAGCAGTTCAGCACCCCAGTGAACTACTACGTAAAAGCTTAGGGCAGAAGATGAAAACACTTAAGACATTTAAAATTCAGGAGTGGTTTGGTTAGGCAAAATGTGGTTTAAAACCTCTAGTCATGAAAAAAGTGCTAAAGGGTCCTTTAATGGCTACAATAGTCTTATTGCTTAATTAATTTAGCAATTATCTGTTTGCTGATTTAATATGTTTGCCAGCTGATCAAGGGATGTGATTATTCCCCTCTCATCAGCACTAGTATGGACACATTTGGAGTACTGTGTCCAGTTTTGGTCCCCCCCACTACAGGAAAGATGTGGCCAAATGGGAGAGAATTCAGCAGAAGGCAACAAAAATGATTAGGAGGCTGGAGCACATGACTGTGAGAAGAATGAGGAGGGATTTGACAGCAGCCTGTAACTACCGGAAATGTGGGTCCAGGGAGGATGGAGCTAGACTGTTCTCAGTGGTAATAGATGACAGAAGTGGGAGAAATGGTCTCTAGTTGCAGCGGAGGAGGTCTAGGTTGGCTATTAGGAAAGCTTTTTCACTAGGAGAGTGGTGAAGAACTGGAATAGGTGGTAGAATCTCCTCCTTAGAGGTATTTTAAGTGCGACTGGACAAAGCCTTGACTTGGATGATTTAGTTGGGGTTAGTCCCGTTTTGAGCCAGGGGTTGGACTAGATGACCTCTTAAGGTCCTTTCCAACCCCAATCTTCTATGATTGTATGATTTTATGTTCTTTCTCTTTTTCTTTTAGGATAAAATTAAATGGATTAATTAGTTCCTGGTACAAATACAGTAAAATGTACCTGGTTTATGAAAATGCTGTCTCATTTTAATCCCATCCGAAATAATCATTATGTTGATCAAAGATCTCTTTTTATTTTGTCTTTGTTTTCCAGTTAGAACTGATATCCTTGGCAAACTGAACTAAATTACACCAGTTACCTTCCAACTCTACTAAACCGATTATGACTTGTTTTTAAGTGCCAAGATTCAATCATATTTTCCCTCCTTGGCCAAAGCCAGCTGACTAGTGGAGCAGCTGAGAAATAAATCAAAAACATTGAGTGCAATTCCACAGACCTTGGTGAAGATATATTAAAAAACCCTATTCCCACTAACAACCAAATAAATTCTTTCTAGTAGCACATTTGCCTGCGTAGATTTGACACTGATAAGAATAGGGAACTACAGTCATGTAATACCATCAATGATAATGAACATGAGAATAAGTGAACAGTGCAGAAAGCTAATGACATTCAAGCCCCATAGCCAGACAGTCACAGACCACACACATAGCTAGTTAGGTGTCTGTTATCCACAGCCCAATAAGCCATTGGCTCAGGGTAGCTTTGGCAGACACAGGAGTGTATAAAACCATTTTCAGAGCAGTCTCTTCCTCTGTAGAGTGAACCCTTCAGATCCACACTGCAGCTACATGCCTGGCCTAGGAGGAATCTTGCCTGTGGTTAGCATCTCATAATGTAGAGACATAAAATTAAAAAAAAAAACAATGCTTAATACTGTAGGAGTGGCTGGAGAACAGACCCCCGCATCCAGAATTTTCATATTGATGCTAAACAATTCAGAGAGAGAACTCAGCATTTGTTGTGAAAGTGCCAGGAGAAACACACAGCAATCAGCTCCTGTTGTCTGAAATCAGGTTGAGCTTGCAACACTATGCAAATTGTAAGGAGCCCCAGAAGCAGGCAGTCGGGAGTGCACATCTTGACTCTTCTGCTAACCCTAATTGATAGTCTGTATTCTGTTAATACTGCCTATCTGTACTCTTGGGCCACCAACACTTCACTGGTGTAATGGTATATAACTGCTGAATGGATTTGCAGCCTGATGTAAGACTGGGATGAACACAAATCTCTGTCATAGACCTTCCCTGCAATGTGACTACTTAGCTCTCCCATTAGCTAGATTACAAAATTACCTCTGGCTCATCTGACAAGAACATTCATTTCATATTAAATTCCAAAGGGGTAGCCGTGTTAGTCTATATTGATGACATCATCATCATCTGGACCCATGGTAAAGATGCCCTTGAAGATTTCCATAGAGATTTCAACAATTTCCACAACACAATCAAACTTAGCCTGGAACACTCCACACAAGAGATCCACTTTCTGGACACTACAGTGCAAATTAGCGATGGACACATAAAGACCTCCCTATACCGCAAACCTACTGATCGGTATAGTTACCTACATCCCTCGAGCTTCCATCCTCGACACACCACACGATCCATTGTGTACAGTCAAGCCCTAAGATATAACCACATTTGCTCTGACCCTTTAGACAGAGACAGACACCTTCAGGATCTCTACCAGGCATTCTTAAAACTACAGTACAAACCCACAGAAGTGAAGAAACAAATTGACAGAGCCAGACGGGTACCCAGAAGTCAACTACTGCAGGAGAAGCCCATGAAAAATAACAACAGAACGCCACTGGTCATCACCTACAACCCCCAAGCCAGACCTCTTCAACACATCATCAAAAATCTACAGCCTATTTTACAAGATGTTCCCTCACTCTCTCAAGCCTTGGGAGACAGACCTCTCCTTGCTTTCAGACAGCCCCCTAATCTTAAAAGGATACTCACCAGCAACTACAGATCACAGAGCAGAAACACTAAAGCAGGAACACAGCCCTGCGGCAGACCACGCTGCCAACTTTGCCCTCATATCTACACTGATGACACCATCACAGGGCCTAATCATGCCATCTACTCCATCAAAGGTTCGTTCACCTGCTCATCCACCAATGTGATTTATGCCATCATGTGCCGGAAATGCCCCTCTGCCTTATATATTGGACAGACAGGACAGTCTCTGCGCCAAAGAATCAATGGACACAAATCTGACATCAGAAATTGCAACACTGCAAAACCTGTAGGGGAACACTTTAATCTCCCTGCTCACTCCCTTAACGACATTTCATATTAGACATTCTGAAATTCAGTTCCACAAAACTAGAGGTAGGACACACATAATTTGGAGAGTAGTTGGATTTGAAATACATCAGAACATTTCCTCTGAAGGGCAATAATATTTTACTTGGATTTGAATGAACTTTGCAGGTGTCAATGTGAAATCTTAAAAAAACTCGATGTTATTAAAACATCATTTCAGCACAACGACAAAGAGAAGTAAGGGACAGGGCCCAGGCACAGCTATACCTGGCTGAACTCTCTGCTCTGCTAAGGCCCAAAATGGCCTTAAAGCAGCCAGCAATGGCCAATGGCGAACTCACCTTGCATCTAGGGAAACTGTTGGAGATGTCTCTGCCACTTTCCACACCAAAATCCTAACATGAAGGGAGTGAGGGGGCGTGTCAGGAGAGTTCTCAGTTGGGAAGGGGCCCAGTGAAACAGAATTCTACTATGCCTGATTCCCCACAGCAGCCAGCAGAGCTAGTAAATGGAGGCAGCTAAAAGGAGAATTTTGCAAGGGAGAGCTCCAGGTGACGGAGGAGTGATGACATGACACTGTTGTCTGTGTGTGTGTTTGTGGTGTGCTTGCTGTTTGGCTGAAGTATATCATGTGATCTGTTTATTTGGGGGACCATGTGCTGATCCCAGTAACCTGCTAGGCCAGGCTGAGAGCTTCTTAGCCAGGCTTTGATCCTCAAGCCCTTTAATGCCCATCAACCTTTGACCAGTGGGTGGAGCTACTCAGGGAGAATCAGGTTTTAAAAAACCCACTCCTGAATGAACAGGGGCAGCTAACAGGGGAGTTTTTCAGGAGCTTAGACAGGGAGTAGGACAGTGTTGGGGAGGGAGACTGGATACACATTATTAACTTTCTGTAAACCAAAGATAATAACCACCCTCCCTACCCTGATAAAAAACCAAACAGCAATAAAAAAAGAGTTGCAGGAGTAAAAAGAGAATGCAGGAACAAGGCCAGCAACTGAGTGGGGGCTATGTAGTTTATTGCACTGAGTATAACATGCATGATTACCTGCCCTATGACTGACTGGCATATGTATATATTTGGTACTAGGAGCTCCTGGCCCTCAGAGACTACATACGGGTCTTAGAGGCTAGGATGGCTGAACGGGAGGAGCTAAGGGAGGCAGAGAGGTACATAAATGAGACTTTACAGGACACAGAACAGTCCCACCTCCAGTATGACAGTATGTGTATTATTGAGGGGTATGAAAGCTGCAGGGAAGGAGAACATCAAATTGGAGTGGAGGAAAATGATCCCATAGCTGAGACCCTTCCAGATGTTGCCATGTTATCCTGTCACACTGAGGATATTGCTCAAGGGAAGAGAACTACAATTATTAGGAAAAGACAGGTAATAGTAATGGGGGACTCATTCATTAGAAACATAGATAACTGGATTTGTGATGAACACGAGAACCGCATGGTGACTTGCCTGCCAGGTGCAAAGGTTATGGATCTCTTGAAACCTCTACTCAGAAGTGTGTAGTGCTTGTGCATAGTTCTGGGGTGGAGCCAATGGTCGTGATACATGTTGGTACCAATAACATAGGGAAGGACAGGACAGAGGCCCTGAAGGCAAAAGTTAGGCTGATAGGTAAGAAACTGAAGGACAGGACCTCTGTGGTGGCATTCTCTGAAATGCATCCAGTTCCAAGCACAGGGCCGGTTAGACAGGCAGAACTGCAGGGCCTCAATGTGAGGATGTGACAATGATACAGAACAGAGGAATTTAAATTTATTAGGAACTGGAGAACCTTTAAAGGGGGAGCCTATACAGGAAATTCCAAAGGGGTAGCTGTGTTAGTCTAGTTCAGCAAAACAAACAAGGTGTCTGGTGGCACTTTTAAAGACTAACAAATTTATTTATCACATAAGCTTTTGTGGGAGAAAATCCCATTTTAATCAGATGCTTGAAGATGGGGAGCAAAATAAATGCAGGGAAGTGTAAGTTATAGGATCAGGTCACACTGTAACAACAAATGGATGGACGCCACCTAAACCAAAATGGAACTGCATTGCTGGCACATAATACTAAAAATGCCAAAGAGCAGTTTTTAAACTAAGGACTAGGGGAAAGTCAACAGGTGTGGAGAAGCACTTTGTTCAGACAGCGACATTGCTTAGGGGAGGATCTATTAATGAAGGTTTTCTATATCCTAGTAAGGAGGAGAGAATGGAAGAGGATAAAATATAGGGAGAATCTAATGAGAAGACGTTAAATGAAAAAGAGGCCCATTCAATTACATCATGTAATGGCAGACAGCTAAAAAGTGACAGTTTTCTAAGTGCTTATCTCTGAATGCTAGAAGTCTAATGGTTGAACTTGAATGCCTGATATTAAATGAGATATTTAGGCTTTAGTGATGGGGTGAGTTTAGCCCACACTGAAGGAGTTAAACCCACACTATGGGCAGTGGAAGTCCTGCCCCACAGACTGTGCTGGGAATGCCAATTGCTGCCCCAGTATAAAAGGGAGCAGTGCAGCTCATTCTAGGTGGACTGCTAAGGAGGAAGGATGCTTGGTAGAGGCTCCAAGCAGGGGGCCACTTCAGCCCCAGCTGAGGAAACCAGAGGCCCCAGAGACCCAATTGGAAATCCACTGCCCATGGCCAATGGCCCAGAGTCAAACATTCAGGGAGCTACCAATGCCAGGAAATCTGAAGACCCTGACGAGACTGTACAACAGCATCAGGAGGCATGGTAGGAAGTGGCCCAGGGTATGGTGCAAGTGGTATCTCCCTTCAAAGTTAGATCAGCATGTTGTGGTGGGATCCTCACTGACCAGGGTGCAGACCATCCCCATCATGGAGAGGACCCTGGGTTAGAACACAGTGAAGTTGGGCTGGCCTGCATCCCCCCTAGGGGACAACAGCCCCCTACTTGAACACCAGACCGCAGAGGTACACAAACCCCTGCCATAGATATAGACTGCTTGTAGTCGTCCTGTCTGAGAGCTTGGGCTACAGACTGTTTTCCTGCCTAGCCCTTGGCAGCCACCGACTCTGGTAGATAGGCCTCACAGCCCCAGAACTAACGGTGGTCATCCTGACTCAAATCTTTGAGACATACGACTGGGAGGGGACCAGTCTGGTAGACTGCACCTCTGGGGATGCCCTACTCCCCATTCACCTCCAAAACTTCTCCACCGGGGTGGGATGGGCTTACCCCTCAAGAGCATCACAGAAACTTGATGGAATTGAGATAAGCAATGGGACACAGTAATATAGGGTACAAAATATATCAGACAAAATAGGTCATAATAGTTGGGGGTGCCACTATATGTGAAACAAAGCATAGAATCATGTGAAATAGAAACCTTAAATGAACCAAACTGTGCCATAGAATCTCTATAGATAGTAATTCCATGCTTGAATAATAAGAAAAATATAAAGAATATAATAATAATAATCTCCCTGAAATGTTCAGGGTGATTAGAGAGGCTACAAAAATAATAATGGGATATTTCAACTATCCCTGTATTTACTAGATACCTGTCACTTCAGAATGGGATGCAGAGATAAAGTTTCTTGACACCTAAATGGCTGCTTCTTGGAGCAGCTAGTACTGGAACTCACAAGAAGACAGGCAATTCTTGATTTAGTCGTAAGTGGACCACAGGAGCTGGTCCAAGACATGAATTTAGCTGAACCATTTGTTAATAGTGACCATGACATAATAAAATTTAATATCCCTGTGGAGAGGGAAACTCCAAAGCAGCCCATTATGGTAGCATTTAATTTTAGAAATGGAAACTACACAAAAATGAGAAAGTTAATTAATCAGAAATTAAAAGGTACAGTGCCAAAAGTGAAATCTCTGCAAGTTGCATGGGAACTTTTTAAAGACACCATTATACAGGATCAACTTAAATATATACTCCAAATTAAAAACGTAGTAACAGGACCAAAAAAAGTCACCATGGCTAAACAAAGTAAAAGAAGCAGTTAAAGGCTAAAAGGCATTCTTAAAAATGGAAGTTTAATCTTCTTGAGGAAAATAAAAAGGAGCATAAATTGTGGTAAGTGAAATGTAAAAATATAATTAGAAAGTCCAAAAAGAATTTGAAGAATAGGTAGCCAAAGACTCAAAAAGAAATGGCAAAAAAAAAAATTCAGTATGTCAGAAACAGAAAGCCTGATAAACAACCAGTGTGGCTATTGGATGATTGAGATGCTAAAGAAGTACTCATGGAAGATAAGGATATTGTGGAGAATTAAATGGATTCTTTGTATCAGTCTTCATGGCTGAGGATGTGAGAGAGATTCCCAAACCTAAGACATTCTTTTTAGGAGGCAAATCTGAAGAACTGTCCCAGACTGAGGTGTCTTTAGAGGCGGTTTTGGAAATTGATAAATTAAACAATTTATAAAAAGTTATCAGGACTGGATGGCCCAAGATTTCTCAAGGAATTCATATGTGAAATTGCAGAACTACTACTTGTGGTATGTTACCTATAATTTAAATCGGTTTGTGTACCAAATGACTGAAAGATAGCTAATGTGATGCAAGTTTTTTTTAAAAGGCTCCAAAGGTGATCCTGGCAATTACAGGCCAGTAAGGCTAACTTCTGTACCAGGCAAATTGGTTGAAACAATAGTAAAGACACAATTATCAGACACATAGATGAATATGATTTGTATTGGAAGAGTCAACATGGTTTTGTAAAGAGAAATCATGCCTCACCAATCTATTAGAATTCTTTGAGTGGATTGACAAACATGTGGACAATGGTGATCCAGTTGATATAGTGTACTTAGATTTTCAGAAAACCTTTGACAAGGTCCATTACCACAGGCTCTTAAGCATAGTAAGCTGTCGAAGGATAAGAGGAAAGGTCCTTGCCTGGATCAGTAGCTGGTTAAAAGATAGGAAACAAAGGGTAGGAATAAATGGTCAATTTTCAGAATGGAATGAAGTAAATAGTTGTGTCCCTCATCTCTATGTACTGGAGTACTATGCAACGTATTCATAAATTATCTGGGAAAGGGGGTAAACAGTATGGTGGCAAAATTTGCAAATGACACAAAATTATTCAAGATAGCCAAATCCAAAACACACAGCAAAGAGTTGTAAAGAGATCTCATAAAACTGGGTGACTGGGAAACAAAATGGTGGTTGAAATTCAATGCCAATAAATGCAAAGTAATGCACACCAGAAAACATAATCCCAACTATATGTACAAAATGATGGGGTCTAAATTAGCTGTTTCCACTTAAGAAAGAGATCTCGGAGTCATTGTGGACAGTTCTCTAAAAACTTCCACTCAATGTGCAGCAGCAGTCAAAAAAGCTAACAGAATGTTGGGAATCATTAGGAAAGGGATAGATAATAAGACATAAAATATGTTATTACCTCTCTATAAATCCATGGTACACCCACATCTTGAATACTGCACGCAGATCTGGTTGCGCCATCTAAAAAAAAAAAGCCAATCCCATTAAAATTGGAAAAGGTACAAAATAGGGCATCTAAAATGATTAGGAGTATGGAGAAGCTTCCATATAAAGAGAGATTAATAAATCTGGAACATTTCAGCTTGGAAAAGAGACACTTAAGGGGGGAATATTATAGAGATTTATAAAATCATGACTGATGTGGAGAAGGTAAATAAGAAAGTATTATTTACTTCTCATAACACAAAAGCTAGGGGTCACCAAATGAAATTAATAGGCAGCAGGTTTTAAATGAAAAAAGGAAGTATTTCTTCACACAATGCACACTCAACTTGTGGAACTCCTTGCCAGAGTATGTTTTGAAGGCCAAGATTATAATGGGGTTATAATTATAAGTTTAACTAGCTTTACTCATAACTAGATAAGTTCATGGAAGATAGGTCCATCAATGACTATTAGTCAGGATACGCAGGGATTGCTGTTTGCCAGAGGCTGGGAATAGCTGACAGGATGGATTACTTGATGAGTACCTGTTCTATTCATTCCCTCTGAAGCATCTGGCATTGGCCACTGTTGGAATACAGGATACTGGGCTAGACAGACCACTGGTCCAACCCAGTAGAACTGTTCTTATGTTCTTAGCAGGACACCCTCTGCTGTTCTAATTTACACTATGTCCAGGCTGCCAAGGATCAAGAGCTGCACTTGGCAATGGAGATTTGGGGCCACTACTTACAGCTGTCATTTCTGTGCGAAGATTTATGGATGATATCCACTGCTCCATCCTATGCCACATTGCTCCAACTGCTCATGCCCTTGGCATACCCAGATTTTATCTCTGTGCCGAGTAATACAGAGACTCACCATGGAGGTCTGCTTAGCGATCATTTCTTCGAAGATATTTTTTCTGATTGTCTTTATTTTTCAAATTTCTTAGGTCTCACCAGAATGGTTTGTGCCAATCACATGTCAGGTAGTGACAGGTTACATGTGTTACTGTACCCTGCTGATGGCAGACCTCACAAAGTATACAGTAAGAGATTTGCAGTTTTGTATTCTTGCAGTTTGTTTTTAAGTATCTAGGGAATACTGTCATGGCTGCTAAGCATCAGCCAACAGCTGCATCTTGTCATTCAGCTCCTACTACTGCTCTTCCTACCAGCTGCTTACATGCTTGTTGCAGTGCTGAAGGAAGACAGTGAGTAGCCAGGAAAGAAGGAACAGGGCTAACACTGATCAGGAACATGGGGATGAAGAAGAAGAGTTGTCGTTGACAAGATCCCAGTGGAAAATCACACTCTAGCTCATACACTGATGTAAAAGTTGGATGTGCAAGTGAATGGAGAAGGAACATCTCATGTACTTCCTAACTCCTTTCCCATTCCTTCTGTCCACCCAAAAAAATTCAACTCAAATCTGTCCTGGGAAAAAAACAGGTAGAAAAGAAATAAAAGAAACAGAAAGACATGAAAAGACACTCAGAGCAATGTTTACAGATCTAAAGGCCCCAAACATGCAAAGTACATAAGTAACCCATCTTCTCCCCCTCACTCTCCTCAATCATGATATTGTCTTAAAATCACAACATGTAAATTGAAAATATATTTGTGATTCCTTTATTTGCCTTCTGAGTGGTTGGTTTTACTATTCTTATTCTTTGGAGTGCATGTGGATCATGTTTTAAAATATTTCTCTACCACCAAGAGGCAGAGGTGGCCTTTGGCTATTGGGGGCCCTAGGCGAAGGCCCATTGTGGGGCCCCCTATGGCCCGTTGGGCCCCCCTGTGACCCTGCCTCCTCCACCATCCCAGCCCTAGCTCCCCCCAGATGGCCCCGGCCCCCTAGGCCAGCTTCTCCTTCTGCTGCAGACCAACACAGACGTGGCTTTTGGGGTAGGTGATGGGGCCCCTTGCAGCTCGGGGCCCTAGGCGTGCGTCTGCTTCGCTTACCCCAAAAGCCGCCTCTGCCAAGAAGCCTAGAAACTTACTTTTGAAAAAACTGAGTGCAGAGATTTTCAGATATTCACATGACTCCAGAAGCTGGTTTAAGGTTTAAGAAAATGGCCATATATTGATTGTTAAAGTCATAAGAGTTAGCGACTAAAATAAATCAGACTAAGGCACATCATAAAACCCTACCTGCAAACTATAGAAGTTGATCTTGAAAGGGGTAAATTCAATTTGATGGCTACAAGCAAATCAAGGAAGAAATCAGTTTTGGCTGCCCAGTGATGTGCTGTCAATATTTCAACAAGGGGTTCCCCGCCAAATTATTTTAGTCTCCCTTTACCTGTGACAAACCCCTTAGTCTGACAGATAGGGGAGCAAGACAGATGTCTACACTGGAGGCTCTGTTAAGTCAACTGAGAGAGTCCACATTGAAAACTCCTGATGACTGCCTGTGTCCACACTGGGAGGTGCTAGGTCGACAGAGGAGTGGTGCATTGTGGGTAGCTGTCCCACATTGCACTGGGGTCTGGTGGCCAATTAGGTCGACTTAAGGGAACTCCCTGTCTACACTGGATTAAGTCAATTTAAGCGTTGTCGACCTTCAGAGTTGGGGTTATTAAGTCGACTTAAGGAAGCGCTTAAGTCCACTTAATAAAAGCCCAATGTGGACGCAGGAGTCTGTAGGTCGACTTAACCTTCCTTATGTCAACCTGAGGCTCTAGTGTAGACGTATCCAAGGTTGTGTTCATTTGTTTCCCCAGTTAAACAAAAATGCTTTCCATAACCAGGGAAGGAGGTGCTAAGAGCACTTTGCTGGAAATATACTTTGCCTTGAAAAAATGTATGGAGTACATTAAAAATATAGCACAGCCTTAACTGTTAATTTAAAGTGGTTGGGGAAATACCTTCATGGGGGAATATATCCTTGGAAATTATATATAAAGTGCGTACCAGTTGGTGTAACTAGCAGTTTGAGGGGTGAGGTCTTTCTGGATATGGTATCAGTATCCATATGGGGTCAGCTCCAAGAGAGGCAGGGAAATCATTTCAACCTGACTTTCAATTGGTAGCATTTTAATGAGACTGCTAGGAATCCCAACGAGTCCTACATGGCACGTAACTGTCTTATAACCTAAAATTGTGGAGGAAAAAAAGCACTTTTTATTTTTGTGTTTGTACAGTGCCTAGTACAATGGTTACTTATGTGGGCTCCTAGGCACTACAGTAATAGAAATAATAAATGATGATAATAATATTAAATAGTAAAGAGTGATGTAGAAAAAGTAACAGCTGGGAACAAAATTCTCAAATATTTCCTTCAGACCTAGTACTTACTATTATATGAGCTCCATCTAGTGGCAAATTACATCTCTGAAGTTTTTCCTCTTTTCTTTTATAGTAAGATTTTTTTTCCTTTTGTTTTTATTTGCAATATGAGAAGAATTTAGTGGGAGACAAAACAATGACCGTTGTTCTCTTAATTCTGAACTATATGGAGACATAAAATAAATAAATAATGTTCAGCACAAATTATTCTGTGAAGTATAGAAGAAATGATGAGGCCAAAAAAAAAAAAAATATCCGATGAGATTCAAAAAGGATAAGTGCAGAGTCAAGTGAAGAATCCCATGCACTGCTAGAGACTGGGGACTGACTGGCTAAGCAGCAGTTTTGCACTGAAGGACCCGTGGGTTACATTGGCAAGAAGATGGTTCTGAGTCAACAGTGTGCCTTTATTGCCAAGAAGGCTATGGCATATTGGACTGCATTAGTAGGAGCAGTGCTAGCAAATCAAAGGCAGGGCTGGATTAAGAGGCCCCATGGCCCCAGGCTGCCCACTTCCGTGGACCCCCAGGTCTAGGGCCCTGGCCCCCCACCACAGCAAAGTGGGGGCAGGCAAGCACTGGGAGATGGTGGGGCCCTGAAGCCAAAGACCACACTCCATGGTGCCTCTGCCCCACCCCTAGGCTGGCTGGTCCGCCCCCAGGGGCGGGACTGGCTGGCATTCTAGTTGGCCCCACCCCTGGAGCACAGCAGACACACACCGGCCTGCACCACCCTGGGGACAGACCAGCTGACCTGGGGGAAGGGCGGGAATACTGAGGAGCACGGCCTCCAGCACCAAGGCCTCCCCACCTGCCCCCCTTCCATCCCCCAGCACTGGCAGAAACCCTACCAGCACTCCCCTGGGCTGGCTGGTGCTATGCTGGGCTGAGTGGGGTGGTGAGCCTGGATCAACTCAGGGGCCTTAGGGGCTGCAGCCTTGTGCCCCCCTTTAGGCCAGGGCTTCAACCCCTAAAGCCTCTGCATTGGTCTGGCCCTGATCAAGGGAAGTGATTATTTCTTTCTATTCGGCACTGGTGAGGCCAAATTAGTAGGAGCATTGGCAGCAGATCGAGGGAAGTGAATATTTTCCTCTATTTGGCATTGTGGAAGCCACATTTGGAGTACTGTGTCCAGTTTTGGATCCCCCACTACTGGAAGGATGTGGACAAATTAGAGAGTCCAACGGAGGGCAACAAAAATGATTAGGGGGCTGGAACACATGACTTATGAGAAGAGGCTGAGGAAACCAGGTTTGTTTAGTCTGCAGAAGAGAAGAATGAGGGATCATTGATAGCAGCCTTTAACTGCCTGAAAGGGGGTTCCAGGGAGGATGGAACTAAGCTGTTCTCAGTGATAGTGGATGACAGAAATATGAGCAGTGGTTTCACGTTGCAGTGGCGGAGGTGTAGGTTGGATATTAAGAAAAGCTTTTTCACTAGGATGGTGATGAAGCACTGAAACTGGTTACCTAGGGAGGTGGTAGAATCTCCATCTTTAGAGGTTTTTAACATGTAACTTGACAAAGCCCTGGCTGGGATGATTTATTTATATATTTATAACTACTTGAATCTAAACAACGGTACCTCCCATGGTACCTTAAAGACTAACAAATTTGTTCAGGTGTAAGCTTTCGTGGGCTGCAACTCACTTCATCTACTACTTGAGTGTATCCCTATAAGGCATATTTTCTAAGCCTTAAATTATTCTCATGGCTCTTCTCTGAACCCTCTCCAATTTATCAACCTCCTTCTTGAATTGTGAGCACCAGAACTGGAGACAGTGTTCTAGTAGTGCTGGCACCAGTGCCAAATACAGAGGTAAAATAACATCTCCCTACTCCTAGTCGAAATGGCCTACACTACTTTACTCAATAAGGATCTGAAGTAGAGCCTGAAGTTGATGGAAAGACCTCCAGTTGACTCCAAACCCATATAGTTGAGGATCCAACTTCTCCCTCCCATTCCCACTCCATGAAACCACAATTCCATAGAGCACTCATTGATAGGCTTCTGCTAGGTCAGGTAACGAGGGTGCGTCTACACTTACAAATTAAGTCGATTTAAGGAGGCTTAAGTAGACTTAATTTACTCCGCATCTACACTGGGCTTTCCTTAAATCGACTTAAGCTGCTCCTTAAATCGAATTAAGGAAAAGTTAGTTTGAATTAATAACATCTGGTTTTAATTCGAACTAGTGCTTAAGTCGACTTTATTAAGTTGACTTAAGCCAGTGGAGACGTGGAGTAGGGCTTAGGTGGACCTTTTTAAGTCAACTTAAAACATTAAGTCGACTTAATAAGGTCGAAAAGGGGCCACGTCTACACTTGAAAAGTTAAGTCCACTTCTGTTAAGTCGACTTAATAAAGTCCACTTTAAGTCGTCATAAAGTCGACCTTATTAAGTCGACTTCATAAAGTGGACTTAATTTTCGAGTGTAGACATAGCCAGAGATATGGGGGAACTCATGTCATGTAGGTGGTATGCCCCTCTCACACCTTTCCAGCAGTAATCCTCCAAGTTCTTGTACCCTCTGCTCACAGGAGGGGATGCTACAGTACCCAATGTGCCTGCTCTTACGGTGCTTAGACATGCATTATTATCCCGGAAGTTATTAAGAAACTTGGAGGTAGAAGAGCTGTAAAAATCAGGTCAGAAAAGTTTAGAATGAAAAAAGTAAATGGATTTGTATTTGTGACTGTAGCTGAAAATTTCTTCAAAGACTGTCAGATTTGTAGGACCACCAAGAGAGAAATTCACAGGTTCCCACTCACAAATAGAGCCCTGCGCGGATACAAAAATGTGGCTCTGCAACCGATCCATATCCGAGACATGTAAGCACGTATCTGATCCGCAATCCGCATCTCCATGTTTTGTGGGTATCCACAACCGCCCCACCCCCGCCTTGCAGCAGCTCCGCTCTGCTCCTTGTCATTACACTGTGGTTCTGTTTTGTGTTCCTGCCTGTATGTGTGTAATGTAACAACTTAACAGCAGGGGCTTAGTAAATGTGCACACACTGTTTTTATTTTAAACAACATTATAGAGAGTCCTAAGAATACTGGTGCAACCTCTGTGTTTTCTTCTGGGGCAGCTGCCTGTCAGTTCCTGGATTGTTAGAGAGCAGCAGCTGCCTCACACAGAGCCCAAGGAAGGGGGCAGAGAGGGCGGCACTAGCCAGCAGCTCCCGATACTGTTTGTTCAGAGCCCTGCTGGCCCTGATCACCTGGTTATTCCACTACTAGAGCTAAGATCAGATCACTCAACTGTTCAGCATGGGCAAGGTAATTCATTCATCTGAGCGATCAGATTGCGAGGCTGGCAGGCAGGGAAAGGGGGAAGCAGCAGGCCATCATCAACTGATGCAGGGGGGGGGTCTGGCCACTGAGGACGGCTCTGGTGAGCTAGGTTCAGGGAGTCCGAGAAACAGCTGAGAGGGGAGAGAGTTGCCAGCAGCTCCCAATGTTTTTCAGAGCCTTCGCTGGCTCTGATCTGAGCAACTGTTATTCTGCCTCGCCTGGGCTGGGAAGTCTGGGCTGCTGCAGTTTCTCAGCTGATCAGTGGAGGTGGGGACTGGCCACTGAAACTGAACACCAGCTCTGACAGGCTGGTCTCTGGCTCTCACAGTCTGGAGTCAGAGACTGAAGGACAGCTGGGGGCGGGACCCAGGACCCAGATGAGCCAGTAAAAGCCTGATGCTGTTCAGAGCCCCAGCTAGCCCAGATCTGAGCAACTCTTAAACCGCCGGGGCTGGCCATGTGAAGCAGGGGCTGGCCATGTGAAACCAGGGCTGTGGAGATCACTCAGCTGTTTGGTGCTGGGTGGAGGGCCGGCAGTGTGGGAAGTGGGAGTGGGAGCAACTGTTACTCTGCCTGGACTGGTCCCTGGATTCAGTCAGGGCTGCAGCTGTAACCAATCAGATGTTCTGGGCGGAGCAATGGTGCTCTGCACATACAGCCGTGACCAGATAAAAATAGTATCCATATCCAAGCCGCAATCCGCAGCAATGGCTCTGCGGATATCTGCATTTGCACCCGCGGATGCGGATATCCATGGATAAGAAGCAGATAGATGCGAATCTGCACGGCTCTTCTCACAAACACTCCAAGGTCTGATCTTCCATTCATTTACATCTTTAGGGGTCAACAGGAGTGTTGGATGTGAAAGGACTACATGATCAGCCCCCCAAAAACTCTTCCCTAATGTATGTGTATACATGTACATACTGTACATAAAATTAGTAAAAGGAAACCAGAACAATTAAGAGTTTTGGCACATCCATAAACAGAAAATTTTTACAGGTGTGTTTGATAAGTCCCAATGCAAATTACTGAATAGTAGAGATTTTTAAAATGGTCTGTTTCAGAATGACAATCAAAATAATTCCAAGGGCTGTCTTTCAAAATGGTTCTGATTCATTCTACATGTATTCCATATTGAGCAATCTCTAATTAGTATGTTACTTGTGTACTGTAGCGTAATTGTTTCCTGAACATTCCAATAGCATTTAATAATATAATTTTCTGCCTGGGTAGCTAAATTGTTTTTGTCACATTAGTAACCCACCTGTGGCAGATCTAAATGTTAAAGAGGAAACACACCATTAATTAAATTAGTTCTGATATGAAAATAATTTTAAAATGCTATAAAATGTGTACTTGTAGTGTTAGACACTTTCGCAGAAAATAAAATAAACAAGATTTATTATTATTTATTAATTGATACGTTTATATGGAAAGTTTAATATAAGCTCTCATTCAACAAGATATTTGAATATATGCCTAATTTTAAGCGTATGTCTGAGCTTGGTTGTAAAATACTGCAAAATTGTTTCCAGGAAACCTCTCTTTCCCTTATTGTAAAAAAAAAATAATTTTTAGAATTTCACGTGCAGTTCCACTACATAGTGTTTTCAAATCTCATTTCAGACTGGAGCAGGTGGTTGGAGCCAAATTAAGTTTGTGTTTGGAATTTGGATTTGATAGCTAGGACTCAGAATGAGATTCAACAACTAAATCAAAAATCTCACAAGCTGTTCTAACAACATTGTAGTCCCAAATGTCATAAAATTCTCAAGAACCACTGATCTCACAAAACCTTTCTCCTAGACCTCTCTGAATCACTATTGGCCTTAAAAAGCTTTAAATCTTAGCTCTAATGAGTAATTCTCATTGAATCTCATCCTGGCAGGAATCTGGGCCCAGTTTGTCCCACCTTTTAAAGGTCCTTCTGCAACCTACTAGGTCTTTAAGTTTATTGTACCCTATGATAGATTTTTCCACCCTAACCTCACTCCTTTTAAAATTTTAATATTTTATTTGCAATGTCTTCTTAAACACACTACTGTTGGCCCACATTTATTAACAAACTTTTTTAAAGTTCTCCTTTTCCCATTTTTTTGTATTTCATCCACAAATATTTTGATTAGTTTGAGTTGTAATGAGCATTTTTTAAAAGTACACATTAACTGTAGTTTAATCATATTTTAATGCCTTGTGGCACAAAATTCAGTGGGGATTTTGAAAATTAAGAGCCATGTTGTTTCTTACATGCATTATTCTCACACTGTTACTCCTGGGAGAATTCTGCACCACTGTGCATGTTCAGAATTCATGTATCCCATAGAACTTTTTTTTCTCCACAGATAATACATTCTTCTGGAGAGGTGCTACAGTTATGCCTTTCAATCATCAGGGGCTGCTGTAGAACCAGAACAGAGGCCAGCTGCTTCCAGGCAAGAGCAGCCTCGGCACATGGGGAGAATAGGCTACATTTGCACAATACCCTTCCCATGGGGCCAGGTCAGGAGGCACAGGTTATGAAGCTGTAACAGGAAGCCAGGGGAAGGATATGAGGAATATCTGGAGGATCACAAAGTGGGGTTCAGGAGGGCTAGTGGGGGGGGAAGACTGGGGTGAGGGCTGAATGGAGTGAGTGCTGGACACACAGAGCTGGGGGAGGGGTGCATGGCCACATGTGGCTGAGGTGGGGGTGGCAGAGTGGGGTGTAGGGACACATGGGGACAGAGAGAGGCAGGATGAGCTGAGAAAGGTTGCACATGGGGATGGGAGGAGGAGTACAGGTTGCACATGGGGAGGGGATAAATGAGTGAGGGTACAGAGCCACAAATATATGGGGCAGATGTGCCTGATTGAATGATGGAGGCTAGAGGTCAGCCAGGGTCTGCATGGATTGGGCTCCCCAACTGCCTAATAATCCCCCCTTCCCTGAAAAGAACTCTGTTCCATACTTCTCACACCCACACCTAACAACCCTCCAGGTTCACTCCTAGGCTTCTTCCCAGCAACTACTTCCCTCTCCTTTAGCTCTTCCAGTACCCCGAACTTCCCCAAGCCTTTGAATTGCTTCTGAGGGGTGCAGGAAATCCATTTCTATATTGCAGTTTAAAAAAAGTATTATTCAAAGTTCTGTATTAATATGCCTTGTAAGGAATCTATTTGTCAAAAAAAAATAATCCTGAACCTTTTTTTTTGTCTGTATTGTTACAGATATATTTGGTGACAGGTATTTTTAAATAAATTACCAAAATAATTGAAACTGGCATGATTATATTGTGTTATTTTGACAAATAAAATATGCAGGATGTTGCAGAATATTAAAATATCGAGTGCAGAAGTTTTACATTTTTGGTGCAGAATTTTTTATTTTATTTTTTTAGCACAGATTTCTCTGAGGAGTACCACAGAAAAGACTGGAAATGGCGTATACTTCCAATTGCTGATTTCCTTTATCACTTTCCCTCTGTGGGTTTGAGAAAATAGGTTTCTCCTCCCCCATTCCCTTGCCCTTTTTAGTTCCCCAGGTCTTCCCTTCTTCCAGATCTTCACCCAACTATCCTTTGCTAGGGAGTTTCTCTAATCAGGATGAGAAGCCATAAAACTTAATGCTGACATAATGCTAATCAGCGTTTGACTAGGATGTCCCAGGGGATTGGTGTGAGATGGATGATACCATGGAAAGCAGCCATTCTTTGCTTTGCATAAAGTTTGCCTGGTTATGGATCTCTATTAAGGTCCATCTATGCTACAGATATAGAATCATGTTATAACTAGATTACGGACCACAGGCTCCAGCTGTTTAGGGCTGAGTAAGGCTTAGTGTTCCCTGACAGCCAGGTGTAGCTCCACCTCTACCCCCTCCTTGGAAAAGGGGGAGCTTATATAGGAAGTTCCAAAGGGGTAGCCCTGTTAGTCTAGTTCAGCAAAACAAACAAGGAGTCTTGTGGCACTTTTAAAGACTAACAAATTTATTCATCGCATGAGCTTTCGTAGGTGATTTGACCTCACCTTCCTCTGTGCTGTTCCCCAATGTTTGAATCTTAACATCCATTTTGATTTGCTGTTACAGCCTGACCTGATCCTATGTCTTTCACTTCCCCGCACTTATTTTCCTCCCATTCTGTAAGTTCCCCATCTTCAAAGTGTCTGACAAAGTGGGATTTTCTTCCACGAAAGCTCATGCGATAAATAAATTTGTTAGTCTTTAAAAGTGTCGCAGGACTCCTTGTTTATATATATTTAAGTTTCTAACCTCATGGTTTCAGAGAATTCCAGGGCTCAAACACCAGACCTGAAGGCGAATAAAAAGAACCCCCCTTTCCCACCGTTTTAATGGTACTCTTCTTTATTTGGGGGAGGGTGCAGACTCATAGTTTTTTAATGCTTGTGGTTGGTGGTACTGTACTAATGATGAACTCGCCATTATCTCTGTGCCTTTCTGCTACAGGTTATAAAGATGCCTAAGGATTTAAGTTAATAACCCAGTATTAAAAATAGGATTGTTGCTAGAAAATCCTAAAAATGGAATTGTATGATTACACTTGTATACACCACTTTTTACTGCAAGCTGGGATGTAAATCTACCCAACACTAGCCTAAACACTCTCACTGGTATGGGTTTCACAGGAGGGGACAGAAAGAACCAAAGAGACAGACACATGGGACAGGCAGGCAAACATATGCACAAGAGCAGGCAGATGCAGGCATATTCAGGGCAGGAAGACAAATACACAGACATTGTCCCTTACGCGTGTGCAAGGAGCAGACAGACACAGGGGGAAAGACAGATGGGTTAGTCTCACACCCAATGGAAAGACAACAGAGTCCTGTGGCACTTTTAAAGACTAACAGATTTATTTATCGCATGAGCTTTCGTGGGAGAAAATCCCACTTCGTCAGACGCCTGACGAAGTGGGATTTTCTCCCACGAAAGCTCATGCGATAAATAAATCTGTTAGTCTTTAAAAGTGCCACAGGACTCTGTTGTCTTTCTACAATACACTAACACGGCTACCCCTTTGGAATTTGACCCAATGGTAAGTAAAAGCAAACAATCGCAGAGGCAGGTAGGCAGACATGCACATGACACAGGGGCTCACACACAAGGACAGGCACACAGGAGCACGCACATAGGTAAGGCAGGCATAGGGTTACCAGATACCAAAACATGAAGGAGGACAGGGAAGTACGAAAAGGAGGACATGGAGAAAATGTAGTATTAATATAACTGTCATTACCATATTATGTCATGGAAAATGGGTAATGATTAATGAATCCATGTCAGCATGAAAAAATGGAGAACAAGTTGAACAACAGAAATACTCTTAGGGGGCAAATTAACTGCTGGATGGAGGACATGAAGGTAAAAAGGAGGACGTTCCCTCCTTTTACCTGACATCTGGTAACCCTAGGCAGTCATGCACGTGGGCGGACATGCACTTGGCCATGCACAACAGAAACACAAGTCAGAGAGGGCAGGCAGACAGGCACCCACACAGATTGACAGACATACACACAGGCGGGCAGGCACATGCACATTTGAGAGGTGCAGATGGTACTGCACACACAGGGTGGGACGGACACACAGAAGTAGGCATGCACACTCAAAGGGAGGGGGCAGACGGACACAAACACACACGGGGGCAGGAGGCTGTTCACTCACAAAGAAAGGAGTGAGCAGCACACACGGGGGCAGGCGGGTATGCACGCGCGCGCACACACAAGGGGGACTTGGCAAGCACGTGCAGACGCACACGCCTGGGGGGGAAGCGGGCAGGCGGGTGCGAACCAGACGCACGGGAGGGGGGAACAGGCGCGCGCAGCGGCACACACAAACACCCCCACAACGAGGGCAGGGGGCGGGGCTGAGCTCAGTCTGGTCCAGTCCCGCTGTCCCCGTTGCCATGGCGACCCGCCGCCGGAAGTGCTCCGCGCTGCTTCCCTCCTCCTCCCCCCGCCGCAAGCTCGCGCGCCGCTCGGAGCCGGGCCCCAGGGAGCGAGCGGCTCCCTCCGCGGCGCTGAAGATGGCGGACGGCGGGGGAGCCGCGGGCCAGGAGGAAGAGGCGGCGGCTGCTGGCGAGCCGCGGTGGGACAAGGGGCCCCGGGCTAAGGCGCGGCCGCCCACGGCCCGGGACTTGCAGGTGCGGCGAGCCGGGCCGGGGCGGGGCTGGGGATGGGGACGAACCAGAGCTTGGAGGCGCCTCCCCCGGGATCTGCGGTGCTCCAGCTGCTGCGGCTGGGCCAGCCCCGTCTCTGCGCTGAGCGCGGGGGAGGGCGGCTGCAGTGCCCCGCCTTCCCTTCCTACACCCAGCCTGGCACCCTGCCTCGAGGCCACCCCGCGGCGCTGTTCCCGGAGCGCCCCGGGGGTGGAAGTGCCCCATAGTGTGGACGGAGCCTGTCCCGCAGGTGGAGGCTGGGGATTCACTGGCTGTGTGACTCCCATCCCTTCGCTCATAGTCCCGGAATAGCCCAGCTCCATGAGGCTGCCGCCTTCTTGCAGAGGCCGGAATAAAGCGATTGAATGCGATTTGCTGCATCTGACAAAGATTTGGGGCACAGGCCCAAGCCTGCCCCCACACCATTAGCCTGCCTCGCCAGGCACCACCATCGTCACCTATTACCCCACCTTGCCCAGCATCCTCCAACTATTACACTGCCTCACCCAGCACCACCCCCACCCCTGCTTATACTCCATCTCACCCAGCACTACACCATCCCACCCACTCTTATCCCGCCTGGCCCAGCACTCCTATCCCCACCCACTCTTACCCTGCCTCACATGGCACCCTGCCTGCCCAGCCGGGCTCAGAGCTAACTTGCCTGGCCCCAGGGCCACACTCCTCAGTCACTCTGCTGGCCCGGCCCAGTCTCTGGGCCATGCCCCCCCCCCTTTTCTCCCTCTCGCCCAGTGGGGCACAGGGCCAGTATTCACTGTGTTACTCTGGGCTGGTCATGGAGCCCAAGAAGTCCAACCCCATGTACCACCACCAGAGATGCCAACAGATCGTGCTGCCTAGACCATGCGAACACAGTGTTTTAAATTTCCTGCTTGGTCTCCTGCCTCGGACCACATGCCTAAGCATGCTGCAGAGCAGGAGATTTAAAAGGGCCCTGCCTCAGCCGGCCCCAGCGGAACTCTGAGGCCTGCCGGGGCTCATGCAGGCTGCATGCACCTGCACACCAGAACTCAAGGCTGGCTATGTGCCATGGCTCAGGGCACTGGGCAAAACATTCAGGGCTTGGGCCCTGTGGGCCTATGCCCAGCAACACCACTGGCAAGAACCCTCCTGTGATACAGATGAGCCTGGCTTTCAAGCCCTAGGGCAGGAATTAGCAAACCCTGGCATGCGTGCCAAGAGTGTCATGAAAACCCATGTGGAGTGGCACATGGTGCCCTCTGCACTACCACCAAAATGACTGGGCTCTTCTTTCCATGGTGGCTGGGGTGGGCACCCAGGCACGCTGCTGAAAGCTGGTCTGGGTGGCTTCTTTCCATGGCATGCCTTGGGACCCCTGCCACCTAAAGAAGCCACCTGAGTGGCTTGCTGCCAAATTTTCAAGTGGTGGCTGCTTTTTCTTCAGCAGAGGGGGCAGCTGGCACGGGCTGAGGGTCAGGGAGGAGGGGAAGGCACAAGCATTGGTGAAGGTTGCCAGCCCCTGCCCTAGAGCCATGGAGAGGCCCCAGCAGAGAGCTTGGCTCTCCTCTCTTGCTAACTTCCTGCAAAGAAACTATGTAATGTCTTCCCAGCTATTACCATTTCTTTCTCAGTTTCCATTTTCCTCACCAACTTTAAAACTATGAAACATTCCAAATAAAATTCTTTAAATGCATGTCTGTCCTTGCCTGTGCTTGCAGTGGCATGTTGGGTATATGTGGCCAGGAGTCCTGGAGCTAGAAGTGCTAGGCCCCAGCTTAAAGTGGTTTCCATCATATATAAGGTTTACAGGTTTTTTTAATGGCTTTGAGCACTCCGACTATTAAAATTGTTCTAACACCACTGCATGTAATTACACGCTGCCATAGATGGCAGGTTGTGTTTGCATTCACTGTGGTGTGTTGCTAGCTGTAGCAGTGAAAGTCTCCAGCAGAGAGCTTCTGGACCCTTTCCCCATTGTCGGAGCCTTTCATTGCAGTCAGAAAGAATCCAATGGCAGAGGACACGGTGCTAAAAGTAGCAATGTAAACATAGGAGTCGTGGCTTGGGCATGTAGAGAGCTGTGTAGCATATATACCAGGGGTGTCAAACTCATTTGCTATAGCAGGCCAGATTTGACTTAAATGTACTTCAGGTGGGCCGTACATACCATAAATGGAAACACTAGGGCACTCTCAGGCATCACGGAGTGCTGGGTATGTAAGACTGCTCCACAATACCTCTCTCTCTGTTAGGGAGAGTGTGGTATTGTGGAGTGCAGTCTTTCATACCCAGCGCTCCGCGATGTTGCAAGACTGAAACTCTTGTCACATTGTGGAGTGCTGGGTATATGAGACCACACTCTTTTTCTCTCTCTCTATTAGGGAGAGGGTGTCATCCCACAGGTCGGATGGAAGAGGTTCGCGGGCCGCATGTTTGACATCCCTGATACATACCCTAGGCTAGGGCAGGGGTTGACAACCTCTAGCACGTGTGCCAAAGCTGGCATGCACGCCTGTTCTCAGCGGGACACAGGGCTCCTGGCCCTGCGGCGCTATAGCTGCTCCCCTCTGTTGGCCCTGCAAGAACCGCACATGTGCCCTGGCTCCTGTCCCCTGCTGATCCCACTCCCCAGCTGGGAAAAGGAGCCACCTTTCACATGCAGCTCCTGTCCCCTATTGGCCTTAACCCCGGCACCTGCTGAAAGTTGGGGGTGGGATGATGGCAAATGTTGCTGACCCCTGCTCTAAGGTTCAAGCATGTAGGGTCTTCTGCTCTACTAAGCTATTTAAACCCATGTTAGCTGGATGTGTTGTGTCTATTTACACAAAGCCATTAGTGTAGACCTATCCTTAGCTGTTACTTAAGTAAAAGAAAAGGGAAAGTCTAGGTAGTGTTACTCCTGCTTTTATAAAAAATTACACATAAGGACAAGTACATTGCTGACCAATCCTTACCATTTCTCCTTTATATTTACTAATATTACTAGGTTTACACATTAATTATTGTTTTAAAAGTTTCAGTCTTTTGAGACCAACATTTTTAACTGAAGCCTACAATAGTTACATTCATCTTCAGGTTTCCAAATTCATGAATATCAGACTTGTAGGTAAGTGAGCTTTTTGAGTAGATGGCCTATCATGTTGTTACGTTTATTTGAAAGAAAAGTTCCCTTTTTAACTAGCACAAATCTGTACAATACATTTTAAGTTTAAGACATGGGATGTCTTAAACAGTTCAGTTGAAATCTCACTAGTCTCTACAGTTATCTTAATAGCCTCAATTCTTCAACTAGTTTACTTTCCTAGATAATGTATATTTCACCACAGTACTTACTACAGTATTAAAATAGTGTGATTCTAATACAGTTTGTCTTGCAAAAGGCAGAGAGCTTTCTTTATCTTAATGTTTGTTGTTTGTAAGCCAAACCATAGTAGAATTACAGCCCTGCAGCACCATATGATGAAATGTTAATATCATTTACCTATCCAGAGAAAAGCGGAATCAAATTTTAGAATTCTTATTTTGAGACAAAAATCTTAATATTTACAAAGCCTAAATACAACATTGTTAGAGACAGTAGCGATTAAGCTAGCAAACATGTCATATTTGGTATTCCTCCAAATACTACTTTTAAAGCTGAATTTGCCAGAGAAGTGGCAGCATCTAGGGTTATCCTTGGGAAAAGCCTTTTTAATACTTTTGAATATAAGCATTTAAACACATATTGAAGTTAATGTTACACATGTTAAAGTGCTTTGCTGAATTGGGGTCTTAATCTGTCATGGTTATAAACATGTATATAGGAACAGAAAAATATAAATTAAAAGCTGTTACTTGTTTCCCACCTTACTGCAAGTAATGTGATATGTTGTTTCACATGAATACAGAATATCTTTATCTTCACCTTTTATCAGTAATGCGAGGGCTTTCTACATGTCCTGAACAGATGCTTCTGTATAAAAATCTTTGTCATTCTGTGCTTGTGTAGCCTTGCTGCATATTTAATGAGGTAATTCAAACTTGTATTTATTTTAATGTGTAAATAAATACAAGCATGTTTATTTCAGAGTACAAATATCCAGACAATTTTTAATATGCGTACCTGAATAATATCATTCATGTTCCTAAATCAGTAGAGACCCCAGGTTTCTAAAACAATGCATACAATGTTTATTCTCTTGTTCTTTGTATAGTTTATCTCTCTAGTCCTATAGGCTTTCTAAACAGTCTGGTATTTCATATAGTTGGCTTTGGCTGGGTTATATGAAGATGAAGTTAAAAGCAAGTTATCCCATTCTGATAGGCCATCAGCTACAGTGGTTGGTAACCCAAGAGTACCTGTTCAGAGGTAAGTAGTGCTTTGTACATTAGGATAAGTAACTTATTTGACAGCTGTAATATCTTTTTCAGTTCACTAACCCAGCTTTTGTCACAACATTCAGAAATTTTATCTCAGAGTTGAATATTATATTTAAATGATTGTTTCAAAGGTTACAACAATGCAGAGTAGTAAGGTGGGGATCCCAATAATACTCTGTCCATCCTGCTTCCTTGAGAAGTGTTTGTAGCATATAATTTTTATTGAGTAGTCTTCATTCTGCCAGTATGCCCACCCACTTTGTTTCTTTAGATACTGGCATGAAACTCAAAGTTAAATGCAGTAATTATGGTATCACACAGATTAGGACATATTGTTGTACTTAGAAAATGAAAAACTAGCAGGATCTTATTCAGGGGAACAAAGCAATATGCCACATTTATTGTGAGAAAAGCACAATTATGTTAATATCTAATATCTAGTACCTACCCCCTCCCCCACACACACCCAGATGTTCTGCGCACGTGCATGCGTGCGCGCACACACATCCCCCCCCAGAGGGGGGGAGAGAGGTTCTGTTACCCGTCCTGATTGTTGCTTGTGATCGTAGCTTGAATTCGTGGCTGTTGTTCGCAGCTCATGGCAGCTACCTGGCCAGGGAAGCCGGGCATGAGGAAGAGCGGGATCTCTGTCAGGCACCACAGCTGTGCACCAATGATCTTGGATGCTGTACAGTCAGAACATTACCCAAAGCTATGCGTCTCACCCATCTTTTATATCTTTTAGTCCATGGATCTTGCTGTGTCCACACTGGCTCAGGATACTGTATGACCATAAGTCATCAGTTAATGGCAGAAGTGACTTTGATCTTGTTCTTGTTGGGTCTTTTTTGTCCCTTTCTTTCTAGGGTGGATTCTTCTTGCTTTTGCAGGCTTTGTCTGCATTGTTCTTCAGCCATTAAGGTGGTGCCGGCAGTTTGTCATCAGGGTAGGCTGGAGTTGGAGACTGATCTCATCACACCTTCCCCTTCATTCACACATCCAAACTAAGTTCACACATCTAAATGAAATTGCAGCAAAACTTAGGCTGGGCACTACAAAATGAAGTAAACAATCCAAAATGGAGCTTTGGTTACAGTACGGAGTTACAAGTGAATGAATGAGCATGGTATTTTTATCAATTAATATTCCATATAGAAATTTGTTTGATGCAATTCTATGGTATAAATTTATCTTCAGTGCTACAATATGACCTGTTTTTTTGTGGGGAGGGGAGGAGGGATAACAACTGTTAGGAGCAGGAACAATTCACATGGAGGTCTATGCATAGGTGCTTCTTCTGGGTCAGGAAACCATAGTGCTCATGTCAACATGAGGACCATGATCCCTGACCACTAAGCCCTGTCCAAAAATATCTCACAGCAACTCCTGTCATTGGAGGCTTGGAAAATATCCTCTAAGACTCTTAATTGGAACAATGAACTTATGACAGTCTCTTTATAGTAAAGGAACTGAATATATTTTCCTCTGGTTTTCTGGCATGTTAGGTGTGTACTGCCAACAAGAATTTGCTTTAAGTACTTCAGGTTCACACAACCAAATATATGAAGACTCATTATAGCATTCTCAAATACACTTTAAAAAAATCTTAAAATTAAATTTAAACAAGTACAAAACATCTAAATAGTAAGATTTTAAAATGGTGTTTTTTTAAAATGATCTTTGTAGGGCTAGTGATTGGGACACAATGAGTCAAACACAAAGCTTGTGCAGCTCTCCGAGAAAAGACCCCATCCACACATATGTGTCAGTGTGGATCTCATTTTCAAAGAAATTGGATGTATACCAGTGGATATCTCAATGAATGGTGGCAAACCTCCAATCCATTTGTGCACATGCATCTTTGGAAAAATGGAACTCAGCCCAAGGCTGGGGGACAGTAATTGTTCCTGGTTGAGATCATGCATCTATGTTGGTTAACCGTCTGTGGAGATCACTATTAAAAAACTGCTTGCCAATACATACCACAGATGTAGTATACTTATTTCATACTTGTCTGTATCTTGAATATTTCAAAGTGATATATGTTGGCAAACTCTGTTTCTTTATTGGCAAGCATATACAATGACTCAGATGAATCTCTTTTAGAAAGAAAAGATGCCCCCTTAATTATGCAGTGTTAAATAATTTCTACTTTGGCTAGATTGTAGTTTACATCAATATTTTCTCCACTGAAGAAAACA
Source organism: Pelusios castaneus (assembly GCA_007922175.1). NCBI lineage: Eukaryota > Metazoa > Chordata > Testudines > Pelomedusidae > Pelusios > Pelusios castaneus. Next base: position 1,115,271 of record ML685766.1, on the reverse strand, counting down.
AACAGGATTTTTTTCCAGACTTTAATAAGGGCAGATCCTCAACTGATGTAAATTGTAAAAGTTCCACTGAAATCAATGGACCTGTGGAAATTGACACCAGAGGTGAACCTATCCCAGTTGTAAAGCTGGTGCACTGTCTCTGATTGCCCAGATCAAAGAAGCTTTTAAATCCATTCTAAATGTTTACTGAGAAACTTTGCAATTTTGACTTTAAGAATATTTTTGAATCCACAGAGTAAATAGAGAGGAGTAGGGGAAACTACTGCTTGTAAGCTCTTCGGGGGCAGTAACAGGCTTTTTGTCCTGTATCTCTAAAAGTCCTAGTACAATGGGATCCTGAGCCATGACTGGGGTTCCTAGCACTATGGTAATACAAATAAATAATAATAATTCTGGTTGGTCTCATTGCAAATTCAAGTACTGTAAAACCAGTTTTCAAATATAATAGAAGGGTATGGGGCAGATTATGCAGCCCTTATTCACACTGAATATTACCTATTGATATCCACAGAGCCATTTGTGGAGTAAATTATCATTCAGCATGTGTAAGGGTTCTGCTATATGGCCCTAAATGAGCTACCCTTCATTTTTTCCTTGCTACAGGGTGAATATTTTTGTAACTATTTACCGTTGTCAAAAGAACATGTGCCATTACAGTGTGTCACCAATTTACTATTCTTTTATTAAATTGTTGTATAGTGAACCTGAATGGCTACTAGAGCTACTAGAACAGAACTTTTGAGCGCTCTTATTTTCACTCTAATTTTTTTTAAAGTATACAACAACTATCGATGTTACATAGGGCAAATGTCTGGAAAGTCACAAGATGTGAGCTGTTTATTACTATAGATATATTATGCTGTGTTTATATCAGTAATGTTTTTAATCAAATGGAATTTTTTAAAAAATTTATTGGCAGTCTAAAAATTGACTCCTTCAGAAGCTTGAGAAAACCAGAAAGAAGCATGAGTGATGACAAAGAAAACCAAAGGTATTATAAAAGCAAAAGCTTGTTTATCTGTAAGAATTATGAATAAAATATTAATTTAGATTTTATTTTTCTTACATTCATACTCTTTTCCCACTCTCTTCTTTCTTCATGATGATGTTAATCATGGTCTTTCCTCTAAATGGGAATATGAGAGCTGCTATGTAACTCATTAGAGGGAAATTGTGGCACAAAGTATGATGGATAGGCTTTGCTATTAAGATAAAATACTTCTTCCCACTTTCAAGCTATCATTTGAATCTTTTTGAACTATAGGCTTTCATTCTTAGTCTCCTTAGTCCTATATATAATATTAATTTTAGAAACCCTGCAAAACATTGCAATTGATTATCCATAATATACATCCCAACTTTAGGGGGAAATAAATTTTAGAATGAAATCAAATTTGTATATTACATATTTTGTAAATATTTATACATTTCTTAGATTTTATTTATGGAACTGAAATGAAGATGATGTAGAGGTATTAAAATGTGCTAAGAGCTCTTCCAAATTTTGTACATCAGCATTATTATCCATTAGGTTTAGTAAGCAACTCTTAATGCCTTTTATTTAAATAGCTTGGTTTTTAGTTCATGGTCAGATTTACCCAGTTACATACTGAATAATTTTCATCAAGAAGAATCTAACTTTGTCCGTTACTCAAAATACCTTTTCTAGTGAGTCTTCTCCCTGCAATTCTTCTCTGTGTTTGCATTCTTGTTTCACACCTTATCTTTGTGTTCCTTTGTTACCTTAAGTTGGGCAAATCTTATATTTAATATTAAAGGTGCCACTTAATACTTAAACTGCTAGCAATAGATTATTAATGTGATAGAACTCTCAAGTCCACTTCTTACATTGCCCTTAGTTTACAGACATCAGTGTTGAAATAGAATCTGTTTTATTCTAGTAAGCAGTAGCAGGTTGACTCGTTTTATCTGGGATCAACTCACTTTGCCTCCTATACTTAACTAGTAAACCCAAGGAAAATAAGAAGCATTCAGCATTTTATTAGCTGTTTAAAATCAGATCAAATAGAGCAAAAATCAAAGATACTTGAGCTTGGCAATATATCATACCTAGCTAAAGGTTTTGCATAGCATCTATTGCCACAGTATCTAAACACATATTAGCCCTTAGCATTTCTAGTCTCTTAATCTTATTAACTAACTAACATATATATATATATATATATATATATATATATATATATATATATATATATATATATATATAACTTCTGATTACAGATAATAAAATTACTAAAAAATTAACTCAATGAAATGGATCTCATTTAGTGCTTAGAAATTAGTCTATTTTGAAAAGAATCTAGATGTTTACTACTATTTGTTTTGTCTAATGAGTGACTTTCTTTGAAGTTACTGCAGACTTTGAAGTACCCCAGGTATAAATTAATGTTGTTAAGAAAAAGTACTTATATTATTAGAAATTTAGCCATAATTGACCATTAAGCCTAAGATCTGACTTCGGTGCTATTTTGAGATGTTCTCCCAAAGGCAGTGTTAAGTGTGCATCTGTATTTTGATCAGACCAGCTATAGTCCCTATGTACATAACCTCCTAGTGGTAATTATTCTTTCCAGGAGCTGGTGGAATCCACACAAGATAAGGTGTGTAAAGCCATAGCTACAACACATGACCACGATACCTAACTTCTCAGACCAGTTCCAGAGTATATCTCCACAGATCCACTAGTGTAACAGCTCTTTGAGCAGATCTGCTTTGTGTATGAGGAGAGCAAGGACTAGATGGAATACTGATGTGATCAAAGTGAAGAGGTTTTGTGCCAGAAGTTGGCTCCATTTGTTTACTGAGCTTTTTATATTGAAAAACAGGTGTCCATCAATTACTTCAGAAGGGTTGTCACTCGTTAACATTATTGTTTAAAGATTTTACTCAGGTGACTCAGAATATAGTGGACTACAGATTGTTGGGTCTTCTAATAAAAAGAATCCCAATAAAATTGTTGATGAACTCTTCAAAGAGGCAAAAGAACATGGGGCAGTTCCACTGGATGAAGCCACAAGAGCTTCAGGAGATTTTAGTAAAGCTAAAGTAAGTTTTAAAAATAGTTTTGTAAATGCCAAATGGATTCTAGTTATTTTTACCCGAACAGCTAATTATATTACTGATGCTTGAAAATGTTTAATTTTCATAGTACAGTTACTGCTTAGAATGGTTATAATTTCTAACTACCAAATTTGTTAATTAGAAAGCATATCAATTAGAACATTGTGTACTAACCAAAGCAGGCTTACTGACATTTTAATTTATATACTAACACCCTATTAAATGTCTTTGAAATTGTTTCAGATCTCTTCAGGCAGTTAATTTTTTTAAATTAACTTTCTTTTAAAATATTTTATCAGTCATTTTCAGGTGGTGGATACAGATTGGGTGACTCATCACTGAAGCGCTCTGAATATATATATGGAGAAAATCAAAACGGGCAAGATGTAAGTAAATGTTGAATAGCATAAAATAAAGCATCTTGACCCCTGGTTGGCCGTGTTTGAGGCCCAAGTTACCAAGATAATGTCCTGTCCCAGGTCATCTCCTCTTTGTCCATTGTGCTCAAGATAGCAACACATGATTTCAGCTATGACCTCTATGCAAATTATTTTACAAATCTAATTCTTTGCTTCTAATTTTCATCCCTTTGCCTTCCTCTTCAGCTATGTTTGATACACTTACATGAATATCCTACTGCCATCTCACACTCATTAGCTATGTCTACGCTTACTAAAGTTAGTTTGAATTAGTTAGTTCGAAATAACTTAATTCGAACTAGCAAAATTTAGTTTGAACTAAGCAAGTGCCATTCATGACATTCATGAATAGCATTGAGTTCAATGGGCCTGTTAGTTCAAACTAAGCAATTAGTTCGAACTAACATGGCCACATTGGTTAATTCGAACTAACTAGTTCAAATTAACCCTTAGTTCGAATAGCATATTCAAATTTATTAGTTTGAATTAAGGAAGCCCTTAATTTGAACTAATTAAAGCCTAGTGAAGCCATGGCTTTAGTTAGTTCGAATTAAGCTTCCTTAATTTGAACTAACTTGCCAGCGTAAACATATCCATTCTTTGCAAACCTGAACTTTTCTCCTAATCTATCTTAATTTTCTTCTCTTTTCTAATACCATTGACAACTTCACTACTCTCCCCTATTTGCAACCTTAGTATTATATTTAACTTCTCCTGGTCTTTCCCCCACCATATTTAGAATTAAGTTCTGTTTCTTCTTCCTATCTAAGGACTTGTCTATATAGAAACTTAGTGTGCAGCAAACCAGTGTGTGAATGAACAGCACACTAACCTGCTGCATGCTAAATCCCCTTTGGACCCTGCTATTACATACTAACATTTCTCTAGTGTGTTTTGATGTACTGCTGTTTGAAACAGGTTATATGAAACAGCTGTAAATCAAAGCATACTGGGGAACATTTAGTGTGCAGTAACAGGGTCCTCATGGCCTGCTGCTGTACGGTTGGCTGGTGCACTATACATTCACACCCTGGCTTTCTGTGCACTAAAACTCCATGTTTGCAAGCCCCCCCAAAAAACAAAATTCAAGCATAGCCACTGCTAAAACCTTTGTCTGTGCTTTTGTCTTTATTTCATTTTCCTTCCTGCAACCACTTCCTGTGTGGTCTTCTGGCTTCTCTCCAACCTATCCATAACACCGTTGCTAAAGTCATCTTTGTTTCCATCTCCTCTGACCTTATCATTATCCTTTTCCGCCTATTTGCTGGATTCATTTCTTACTGTATCAGGTTTTTCATTCTTGCCTTTAAGATCCTGCATAATTTTGTCCCATTCTTCTACTCTGCTCTTCTCATCTTTCTTCCTGTGCTCCTGCATGCTAATTATCTCTCTGCTGCTCCCTCATTTTCCTTTTCCTACTCTCAGCTTCATCTTTTATGCTTTTCCTAAGCTTGTGAGTGATCTCTTGCTGTTTTTGTAAGCAAAGTACTCTCCATTTTCTCTTTTAAATCCAACCTTCATTCTATTTCTTCTGTTAGTCCAGAATTGTTGTTACTGACTGTCCTGTTAGTCAGTCACACTGCCCTCATCCAGACATTTTCCTGAATTTTCTCTCATCTGTATTAGATTGCAAGCCCTTCTGGGCAGGAATGGCTTCTTTTATATTTATAAAGCATTGCATAATTGTTTAGTGTTGTATAAATGCTTAAAATAATTGCATCTCAATTATTAATATACATTTAAACACCCAGTTATACATGTTTTGCTCTCGACAAATGCAGTCTTGCCTTGCTAATTTCCACTGAGAATGCTGCTACAAAGATCATTTTCCTAGCTCGTCACTTTGATCACATTACCTTCTCTTTGTGTCCCTTCACTGCCCCCCTCTTCTCTGCTGTATCAAATACAAGCTACTTGTCTGCACTTGAAAGGCCTTTTATGGCCATCCTCCCACCACCTGTCATCTCTCATTCAGTATCAAAAGGTTGACTCCTACTTCCAATAAGCCCATGATGCTAGCTTTCCTCACTCAAGTGTTAAATTTACGAACAGATACCTTCATACTTTCTCTCATGCTGCCCATCATCATACTTTTTAGAAGCTCCCTGTAAGCATCCACAAAACAAACTCATTATCCTCTTTTGAATTCCTGAAGCGCCCTGTAAGCATCCACAAAACAAACTAATTATCCTCCTTTGAATTCCTCTTTAAATTTTTCCTCTGCCTTGAGGCCTACAGAAAATTTGGCAATGGTGACCCTGGCTTCTGGATGTGCTGAGAACACAGCCTGTCATACTGACCAGTATGTCTCATTGTTTCCTTGTACTTCTGGTCAGTCTGTCTGTACCCATCTGTTGCCTCTTATACTTAGGTTATAAGGTCTTGCGGGCAGGGTCTGTATTTTTGTTCTGTGTTTGTACGGTGTCTGTCATAGTGACGTTCCAGTCCATGATTGGAGTCCCTAGCTTTTACAGTAAAAAAAAAAACCACAACAATAATACAGCTAATTATGGAAATTGGTAACTAGCTCCTGTTTTTAGTCCAAAGCAGTTAAAATAGTAGTAGTAACCTGCAAGATTTTGAGGTGGTAGGTCAGTTTTAAACAAGAACAGTAGTCACTGTTTTGAAAACAGTTGCATCACCTGTTAAGCTTTCTACACAATTGTTGGCATCTATTTTCTGTGTACCTTGTATTTTATCTATTAGATAGTCACTGATAAAAGTCAAGGCTTATTGTGGAGTTCAAGGGCGCCAATCTGTCTGAGGTCTCAGTAACACACTGAGTTTGTAATTTCGAATGTAGCAACAGTGTCACTGTTAGTAGAAGTCCATATCACTTTTCTAGGGCATCCAAAAATGACAGTCTAATGTCTAACTACAGAAATGAACACAATATTTTTGTTTATTTTGCTTTCTGTGTTATGTGTTTTGATAATTAAGTTTGTTTTAGATTCAGTACTCTAATATTTGGCAATATGTACAACGCTGAAAAAAAGATCAGCAGATAATTGCTTAGGAATTTTTTTCATTTAGTTTTTATCATACTGTCTTTGCTCAATAGGTTCAAATTTTGCTTAAACTGTGGAGGAATGGTTTCAGTTTAGATGATGGAGAGTTGAGATCTTACACAGACCCAACAAATGCTCAGTTTCTTGAGTCTGTTAAAAGAGGGTAAGTTATAATGGTGGCTATTTTGCTGACTATATTAGAGCAATGAGGTGGAGAGAAGGGAAATAAGTAATAAAACACTAATGAATATTTAAAAAGTATATAACACTTCTGTAGTATAAAGCAGTTGAGTACTGAAATTAAATACCCATTCTACCAAAAATGAGATTAGGCTGATTTATGTTACTTCAGAAATACAGACAGTGTATATTGTCATAGAGACCTCTTTGTAATGGATCAAAAGGCATTTATGTGATGGAGGGAAAGACTGCAGAATGGGACTATTCCATAAACTGTCTATTCACTTCATTATACTGATCTGCATTAGGGAATTCCAGGACATCTCTGAAGCTCAAATGTCAGCCAGCATTATCTGCATATATACACGAAAATGCCCTCTGACACAACAAAGGTCCTCTGCACATTGCCATGCCACGCAGATTATTTCTATGTGCAAATATGCTCAAACAGCAATAATCTACATAGAGGGTGTGCTGGTAACTCTTACTGGGCAGAGTACAGGTGCACATCAGAAGAAAATATCTGAAGTTTAATTATTAAAATATTGCTTACCATGGTTTTTGTGATGATTAAAACACTATTAAAGCAAACTGTACACTAGTTCAGCCACTTAGAGCTTCTGTACACAGCATCAGCAAAGTGTCAGAGGAGTGTAGTTTGCAAAGCTTTTTGAGGACTACATTAATGTGAACTAGTTACCTTTTAGAGCACACCAGCAGGGTTTACATGGGGCATTAGAGTGCAGCATGTTTGAGCACTTTACAGATCATGCCCATTTTGATGTGTAGGCTAGTCCTAAAACTGGGACTCAACCTAGCCTGTGCCACAAATAACATCATACTTATCAGTAGGTTTGGAAGGGCCAACTGTGATTCAAAATAATTACCAGTTTATTCATGGCAACAAATGCTGCCTTCCTTTTGAATGTTCATGTTACATTGGGCTGAGAAAAACAGGTTATTCCTTAACATGAATAATGTTTTAATATCTAAAGTATCCACCGTGTATGTGAAGAACCTGATTTGTTATCTAAGGCAATCTTAGCAGAAATATTTTCTTAATAGTATAGAAAGTAAAGTGTTGGTTTAGGTTTTGAACAGCTAAGAGGTGAATGCATTTCAGGGGTGTGTTAAATAAATAAATTATATATAAAGATTTGCAAAGCACTTTGTTATCCTTTGAATTGAATGGCATTATGCAAGAGTAAATACTGTATTACTAATAGTTACTAAACATACTTAGAAGTTTTGTTTATTTAGGATACAGTTTCTATTCTGAAGTGGAATATTGAAACACCACAGAAGTTATCAAATGAAATACTTTTAGATAATTTGAAATTACTCGAGTGACTACAAGTCTAGTTTTTAAATACCTTTCTACCTCCTTTTCTGTATATCAGGGGTGGCCAAACTGTGGCTTATGAGCCGCACAAGGCTCTTCTACACTTAAAGTGCAGCCTACATAGCTCTCTATGTCCCCCTCTCCCTCCCCCTCCACATTCTCCACCTATCAAACTGGAGTGGAGATCTCAGCGCTTCTGCCCTGAGGCAAGGTGGCATGGCTGCCCAATGGGGAGGAGGGTTCCAGGGACTCAGTAAGTTTGGCCACCCCTGCTATACATAAATATATGTGTATATTTGACTGCATCCTTCTTCCCTCCTCCCTTTATATATTGATTGTAGTCTGAGGTTGTAAGCTCTTCAGGGTAGAGGTTGTGTCTTTGTACATATTTGTACAGCACCTAGCACAATGGGATGTTACTAATTGAGGGCCATGGCTGCTACTGAAAAACAATAATGAAATAATAATCAGCTGATTATTTCTCAAATCCTTTTTGCTCACCTGAATTGGATTGTGATCCCTGTTAAGGACTATGATTGATAGGCAAAAAAAATATTGCATTAGGGATTATTTGAGAAAACTTTAAAAATGTTTGACAAGTGAAAAATTAAATATAACAGTTTTAACGTGACAGCAACTATTTTTAGACATTATTTCTAATTCCGTCTCTCTTGGTTATTTTTTGAATTCTTAGCCAAAATATTAAAAATATCCAAGTATGGGCAATATTCCATCACATTGTTTTTAAACACAGAACTTCCCAGGAATTTCTTCTTGAACATATTTGCACAATACGCCTTTTAAGATTGTTCAGTTACTCACTGAATCAGTGCACACCCTCAATTTCAACTTGTGACTTAATAGTGAATTATATTAATTATCCCTTCCATTAGCCTTTATTTTTAACTGTGACTTTTGGGAGAGGTAAGCATAACTGAATTCCTCTGCATTTTGCTTTAGATAGGGGTTACACTCTGTTTAGGCTCTTTTCTTGTAGAATCTGTACTGCAATATTTTACTGTACGGTAGTTGGAAAATTCTACTATGTACTTTGAGGAGACAGCTAAAAATGGTTTATTTTTGCAATTAAGAGAGATTCCTTTGGAACTTCAACGGCTGGTGCATGGTGGCCAAGTTAACTTGGATATGGAAGACCATCAAGAACAGGAATATGTAAAGCCTAGATTGAAATTCAAAGCTTTCAGTGGAGAAGGACAAAAGCTTGGAAGGTAAAAATAAATTTAAAACAATTGATGTTCCATTCTATCATGTACATGTGCCATTTTGCAGTTAAAGGGAAGAGTCGGGCTCAGGATGGCTGCAGAAGACACATTTCATTTTTATAATGTTTTTTATTATGCTACTTAAATAGTGCTTTCAGACCTTCACTTTAATTGAGTTATAGGAGAATTCTGGAGAAGCTAACTCAGTGTGCTTTCCAGTTATGGCAGTGAGTACCAGAAGAGTTTATTTATCTGTGTTGATCAAAGAATGTAGTGAATGAAAACAAATACTTTATTCATCCAAAATATCACAAATCAAGTATGTCAAAATTTAAATAAGCATTAAGGTTGCCTGTGCAAGCTAATTCTGTCCCATTCTGTCCTAATTTTGTAATTCCTTATTATATAGTCTTCAAGGCTGCAGAGAGGGTTTTCGGGACCTGGTTCGAAATCTAAAAACTGAGGCCCTCATCTTTTTTTTAAAAAAAAGGATCATGGAAATGACAAAGTTTAATAATAAGAGGGAAGAGGATGGAAGGTCAGTGAGGGCCTAGGCCTGTGGGGTCACTGCCTTCCCCACAGGTGCATGGAGCCAGGTCTTCTATTTCCCTGAGCTCTAGCCCTGCCACCAGCAGGAGCAGCATCCCTGCCCTTACTCCTTCCTCTGGGCTCTTGGCCTTTCGGGTCACCTTCCTGGTATGACAGAGATTGTGGGTTCTTGAACTATGTTGCAACATCTCTCACTGAAATTTGGCTCAGCCACCTCCCTACCATTTTGTGGGCCCTCTCAAACAGCTTTTCCCTTTCCCTATGATCCCCTGGCAACCCTCCTTAAATTACATGATCACGTAATACTTTTTTATATAACTTGGCCAAATTTAAGGGGGTTTCATGGGAATAGCAGATGCTGCACCCTCGAAACCAGGGTGGTTACCCCTGCCGAATTTTAATTCTGTGTTCCAAAGCATGGAGTTGCCATAGTTGTAAAAACCAAAAAATTAACACCAGCAAAACAACATAATTTACCCTTATCTTTTTTCTCAGATGTGATTGAACCACTTTTGCTAAATTTTTCTAAAAAGTTCTTTCTGAAGCAATCACATGCACAATATATCACATTGTGATATAAAGTTTTCTCAACACTGGACAACATCCATGTTTGTAGAACTCGTGGCTTCTTATAGCACGTCTTCTGAGCAATATGCCCAGGCCAAACTCATGTGGATAAAACTTTTTATACCACACCATCATGTATCTATATATTTTGTGTATGTGTGTGTAGATACACATATTATATATAAGTAGTAGAATACTCCATGCAAGAAAAAATGATTAAATATTATAAAATTTACATCTCATCACTTAAAGGTATTAAAATAGATTTTAATTTCTCTAATACAAAACAGTTTAGTTTGTGGTATGCAAATTCACATTTATGCATATCTTTAGTGCCTTTTTAAAAAAAAATCATGGAATTTCTCAAACCCTAAGTGCATGGGTTGCATACATGAAGAAAATGTGCTGCTAATGGCCAGTTGCATTTACAAACATTTTGGCTATGTCTGCACTTGCTAAAATTAGTTCGAATTAGTTAGTTCGAACTAACTAATTCGAACTAATTTTAGTTAGTTCGAATTAGCTTAATTCGAACTAGCATGGCCACACTGGAATGTTAGTTCGAACTAAGCAAGCACTTGCTTAGTTCGAATTAGTGATCCCCATTCATTTCAATGGCCGGTTAATTCGAACTAAGAAATTAGTTCAAATTAACATGGCCACATTGGTTAATTCGACCTAGTTAGTTCAAATTAACCCCTTAGTTTGAATACCCTATTCGAATTTATTAGTTCAAATTAAGGAAGCCCTTAAGTCGAACTAACTAAAGCCTAGTGTAGCCATGACTTTAGTTAGTTCGAATTAAGCCTCCTTAATTCGAACTAACTTGCCAGTGTAGACATAGCCTTTGATGGCATTTGCAAACTGGATAATTATGCATGGAAATTAGGCACATGATTGCATTTGTTTGTTTTTCTGCATGTAGTTGTATGTACTTCTGATTTTCTGGCCCCTAAAGTCTTAACTTCATAAAGAGTGAAAAGGGTAGTATAATAGATACAAAATTCATTAGAGGGTATGTGTTTAAAAGGCTAATTTATTTACCACATAGTGGTTATTTTTCCAAATTTTCTCTAACGAAGCATTATTCTTAAACATCTAAATATAGCCATAATGCTGAATAATGTCTACATAAATTAAATGGGGCATGACAGCTTAGTCCAAAAGAGTTTGCAAAGTAAATTTGCCAAACCTAGAATAGCAGGCTAGGGAAAGAGGACTGCAAATGCAAATGTAGGTGATATAAATCACATGAATGTTAAATTACATACAGACTTATGTGACCAAGAGGGAAAAAGTAGATAGCAGATGAATTTGGCATTAATGCATTTATTAAAGCACAGCTGCTAGGGCTATAAAAATAGCTCAAACTGTAAACATTACAGTTTTTCTGAAAGCTTTTCTTTTTTTTTTTTATGTTATCTCCTCCACCCTTCTCTGTCATGATATTATAGTACTGTCAGATTCAGACCCTGGCTGGGATGCAGTCTCCTACCCCAAATCAAAACTCTAGACTACACCTAACCAGAGTTAAAACACTTCCCTTCACCCTGTCTTTACAACACACATACCAATCCCTACATCAATTTACGTTCTTATGAGTAAAGGGCCAAATTCAGAGGTGACTTAAATGGTGATGTAAATTAAACATCACTAAGTCATCATAAGTAATATTTTGAGAGAATGAAGAGATGGCGAAAGGTTGTTGCATGAACAGTCAACAGTTAAAGCAAAAACAAAGCAAAAGTTAAAGCAGTTGGGGTAGCCTACCAATGTGTAATTTATATAACCATTTACATTATCTCCAAATACAGCCCATAAAGTACAATGAATAAATTTTAAATCATGTACCTTTTATTTCATGTTCCAAAGGTGTAGCCATGTTAGTCTACTGCAGAAAAACAACAGAGTCCTGTGGCACTTTTAAAGACTAACAGATTTATTTATCGCATGAGCTTCCATGGGAGAAAATCCCACTTCGTCAGATCTTCAAAGCGTCTGACGAAGTGGGATTTTCTCCCACAAAAGCTCATGTGATAAATAAATCTGCTAGTCCTTAAAAGTGCCACAGGACTCTGTTGTTTTTCTTTTATTTCATGTTCTAGTATTAACATACACAAAAATGTTATTTTATGTTCATTACTCCATATATATAAAATTATGTGACCGTATTACCTTCCCTTTTATAGTAGTGATGTGCATGTAATATTCCTGTATACAAAGAATCATGTGAAAGAAACCTTGTATGGAGAAAATGTTCTTGTGTGACTGAAGTGCATGTATATAAAATCTTATTCAGATATTAATGCAGGCAATTTTGACACTTTTTTCAATATTCAAGTCAATTAGTATGCTGTGCATGATTGGTTCAGACAGAAAAGAAAGCTGAGAAGAAATGTTCTAGAATGCATCTTTTCAGTTGTACTTTCAATCTTTCAGTAACACCTATACTTCTATCCTTTAGCCTCACACCTGAAATTGTCAGTACACCTTCTTCCCCAGAAGAAGAGGAGAAATCCATCCTGAATGCAACTGTTCTGATTGATGACTCTGTTGCAACAACTAAAATTCAGATTAGGCTAGCGGATGGAAGCCGTTTGATACAAAGATTCAATCAAACACACAGGTAAACTAATATCATAGAGAGATACAAGTAACCATGCCTCTTTCACTAAGATTGTGTTTTGTGTCTAGTAGTTAGAAAATGAACTAAAATAGCCGCTGGCATATAAAAAGGCAGAATGATGGTAACACCGGTAAAGTATGTAAGTAATTTATTACTTACAAATGTAGAGGAACATTTTTGGAGGTGATCAGATTCAGGCATTTGTGAGATTTTCTCCCATGAAAGCTCATGCGATAAATACATTTGTTAGTCTTTAAAAGTGTCACAGGACTCCTTATTTGTTTTGTTAGATTCATGTAACTTTGATCGTCCATATTCATATCATTCTGACTTTTAGTTTGGTTATAGCTTTGAGAAGCACTTCTTTTTGGCTGATTGATTCCCTTTTAGTGATGTACAGATGAGTGTCCATTAAGATTTTTGTTGTTGTGACCTGTTTATCATAAATTTTTATCGATCTGGTTGAGGGCCTTGGTTGAAAAGAATGGAATTGCATTTTAGTGGTACTGTTCCATCCTGTCAGCTCCTTGACTTTGATGTTATTAAATTACTTATCCGGTCTAAGGGTGCATTTGTGCAGCTTAGCAAAGTTATGCTAAGGTCACATTTCCTGCTCTGCAACCCCTGAAGGGAGCGTGAGACAGTTTGGGCTCTGGTGCAATCAGTGAGCAGAGAGACTTGCAGTAGTAGTTCTCTTTAATTTAGTAGACATGATTAGTACATCCTCTCTTCTTTCTTAGCATCTTGTTGTGAGAAAGGTGTCAGAGGCGCAGTCCAATTAAAATAATGATGTTGCTGGAAGGTTTGGAATAGAGCTGTGCAGGAAACACATTTCCTGTCTTGTTAAAATGTTTGTGATTTCAAAAACATTCCCATTCTGCATAGGGATAAATAGATATCTATTGAAGTAGTGGCAATGAGCTGAAGAGAGACACACCCTATAATAATCAATGCATGGTGCATAGGGCACTCTCCTGGGATGTAGGAGACCATGTTCAGGTCCCTGGTCTGTATCCGGCAAAGCAAGACTTGCACCTGGATTGCTCACATACAGCCGAGTGCCCTTACCAGTGGACTATTGTGGCAGAGGTGGCGGGAGAGGAAGAGTCTGTCTCTCTCATTTTGATTAAAATTCTATTTTCAGCCCAAGAAACCTTCTTTGAGAAAAGTTTTGTTGAAACAAGTATGTTCCTGCAAAATTTTTTTACAAATCAACATTTTGTGACAAACCGCTGCATCGAATGTTCCTGACCAGCTTTAGTTATAAAGGTGTGACCAAGATGTTGCTTTTTCCAATTATTGAGAGAATTTTCCCAATCTTAAAGAAGTTTTGCCTTCCAAGAATGGAAGGGGGATTCTGGATCCTAACCTGCTCCTAGATTCCCAGGTAGCAGCAATATCCAGAAGCACTTGTGTCCATGTATTTTGTTGGGCAGTAGTGACTCTTTGTGTCACATAGTTGTAGTTATTCATGAGCTGGTGATGTGATTATAAAGGACTCTTCAGTAGCCAATGTCTGGCTGAGGGTCTGTCAGAAACTACAGCTACTGCAGAATGCTGTTGTCTGCTTGCTTAGTTGCTGGTTAAAGGGGGTGTATTATACTAACTCTTCAAAGACTGGACACGCTTGTTACTTTTTCTCGGAGACTTGCAACATTGCTTTTGTTCCCTAGACAGAGGCTATATAATATGCATCTTGGCTGGCTTAAAGATGACTTCTTATTCTGTGTGCTGACACTATACACGATGCCATCTGAAGTACTTTTGCTGACAGTTCTTAGACTGTGGATGGTCGGGTATTCAGTGGAAAACATTTTGGCTTTAGAATATATTCCTCTCCCCTACCACAATTTTTCTGTCAGCTAGTCTGCTAATTTTCAGGGTACAGCAGGGATGTAGACATGGGTAGGCCTGGGTGGGTTGTGGCTCACACAATTAGCATTCAGGCCCACCAGAATCAGAGACTGTGAATGCCAAGTTTAAGTGAATTTAATAATGGGTTTTATTTTGAAACCATGCACCCTGAAGGTGGGAGCTGAGGTAATAGACATTGTCCCTCCACCATGGTTTGGGGCCCACCCAGATTTCCATGACTAGTTACACCACAGAGATACTTTGTAATGCTTCTCTTTCTGTTTAGATGTGGCCCAGACTGGGAAGTAGGGACAGTGGTGATCACTGGAATTGAAGCTGATTAAGGAACTGGCAATAATTTAATTTGGCTTGTTATTACACGGTGTGTACTGGATTTTATTCATATGCTTAATGAGTAAATTACATAGAAAAATAAAAGGAGTTTATCCAATGAACTCCTATGCTACAACCTTTATTCTTCAAGATGTGACTGCATAGGTGCTCCACTTTAGGTCCTTATATGCCTTTCATGCCCTTTTTTGGAGATTTTCAGTTAGCAGCATCCATTTGGCTCTCATATGCACCCTCTTCATGCCAGACACCAAAGCTCTATAGGGATGTGCAAGTGAACCATCCTTAGCTTCTTCTCAGCCATTTTAGCCTCAGATGGAGGCTTAATGTGTCTACCTTGAGTGTGCCTTGGCCATTCTGTTTTTTCTTAGTGTTAAGCAACTACTGGGTCTAGTAGTTGGTAGTGTCATTAGGGTAGAATATATAGTTAGTTTATAAAGTATAGAATTAGACTATAGTCAGAGCAAAAACATCAAGGAACTGCTAGTGAGAGCACAACTTAGGTGGACTGAACGTGCCCTCAGAATGGAAAACCACTACCTCCCAAAACAGATGCTGTATGAGGAGGGCAAAAGAAAGAACGGTTATCTGTGTATGCTCTTCAAAGATAACTTAAAGAGCAGTCTCCAGGGTTGACATCAATCTTGAAGAACTCAAGCAAACAACTCAGAACAGGATTTACTGGGTCTCTGAGAAGATTAGCATGCAACAGGTTCGAATGGGATCAACGAAATCATCTCCAGGCTGCATGTGAAAGGCGCCATAGAGCTGTATCGTCAAATGTCTTGGATACGGACTTCCTGAGCCCTTGGCTACTGCTTTAGTAATGGATTCCTTCTCAGTATGTCAGGAATTCCAGTACTCTAAGGATCTTATTGTGTCTGATGAACCAGAATGCCTGCTTCTTATGGGTACTAAGCACCTTTCAGTACCAAGACCCCGGCACCATAGGACTCTCCACCATTTTCAGAGGGTACCCTCCTCCCCATGGGATGATGTGGAGGAGAAAAAAGGAGACTTCCAATTGGTGGTCTCTCTTTTGGTTTGCAGTTTTTTTCTACCCTGATCAAGGGCAAAGTAATCAGGGTCATGATCGACAACCTGCCATGCATGTTTTACATCAACAAGCGGGGGGGGGGAAACAGGGCTCTGCTATTTGTGTGCTGAAGCCAGGATGCTATAGCACTGGTGCATATCCCATTGATTACATATTTCAGTAATCTGCCTCCCAAGCATTTAAAACATCATAACCAATGCTCTCAGCAGATTTTTTATACAAAAGTATGAATGGGAGTTGGACACACAAATTCTCCAGAGCATGAGAGGTGAGAACTGCCATAGATCAAAGTGGGAACTACCACAGATCATCCTTTCTGCCATCTCCAAAACAAAGAAGTGCCCTCTTTCCTGTTCAAGAGGAGGTCTGGTTCGCCACTCTTTTGGAAATGCCTTTCTTTTACCTTGGAAGAAGGATATAATTTTTGTGCCCCCCCCCCCCACCATGCTCCTAATTCGATGGGTCCTGAACAAGATCAGACAGGACAGAGGCAGAGTTATCCTTATTGTTCCAACCTGGCCAAGACTATGTTGATACCCTTATCTGCTTCACCTATCTGTCCAACTGCAAGTCAAGCTTCCAAGTCAAGCTTCCAATCATCTTCACCTCCTATCTCAGGATGTGGATTACATGCTTCAACCAACCTAATGGTTCTACATATAAGATCATGGTTCCTTGGTGGTTCTCTCAGTTAGAAGGTTTCTGGTCTGTGGAAGTAGAACAAGTGTTACTAAACAGCAGAAAGACATTAATTAACACTAATTACCTGTAGAAATGGGAGAGATTCTCCCATTGGTGTGGTAGTTCCTCCCTCTGTCTTGATTCAATTCCACTTCCACCCCTCCTGGATCACCTGCTGGATCTAAAGAAATCGGGATTGTCCATCAGCTTGACTAAGGTACATTTCATCCTGCAATGGTGGGATTCTCTGTATTTACTCACTTGGTATCATTGAGATTCATTAAGAGGTTAGATTGTCTCTACCACCTCATTAGACAGGCCACCCACACCTGGGACCTCAACCTGAGACCTTTGTCTCATGGCACATTGCTCTCTGCTGCATTTAACTATGAAGACTGTCTTAGCTACCATCATGTCGACCTGTAGGGTTGCAGAAATTGGGGCCTTAATGGCAGATTCTCCCTTTATGTTCTTCAAGTATAAGGTCTTTTTATACCCTCATCCTAAATGCTTACCAAAAGTTCTGTTGGATTTCCACATTAATCCATCCATCTACCAGTATTTTTTCCAAAACTTCATTGTTCTCAGCAGGAATCCTGGTTCCATACCCTGGATATTAGAAGAGCTTTGGCATATTTAGATAAGACCAGGCAATTTTTAAGGTCACCTAGGTTCTTCATCTCCATCATGGATAGATCCAGAGGATTCTCTTAACTCAGAGAGTATTCAAATTAGTATTTGGTTGTATTTTTACTTGTGCATCTCTCTCCCCCAGATGATAGCACATTTGACCAGACCTCAGGCAACATTTACAGCATTACTGAGATATGTAGGGCCACTGCGTGGGCTTCAATACATGCATTTATGAAACTTTATGGCCTTACCATGTCTTCGGATCTGATGGAGAATTAGGTTCCACAACATTGTCTTCAGTTCTAGACTATTTTGAAGCTCTCTCCTCCTTCTGGTGTACTGTCCAGAAGTAACCTGAAATGGAACACCGGTAGACACACTACTTGAAGAAGAGGAGATTACTTACCTTGTGCAGCAACTGTAATCTTTGAGATGTGTATCCTAATGGTGCTCCAGCACCTGCCCTTCTTTCCCTCTGCGTCAGACATTTGGGGACATTTGAGTAGAGAAAGGACTGAGGCTGGTTTACCTGCACACACATATATAGCCTTGGTGTCTGGCACAAAGAGTCATAGGGCACAGGCACAGGCCAGACTGATATTGATAAGTGAAAATCTCTGATTAAGCACTCAAAAGGCACATTCAAACCTTAAGTGGAGCACCCATAGAGGGACACAACTTGAAGAACCACAGTTAATTGCACAATGTGAATAACCTTCTCTTTCTGTTATGACAAGACAAACCACAACCCTACTGGAACTTATCACAGGTCCACTCTTATTTACAGTCCTTATATTTAGAAAACAAGAATCCCTACATTATCATCCTAATCATTTGAAGAATATAATCAAAATATAGATTTACAATCAAAAGTGCATTTGTAAATAGTGCGTGCTGTATGTGCAATATTCATATTTTTGCCTTTAATACTGTTGGCAGCTGATTCTTGTAGAAATTAAATCATTAGTAGTTTTCAGTGTTTGTCATATCATATATTATTTCAACAGGATTATGGACGTTCGAGACTTTATTATCCAGTCACGTCCTGCATTTGCAGAAGCTGATTTTGTTCTTGTGACTACATTTCCAAATAAAGAGCTAACAGATGAAAGTCTGACACTACAAGAAGCAGATATACTTAACACTGTGATTCTTCAGCAACTAAAGTAATCTGGCTCCTGTCAGTGCACTATAGCTTTTGGGGAAATGTAATGTGCCAAACAGTCATACAAGGATGCTTCCAATGGGAGGGAATTAAATGAGTATCTTCTTTCACTTATACAGATCAGTTTTGTTTATATTTCTGTTCTGTCTTCCAACTAGAGACTATATGAATCAGATTTTAGAGTGATTTCTCACCAAATGTTTTTACCATTTTAAAACCAAGCAAGAACTAATAATCTGTTTGAGAAACACAGATATCACTTTGTTATTAAGGTATTTTTGGAGGGTGTGGGGAAGCAGTGTTTTCAGGGAGTCAGTGTCTTTTTACACACTTAGTAAGTCTTGCACTAAGGAAATGTTTTATGCTGCATTGACAAACAGCCATTTGAAAACTTAACCCCGTAGGTTGACATTTGTCTACCTCCCTTAGCACATTGATTTTCATGTATTCTTTTTGTAAATTGCCATATTTACATGCTCTAATATGATTTTAAAATATTCTATGTGTAATGTTTTCTTGGTGCTGTATAATTAATTACATAAAATAACCTATAAATATGTTTCCTGTAAGTTATCCTATAACCTTCACTTATGAGTGGATCAGTAGCAAAAGAAAAATAAATCTCAGCTTTTTCTGAATATGTTTCATATTGTTCTGACTTGTACTCCAGTTATAATTCTCATGTTGGAAAAAATTTAGTTTTACGCAGAAATAGCAGAGAGTAATAGCAACTAATGGACAAAAATCAAGCTCCATGTGTTCAAAAGAAGTGAACTGATGGTCACATTCAAACACCCACGTGCAACTGAGACCTATGCAGATACACAATTCTGTGCAAAGTGATTATTTTGGTGTCCAAATAATATTGTGCACACAAACATAAGACCTGTTTATGCAGTCATTTGCATGCACAAAAGAAGATGTGCAGGTGTTTTTGCACCTAGGCTTTAGGTCTTCGTATTTGGTATTTTTCCCAAAAGTAATAAATTTTCAAGTAGTACAGTGGGTATTTAGCCATGCAGTTTTCATTATTCTCACAGGCAGCTACATGATTAAACCATGGCAATTCTTTGAAAATATATCCTTTCAAGGAGCTCGATCTTGCATTCTGTTATGCAGATAGAAATAATGTGAAATAGAAAATGGGTACTTACACAGATGTTATAATCCACATACAGAGCATCAGAAGAGAGGAATAAATCTTAGATGAGGAAAGAGAAGGTGCACTATACACCATTCTGTATAGAATATTATCTTTACTGAATATTATTTCCCCAAAACTTGAAAACTTATTTCACTATACTGAGTCTCTTTGGGTAGATAGAATTTATTTTAAAGTCTTACCTTATAGTAATTGTTCCAACTATAAGTAATTTTTCATCATTTGCAACTATATACCAGGTTAATGATTTGTAAGACAAATATCTGCATGGTTTAAACAATCACAAATACATCATGTGTGCTAATCAATAAAGAAAATGTTTTAAGCTAAAAATGTCCCAGACAACTTTTTCATACTCTATTAAGTTGTGACAAAAGCAGTTATTTGTGTATTTTGCATAATGAGTGTTGTGTATTTGGGGTGAAGGAGGAAGGAAATACATGTTTTAAATGATTATTTTAAATACTAGACCAGGGGTCTGCAACCTGTGGCTCTGGAGCCACATGCGGCTCTTTGGCTGCCCCCTTGCGGCTCTGGGCTCCCCCAACCACCAGGGTACCCTGCAGGAGGCCCATGCCTCGCTCTGGGCTTCCCCCAGCCACCAGGGACCCCACGGGCAGCCCATGCCAAGTTCCAGGCTTCCCCCCCCCCCCCCCCGCATAAGGGGACCCCGCAGCAGAAATCCTGGCTCACCTCCCTGCACCTCCCACCAGGAGGCTACACCCATTGTGGCTCTCAAAACACTTTGTTATTGAAGGAATTTTCAAAAATGGCTCTTCTTATCTTTTGGGTTGCAGACCCCTGTGCTAGACCTAAATACTTTGTGCATAAGACATAGATTTCAAAGTTTGGGCATGCTTGGATTTAAGGATTAGCTTCACATCCATCCCTAATAAAATATAAAATGCACATGTAATTATAACAAATTAAACAGTTTTCTTTGATGTATAGGGGACTGTGGTTATATAAAAGAAATAGATTCTTATTTTTCAAGGTTGTTCTAAGACATATAATTATATGTTATTACCCTTTCTTTATTCCAGATAGCCAGTGAACTTCTAATGTAGGAGCTTTATAATACCTGCATAAAAGTCTTTACTTCAAGATCAAAGAGCTCATCGAAATACGACATGCATTTGTATTTATTAATGATATCTTTGGAGCTATTAGGACAGCAGTTTTCAAACTTTTTGAGCTGAGCCCCCCTTTTGAGTTACAGTTTTTGGATATGCACCTCTCCCGCGAACCTAGGCAAAGATAGACACAATACCTCAGGTTTTTAGTGTGGGGAAAGGTACGTATGACAGCCTATGGAGGCGGAGGCAACAGAGGCTACGGAGAGTAGAAATCAATGCAGCTGCTGCAGATGTTGACGCAGGCCCACAGGCTGGGTGGACCGCTGAGATGAGTCAATGAGTGGAGATGCTGCTCCTCCTCTGTGCAAGGCTGGTGATGCGTCTACACTTAAAGTTAAAGTCGACTTAAAGGGAAACTTACATCAGATTTCTCCCTCATCCCGTTGTATTTGGGAGCCTTTACAACCATTGTGTCCTTAATGTTAAGAAGGTCCCAAGTACAATGGGCCCAGGGAGAAATCTGATGAGCTATTAAAGAGACAATGGTTGTAGACGGCCTCCTGTCTGGGGCATTTCCACAGAATCACACAAGTTAAAGTATAGATATAACACCAAATTCCTAACTTCTAATACAAATACAATTCCTATACATAAACTATATAATCATTCGCAGCAAATTACTACCTTTCTATTGATACCAAACATGACATAGTTCCTATGGATTATAGCATTTATGAGATATTAATAGAAAATAATATCATAAATGCTTCCCTAAATCCAGACAGCGTCACACAGGGCTCTGCCCTGCCCTTTGGGGGGCATACCAGGCTCCTCCTATGCCCCCCCCCGGCAGGGAGGGCATTGGTGTAGTCCTGGGGTAGCCCTAAATCGACTTAGGGCTACCCCATGTCTACACTGGCTTAATTCGACTTTAAAAAATCGAATTAAGCCTTAAGTCTAATTAAATCTAGGTGTAATAAAGTCGACTTAATTTTCCTTAAGTCGACTTTATTTTCCTTAAGTCGACTTAAGCAAGCTGCTTAAGTCGACTTAAGAAAACTGTAGCGTAGACACAGGGTAAATTAAGTCGACTTAAGCAAGCTGCTTAAATCGACTTAAGAAAACTGTAGTGTAGACACAGGGTAAATTAAGTCGACTTAAGCAAGCTTAAGTCGACTTAATTTACAAGTGTAGACACAGCCTATCTGAAAGGATGGATTCTGCACTGCTTTCCACTATTGTGATCAGTATTCTGAACACATCGTGGCTGGTCATGCAGTATATCACAATTCCCAATTGGAACTGGAATCCAAGGCGCCTGGCCTGCTGTGTGCCATGCAAACAAATGATGCTGGATTACTGTTTGCATTCACAGAGCATCTGCACATGGGCACATGAAACAAGGTCTGAGTGGTAGGATCACATCATTATGCAGGTCTGGGATGATGAGCAGTGGCTATAGAACTTTGACATGCACAAAGCCACCTTCTACTCCGAGGAGTGTCCCTGTGGATTCTCCACCTTGGGATCTTGGCGTGCCCCACGTCTGGATCGGAGAACCTTCTAGCAATGTCCATTGTAGCTGCGCAGGTGCCGAGAGGCTGCCCCGTGCCTGGTTTGGTGCCCTTTCAGCGCCCGTGTGGCTCAATCCCCCTCAGTTCCTTCTCAACCGCTTGCGGTCTCAGACAGAGCTTCACCTCTCTCCTCAACATGTCTATCATTGTAGCGCAGCTTTATACCTTAGCCTTTCCTTCCTTCCTTTTTCCTTCTTCAGTATTTCCTTTACTTCTCCTGTGTCCACCCCCCCGCCCGCACCCCCAATAAAACACCTTCCATTCCCCAGTGAGGCCATGCTGGGCTCTCCCAGTTTTAAGCGTTGTGAAAAATGCTGCAATGCGATGCCGGCATCGGACAGACACAGCGCCTGTATCAAATGCCTTGGAGAAGGGCATATCTCTCAGAAATGCCCTCATTGTAAGAACCTCAGCTCCAGAGCCAGATGGGATAGAGACCGGCTTCAGACTCCAGGCAAACTCAAACAGCCCCCAGGTCTCCGGCACGAACATCTCCACCACACGCGTCTTCCAAGAGAACGCGCTCGATTTCGCCAGCAAATCAGCACCGTCATGCCAAAGAGGCAAAAGGCTCTTTGAGTACAATATTGGAAAAGTCCACAAACGGTCTGATTCTACCAATTTAGACCATAGGAACAAAAAGGGCTCTTCCTCTAAATCCACAGCCGGCAAACATTCAACGGCCGCTGAGCTCCCAGCACCGATGGACCGCTCAGTGCCTCCGACTTCTTCGGCACCGACAGCAGTGGTTCTGGCACCAACAAACTCGGCACTGACCACAAGGCTCCCAGAAACCATGGCGTCTATCTTAAACACCACGGCGCCAATGACCGTACTGGTGCCAACTGACTCATCATCAGTGCCGCGGCTGCCGGCACCGGTGCCAATGCCGCAGGAATCTCCCACACCGTGTTCCCCAGGACAATCAGTGCCTAGAAAACATTCGCAAAAGAGAAAGCACAACACCCCTGAGCAAACTCACGGACCCGACTCTCCACTCTCACAATACTATACCTCACAGGGCTCTCCT
Source organism: Pelusios castaneus (assembly GCA_007922175.1). NCBI lineage: Eukaryota > Metazoa > Chordata > Testudines > Pelomedusidae > Pelusios > Pelusios castaneus. Next base: position 1,091,693 of record ML685766.1, on the reverse strand, counting down.
GAACCACCATCTCAGTCAGGCACACTTTCTCCAATCCGTTATTCAAGCGATGAGGAAAAACAGCATCACGATCAGAGATTCTCACCTCAACCACCCACACCATGGAACAAGCCTTATCCAGTGAATTTTCCACCATAGTCTTGGTACCCGCCCCCATGGTATCCACAGCCTCCAACATACACACCCAATTGTCCACGTTGGGACCCCTGGTCTCATTATTCAGTCCCATCATCTAGACCATCTACATCAAGGACCCACTGACCACCAGATAAGCCTATGATTGAACCACAACAGGTCATTGAGGAACCTACCGAGGATATGGATGACCCAGAACCCACCTCTCCACCTCACGAGTCTTCGTCATCACCAGACGAGGCAATCATCCCTTCTCCACCCACCACAGGTGACGATTTCAAACAATTTCAGGATTTATTCCGTCGTGTGGCAGATTCCTTGGAAATCCCTATGCAATCTGTTCCAGAGTCCCAACACAAGATACTTAGGGTCCTTCAATCCAAGTCATCAACTAGAATCGCACTCCCCATGGATGGCACCCTTACCGACCCTGCCGATGACATCTGGCAAACACCTGCAACCATTGCTCCTACTTGTCGCAGAGCAGACAAAAAATACTACTTCCATAACAAGGACTCCAAATATCTTTTTAATCACCCACCACCAAATTCCCGTCGTGGAGGCTGCCAATCAAAGACACGGGCAGCAATACAATAGATCCACTCCCCATGACAGGGAAGACAAGAAAATGGACCTGCGAGGGCAAAAGGTTTACACATGTTCCACGCTACAGCTATGAGTCGCTAACTATACTGCTTTATTAGTAAATTATGATCATGATAACTATTTGAAGTTAGTGGATTTTATTGATCACATCCCAGAAAATAAAAAACAACAATTTCATGCCATAATTAAAGAAGGTCAATTAAAGAAGGTTGCAAACGGCTCTTGATGTTGCAGACACGGCAGCCTGTACACTGGCCACAGGGGTGGTGATGCGAAGATCATCCTAGCTACATTCCACAGATATCCCCAGGCAGCTGCAAGCAGCAATTGAGGACCTGCCATTCGATAAGAAAAAGTTATTCTCGGAAAAAACAGATGACCTTCTGAACACATCCAAGGACTCCAGGGCAACTATGCACATTCCGTATATACACACCTGCAACAAGACGTAGATCCTACAGGTATCAACCCTATAATTCCAGATATTACTTCCAGTCCCAACCCAGGACCAACCACAACGTGCCAGACAACGCATGCCATGAAGAAGGCAGACCCCTTAACCAAAACTCAACCTCTCAACAACCACCTTCAAAACCACAATTTTGAGGTTACAGTCGGGGTCCAAATAGACCATATCCTAGGTTCTGAGCCAACTATTTCCATCTTGTACACAAATTGTCTTTTACACTTCTATAACTCGTGGACGACGATAACCACCAATAAATGGGTCCTTGATACCATTAGAATTGGCTACACCATCCCCTTTGTTTCCAGACCAAAACCCCTTTTACCCTTCCCTGTCCCTCTTCAGGGACATCACTCATGAACAAGCCCTGTATCAGGAGATTACTCACCCTCTCTCGATTGGGGCGATAGAACCAGTTCCAAAGGAACATCTCGGTAAAGGGTTCTATTCACCTTACTTCTTCACCAAAAAGAAGTCAGGTGGTTGGCGTCCAATTCTTGATCTAAGGAAATTGAATAGACACATAAGATCTCGAAAATTTAAAATGGTCACATTATCTTCCATTATTCTGACTCTAGAATACGGTGATTGGTTTGCGGCCCTCCACTTGCAAGACGCATATTTTCATGTTACCATACATCCCACTTACAGGAAATACCTTAGGTTTATTGCGAACAATAACCATTACCAATATACTGTTTTACCCTTTGGTCTCTCCACAGCCCCCAGAGTCTTCTCGAAGACATTAGCAGTGGTCACAGCATATCTTCGCAGACATATTTAGACGACTGCCTCATCAGGGCTCGTACATGTCAAAATGTGTTGCAGGACCTCAAGCTCACCATCTTGACCTTCCAAAACTTGGGTCTGCTGATAAATGCCAAAAAATCTACATTGCAGCCCACACAAATGATAGAATTCATAGGGGCATGTATAGATTCTCTAACAACAAGGGTTTATCTCCCAGACTCCAGGCTCACTGCAATTGCAGATCTTACATCCCTGTTGTTAAATGCTCCCACAATCACCGTATGCACTTGTCTCCAACTTCTGGGCCACATGGCCACAACCATTGACGTTGTCTCAAATGCAAGACTTCACATGCGACCCTTACAACTTGGCCTTGCCAGGGTGTACAAACCTTGGTACCACTCTATGCTCAAAATAATCTTGTTACCAAGAGACGTAAAACTACCCATACTATGGTGGACAAATTCACACAACCTTATAAAGGGAGTACCCTTCACCCAGCAGCCTCCCTCACTGTCAATGTCAACCGACGCCTCCCTCACGGGCTGGGGCGCCCAACTAAATCAACAAATGGCTCAAGGCAAATGATCCAGGCAAGAAACCCTGTTGCATATAAACGTTCTAGAACTGTGCAGTCAGATATGCATGCCTCCACTTCAAACATATTCTAAAAGATCATCACATCAAAGTAATGACAGACAATGTAGCATGCATGCTTTATATAAACAACCAGGAGGAGCACGATCGAAAACCCTGTGCATGGAAGCTATGCAATTATGGCACTGATGCCTGAGAAACAATATCAACATCTCGGCCTCATATTTGCCGGGAATTTACAATACAACTGCTGACCTCCTCAGCAGGTCTTTTATGGACAATCATAAATGGGAAATCCACCCACAGGTTATATACAACATCTTTCAATGGTGGGGTTTTCCCACCATAGATCTATTTGCCACCTACAAGAACACCAAATGCCAAAAAGTTTGCTCCAGAGGCAGCACGGAGCTGCACTCCCTAGGCAATAATGCATTCCTCTTGAAATGGGACAAGGAACTTCTTTATGCCTTTCCACCAATCCCTCTGATTCAACTAACATTATTCAAGATCCGGTACAAATTGGCGAGAGTTATTCTGATAGCCCCAGCGTGGCCGAGACAGCCATGGTACACATACCTTATGGAAATATCAGTGGAACAACCTCTCACACTCCCTAGAAGGAGGGACATCCTGTCTCAGAACAGAAGTTGTACACTTCATCCAGACCCAAAGAGACTACACCTCACGGCCTGGTTCCTTCTTGGTTACAAGAGGAAGAATCTCAGAGCTCTGAAGCAGTGAAACATGTCCTTTTAAATAGTCGAAAACCCTCGACTTGCAAAACCTACCTCCAAAAGTGGTTGAGATTTCGTATCTGGTGCAATGAACGCAACATCGTCCCAATATCCACAACTACCCTGATGATCCTGGAATACCTGTGGGAAATAAAACAGGTTTAGTAATTAATTCTATTAAGGTCCATCTCGCTGCTATTGCAGCCTTCCACAACTCACACTCAAACTTCTCACACCCGATTATCAAAAGATTTATGCTGGGTTTACAGAACCTGTATCCAGAGATACGCCCACCTACCCTTATCTGGGATCTCCCTCTAGTGCTAAAAACCCTGACCAAACCTCCATTTGAGCCACTCGCAACTTGTTTCCCTCAACCACCTATCTATGAAAGTTGCGTTTTTAGTGACTATTACATCGGCAAGACGTGTCAGTGAGCTTGCCCTTTAATGGCTATGCCCCCTTACATCATATTCTATAAAGACAAAGTAATGCTAAACCCTCACCCTAAATTCATCCCCAAGGTATCCTCGGCTTTCCATATCAACCAAAACACCCGCTTACCTGTTTTCATGCTGAAACCTCACTCCTCACCGCACAAGGCTCTCCTGCATACCCTCGACGTCCGACGCGCTCTAGCCTTTTATTTGGAGAGAACAAAGACATTCAGATCAACCAATAGGTTATTCGACTCCACTGTGGCAATATCCAGAGGAGAAGCCATATCAAATCAGCGGCTCTCCAAATGGATCTCAGACTGTATTTGTCTCTGTTACACCCTTACGGGAACACCTCCGCCACAACATGTTACTTCACATGCCACAAGAGCGGTCTCCACCACAACCACCTTCTTACATAACATCCCTCTCACAGACATCTGTAAAGCTGCAATCTGGGCTTCTCCACACACTTTCATAAAACACTATGCCATTGACCAAGCATCACGCTCCAATGCAGCTGTTGGACTCTCCGTGCTGTGTACTATGCATGAACATGACTCCGAAGCCCCTCCATCCTAACTGCTGTACTGCTTTGGAGTCTCCCAAGGTGGAGCACCCACAGGGACACTCCTCGAAGTAGAAAGGAAGGTTACCCACCTTGTGCGGTAACTGGAGTTCTTTGAGATGGGTGTCCCTGTGGGTGCTCCACCACCTGCCCTCCTCCCCTCTCTATCTTTGGAGTATGTTCCCTCTTTGCTCCCGGTTACAGAAGGAACTGAGGGGGGTTGAGCCGTGTGTGCGCCGAAAGGGCGCCAAACCAGGCGCAGGGCGGCCTCTTTGTGCCCGCACGGCTACAACGGACACTGCTAGAAGGTTCTCCGATCCGGACGTGGGGCACGCCAAGATCCCAAGGTGGAGCACCCACAGGGACACCCATCTGGAAGAACTCCAGTTACCGCACAAGATGGGTAACCTTCCTTTCATAGAACTCTGTGCAGAACTTGCTGCTGCCCTGGGGCACAAGGACGCCAGAATGAGATCTGCCCTCTTGATAGAGAAGTGTGTGGAGCTCACTGTGTGGAAGTTGGCAACTCTAGACTGTTATCGATTGGTTGCTAATTAGTTTGGAATCGGAAAGTCCACTGTTGGAGCTGTGCTATGGCAAGTGGTCAGGGCCATTAATCACATTATGCTACAAGCGAGTGTGAGTCTTTGGAAATGTGCATGAAATAGTGAATGGCTTTGCAGTGATGGGATTACCTAATTGTGCCGTGGTGACAGATGATACTCACACCCAATTTTGGTCCTGGACCATCTTGTGACAGTGTACAGCAATAGAAAGGGGTACTTCTCTGTGGTATAGCAGCAGCTTATGGATCACCGTAGGTGTTTCACTGACATCAACGATGAGTGATCTGTGAAGGTGCAGACATATGCATCTTCAGGAATATTGCCCTGTACAGAAAGCTGCAAGTAGTGATTTTCTTTCCAGAACACAAGTGATTCCATGACCCAGCCTTACCCTTTCATGAAGCCTTCTATGGGTAACAGCAAGGAGCTCTTCGATGACAGGCTGAGCAGGTGCTGAATGATTGTAGAATGTGTATTTGGCAGATTCATAGAATCATAGAATCATAGGGTTGGAAGGGACCTCACGAGGTCATCTAGTCCAACCCCCTACTAAAAAGCAGGACCAGTCCCACTAAATCACCCCAGCCAGAGTTTTGTCTAACCGAGCCTTAAAAATCTCCAAAGATGGAGATTCTACCACCTCCCTAGATAGCCCATTCCAATGCTTCACCACCCTCCTAATGAGAAAGTTCTTCCTAATATCCAACCTTGACCTCCCCAGCTGTAATTTGAAACCATTGCTCCTTGTTCTGTCCTCTGTTACCCTCGAGAACAGCCTAGCTCCCTCCTCTTTGGAGCAACCCTTCAAGTAGTTGAAGGTTGCTATCAAATCTCCCCTCAGTCTTCTCTTCTGTAGACTAAATAAGCCTAGTTCCTTCAGTCTCTCCTCATAAATCATGTGCCCCAGCTCCCTAATCATTTTTGTTGCCTTCCGCTGGACTCTTTCTAATTTGTCCACATCCTTTCGGTAGTGGGGAGCCCAAAACTGGACACAGTATTCCAGATGCGGCCTGACCAGTGTCGAATAGAGGGGAATTATCACATCCCTCGATCTGCTGGCAATACTCCTACTGATGCAGCCTAATATGCCATTGGCCTTTTTGGCAACAAGGGCACACTGTTGGCTCATATTCATCTTCCCATCCACCATAACCCCCAGGATCTTTTCTACAGCGCTGCTACTTAGCCGATCGATCCCCAGCCTGTAGCAGTGCATGGGATTTTTCCGTCCTAAGTGCAGGACTTTGCACTTGTCTTTGTTGAACCTCATGAGGTTTCTTTCGGCCCAGTGTTCCAATTTGTCCAAGTCTCCCTGGATCCTGTCCCTGCCCTCCAGAGTGTCTACCATTCCCCCAACTTGGTGTCATCCGCAAACTTACTAAGCACGCAGTCTATTCCATCATCAAGATCATTTGAATGAGGGAGGCCTTGGGGCACCATTTTGACAATGAGCACTAATAAGGTGTCGCCCTAAACAGCATTTTGCCGTGCTTTGTTCACTAGTACTTTCCATGAAAATTTGGATGATTCCTGACTGTGATTTGCATTCTGCAAATGATCCAGTTGCCATTGTGCATCACTTTCAGCAGCCACCATCATGTGTAGGAGACAAATAAAGAGTCCTTATGTTTCAGAGAGTAGGTCTTTATTAAATAATAATTCACAACCCACACAAAACATTGCATGAGAAGGGAGAAAACAGTAAGGGGTAGTGTGAGCTCTCACAGCTGTGTGTAAGGCCTGCTATCATTTTGAAACCTGTCTGAAAAGATGGAGTGAACAGGCTACCCAGACAGGATGAAAGGTAGGAAGGAATATGTGGAAGGAATTTGGGGAGGGCATGGTAAGCAGTTCTGTATCAGCTGCAGGGAGGGGAGAGCACACATTATTTCACTCTGAAGTATCATGGACTTTAACAGCTCCGTTTGCTCATTCATGGCTTTTATCATATGCTCGTATGGAGCTAAAACTCACTCCTGGTTTTCCCTCCTTTCCTGCTTATCTATTTTCTGACTTTCATTTATAGTCTGTTCCCTGTGTTCTTGGGTTTTTGTCTTTGAGGACTGGCGCACCTCTTGAAACATTTCCTTCTTGCTCTTCCATGGTTGCTTTCTTATCAGGTGGAGGAGCTCCGTCAGTGTGCAGGGAATGGATACCCCCGAAGGCCACATCTGCAAAAGCAAAAGGAACTAAGGGCAGAAGCATATTGTTAGTGCACTTACAGCATCGAATCATTACCGTAAAATACACCTCTTTCTCACTGTCACCTGGCAACACGCAATTTGGTGAATACCCTAAACGTGGTGAGTTCTGCCTGATGGGGAGATGGGCATCCAAGATGGGGAAAAGGGTCTTGATGATTGTCTAAACTCTAAAGGGATCACTGCAGGCAGCTAGTGACAAAATTGTAAATTGTGCCACCATTTTTTACAGGCAGAGGTCATAGACCCCCAATATTTCACTCCTGAGAGTAAGCAGGGATGCTAGGGCGTGTGTCCTCCAAGAAAGCACCTTCAGACTGCACTGATATGTTGCTCGCCTGTGTGCTGCTTTAGTCCCTCAAAAGTGATTGCTGATTGGTGTGGAAAAGTTTCCTGAAATGGGGGAAAGAACAAAGTCGTTCTGCCAAGGGACCTTTGGTGAAGGATTGGCTTTATGGGACTGACAATGCCCATGAGAGGCAATCGATATCAAGGATTAGGCTCTAGGTGAGAAGTGTCATCTGCAGAATCTCACTTTCTCAACCCGGCCTGTTAGAGCAACCAGATTCTTCACATACAAAATGGAAAACATTGGCTGAAAGAAGCCCCTTTGAATTATTGCTTTAAAACATGGTGTGGCAAGGTGTCCTCCTGGGGGTGGCTTGCCAAATAGCAAATGGCTCCGCTGGCAGCAGAGGCCTGTGACAAATACAGCCCAGCCCAGCCCTTTTCTCTCTCTGTGTCTCAGGGTCCCGGGGTGGCCTTCGTTCAAGCCCAAGGGGGTCCCCTTTAACTCTTAGAGAGGGTTAATGGTCCCAGTCCACTTAAATAACCCAGAATCCACGGTTATATCAGTCCTCCCTACAGGCTGGGCTCTCTCTCTCCTAATCCCAGGGAAGCTTCACACCTTCTGGCAGGGCAGGTTGGGTTGGATTGGGTTCGGTTCGGTTCGGTTCCGTTCCATTCCGTTCCGTTCGTTCCACTCCACTCCTAGCAGGCACAGGCTTTTCTTTTTATAGGCCTGGAGCGGCCCTTAATTGGGCCCAGGTGCCTCTAATTGCCCTGTAGTAACCTTCCTTCTGCCTACAGGGAACAGGGCTTTTAACAGCCGAGGGCTCACATACCTGTCCTGGCATACCCTCCAGTAGCCGTCCGTCCTGACTTTATCACACTGGCTTCCCAAAGCATTTTTAAAAATTTAATTTTAAAAGCATTGTTTTTATATTGTTGGATGTCAATAAACCCTGTTGGACACATTTTGTACTCCAGACTATATGGTATTGGTTTTCCACCCTGTTACAGCTTGGTTGACAGTTCATACTTAATTTTGTTTTAGTTAATCCAATAAATCTAGACTTTGATCCCCACTGGTATGTAAGCTGAGCAAGACTTTTGCTGATAAAGTGCTTTTAATATTTCTGTTGTTGCAGTTTTAAGCAAACACTGTTCTCAGATCTAAGCCTAGGTAGTGGCAAGGAAGGTTCTGCTTGGTTTTATACCTTCTTGTAAAACTATGTGGACCAAATAAAAAAGTTAAGTAGCTAGCTGGTCAGATCAGGATATGTTTATTATATATAAGGGGCTGGTCGCATTTATCAGGGGGCAAATTTGAGAGGATTTTGAACACTATATAGATAATGTATATCAGGAGAAGTTTTACTTCCAGAATCCTTTCCACACTGACTGTTTCCAGACATGACATTTTATTTGTACACAGCCATCTATTTTCTGATGCATATTCAGCTATACTTGACTTGCTCAGTATTCATGCTGTCTCCACAGACACTGATCTTGCAAACACATATGCACATAGAAAAGCTGAATACATGAGTAGGTTAAGTACATGAGTAATCCCATTGAAATGGGTGAGACCACTTCCATGCATAAATTATGCATGTTTGCAAGATCAGTGCAAGGGAACTTAGGTTGTCAGCTGTTTGACCCAGCTTCTCAAAGGAATTTAGGTGCACAACTCTCATTGATATCTTCAAGGACCTAGGCCTTTCTACAGGCCTTTTATGTACAATACCTAGCATAGTGGCTCTACTGTTGTGACTGGGACCTCTGGATGTTACTAAAGAACAATACAACACAGTATAGAGGTTGGTTTAAAAAAGAACAATACAAAGGTTGGTAAATTTATCATTTAGTTTCTCCACCTGTAGTTGTTAAGGGACATGCAAAATTTGCCAACAATTCTTGGACAGGGCTGGATTACGGGGCCCTATAGAACCCTGGCTGCCCACCCCTGGGCCCACCCCCCAGCCCTCCACCACTGTGGGCTCCCCAACCCCACCTGGGGCCCTAGCCCCCAACCATGGCAACTTGGGGGAGGGCCAGCACCCGGGAGGTGGGACCTTAGTGCCAGAGGTCGCTCTCCATGGCGCTTCCACCCCAGCCCCAGGCCGAATCGTCTGTCCCCATGGGCGGGGACGGCTGGTGCATGGTGTGGCCTCTCGTGCAGCTCTCCAGCATCTTGGGCCCTGGAAGGCTACGCTGGAGGCTGCACTGCACAACAGCCATCCCTGTCCCCAGAGCACAGCAGACACATGCCGGCCCGCCCCACCCCCCAGAGGCAGACCAGCCAGCATGGTGTAGGGCAGGAATGCTGCGGAGCGCAGATTCTAGCCCCAGGGCCCCACCCTCCCCACCACCGGCAAAGCCCCCCCCCCAGCACCCCCAGGCCAGTGCTTTGCCGGCCTGAGCAGGACGATAGGGGTTGGATCGCGCAGGGGCCCGAGGTGCTGCAGTCCTGGGCCCCCCTTTAGGCTGTGGCCTAGGGCTGAAGCCCCTAAAGCATGTGTGTTGATCCGGCCCTGCTCCTGGAATATAAATAGTCATTGTGAAGCTCTCCGCTTAACCAGAATGTTTGTTGGTTTGCGTTATTTATTTATTTATTTACTTATTTATTTACTTACTTACTTACTTACTTATTTATTTATTTATTTATTTATTTATTTATTACCCCCTTTGAAGTGATAGTTTAGCTCAGCCCATAAAAATTAAAAACATGCCAACCTGGCAAGGTCTGTTTGCCTTAAAGCTTATATAGGCAGCTATTACCCAATCTACTGCGCAAGCAGAGCAGGTAGAGATGACCGGGAGTTAGTGATTTCCAAGTGACCTTCAATAGTGGCCAAGGCCAATTACAAGCAAGTTGCATTTTGTGACTTTTCCTAGAACTGTGTTCTAAGGTGTTTCATATGTGGCACAGAGCTGTTAAAACCCCATCTGCTGCAGACTCAGATACTCTAACTGACTAGCCTTTTCACAAGTACAGTAATTAAACTCATTAAATGTTGCTGCAGTATAGGTCTAAATTTATCACAGAGAAGTATATTGTATTTTACTAATACGAAAATCTTTCTTTAGTTACATTATTTAGAGAGAACCTTTCCTATATACCAATAACATAATATTTAATAATACTGCTTCTGTACTGTATTCTGTCTGACTGTATATTTTATTTCTGTTTTAGACAATTCAATCAGTGAGCTGGTTTTGTAATAAAACTCTCAATCAAGCAAAACAAATCTGGATTAGGGTTTTGTTTCTCAACCCAGGCAGGATTTGCCAAGGTTTGTGAATGTGGTGTTGAAGTTTGGCTTGTTTACAGGCACATTGGGGCTTTTGTTCAAAAAAAGTCAAAATTTGGCTGTTTTGGCTGACTTTGCTTTGAGTATTGGGGTTCATCAGTGTGATGGAGGACTGGGTCCTATTAGTAATTTACACTTCAAAGCAAGGGGAAAGTGTCAGAGCCTTCACTAAGAATTCTGGATAAACTGGAGACAGCCAGACCAAATGAGCTCTGCAGTTCTGTGCTTGAGTTTGGAAGTTAAGCACTTGAAAGACAGCCATTCATATCATTACACTGACCTCTTGTCCTCATCGGCACATCCCCATAACAACTCCAAGTTGTGTGAATGTAGCTGGAGAAAACTGGTTTGGGTTAGGAGGTAGAGAGGGCATCTTCTACAGAATTGGTAATGCAAGTCTCTCAGTTTTGAGTAGGGTCACAGCTAGGACCTGCTTTCAGGATCATGTCCTGTTTTCCTTTCTTCACTTTAATGAAGCTAAGAGTTGGGGTATGTTGAATGAATCTCTTCTTTTATTTTGATCTGCTTCTCTTTGTCTAACAAATCTTGTTTTAAAGAAGTCACTGTTGTAAAGGTGTTTTGCATTCTCAGAGACAGCAAAATTCTTTAACCTCAAGGAGGAGATAGAGAAGGGAAAAGTTGTGTCTGGAATTTAATCCACTCTTTTCATTCATTTTTGGTCAAAATGGCATGAAAACTAATGGTCTTTCCCAGTGAGGTGTGTTGCAAAAGGCTATGGAGTGTTCAAGGTAAGCAGGGAAAGCTTACAGAGCCAAAAGGGAGACATAAGTTAGCATGGAAGCAGGTGACAATCAGGCCTCCCCATCAGGAGCATAGCCACAGGCCAGGGCTCACCCACTTGGCCCTGAGGCCCACCCACCTTAGGGTGCGTCTACACTTGTAAATTTACCCTGTGTCTACACTACAGTCTTCTTAAGTCGACTTAAGCAAGTTGCTTAAGTCGACTTAAGGAAAATAAAGTTGACAATGAAAATTAAGTTGACTTTATTAAACCTCAGTTTAGTTCGACTTAAGGCTTAAGTCAACTTTTTCAAATCGACTTAAGCCAGTGTAGACCTGTGGTAGCCCTAAGTCAACTTAGGGCTACCCCAGGACTGCACCACTGTCCTCCCAGCCGGGGGGGGGGCACAGGGGGAGCCTGGCATGCCCCCCCACAGCGCAGGGCAGAGCCCTGCCAACCCTGCCCCTATGCCCTGCCAGGGTCCCTGTCCCCCTTTGCCCCATTTTACATATGTACAATGGGGCAAAGGCTGAGCCTCCTGGCACTGGGCAAGGGGTGCCCCCTGCCCCCATGGACCTGCCCTAGGTCCCCCTAGCCCCTAGAAGTCGACCTAGGCATCCAGTGTGGACACTCTAGGTCAACTTTGTAAGTTCCCCCCAAAGTCGACTTAAAATTTAGGTGTAGACTCACTAAGTCGACCTAAATTTTCAAGTGTAGACATAGCCTTAGTGCCTGGCAGTGGCACGAACTTCGCCTCAGCAGCTGCAGGGCTGCCCAGCAGTCAGTGGCCGCAAGCAGGGCAGAGGTGCTGGTGTCTCTGCTCCGCTCATAGCCACCGGGCCCTGGAGGTGCGAGTGGAGCTGAGGCACCAGCGCCTCTACCCTGCTAGCAGCCATGGCTGCTAGCTGCTGACTGGTCCTGCGGCTGCGGCAGCGAAGTTCACACTGCTGCCGGCCTGGGTGCTGTGCTTCTCCCCTTCCCTCAAGGGGCAGCTTCTGGTCGCATGACTGGCAGCTGTCCTTGACCCAGCCCACCCTTCAATTTCAAGGGCCCAGTTAGAAAACAGGGTCCTTGCTCCCCATAATGGAGGAATGCTGTGAGCCCCTCTCCTCTCATTGTCACTATTGAGGCTTGGGTAGTCAGGGCTAATGATTGGAGCAGTGGTGGTCAGAAGCCAGGAACAGCATCTGTTCAGAGTTGCAGTTAGGAACCAGGAGTCTGAGGCCGGGTCAGGAATCTGAGAGCAAGTGAAGAGGCAAGTCCTGTTGCTATGACTGGCAGAAAGTCACCTTGTTTCACAGACTCTTCCTGGAACTCCTCCTGAGCTTAAATAGAGTGCCTGGATCAAAGAGAGACCACAGGTGAACCTGACACTCCAGCCTTCTGAGGCAATAGTTCCTGTGGTATTTATCTACATGGGCTCTATGTAGTAATGCATGCAGCCCTATGTTGGCCACTGGGTGGTGGGGTAAACCATCTTGCACTCTGCAGACCCGGCTTCCCATCCTGTCCCCATGGGATGTCACCTCATCCTCCCCTGTTTCAGGGGAATCCCTAAAGCATTGATGGACCAGACTTGTCCTGGTGGGTTTTATGAAAGTATGCACAAGGTCAGATGCTTGGACATGGGCAACTGGTTCCCAGGACTATTCTTCAGAACTATAGCCTTCCTGGTCAATGAGATAACATAGAAGTGTAAGACTGAAAGGGACCTCAAGAGGTCATTTAGTTCAGTCCCCTGCACTCAAGGCAGGACTATATAATAACCAGGCCATTTCTGGTGATGTTTATCTAACCTGTTCTTTAAAACCTCCAGTGACAGAGATTCTGCAACCTCCTGAGGCAATTTGTTACAGTGCTTAACTACACTGACAGTTAGGAAATGTATTCTAATGGACAATTTAAACTTCCCTTCCTGTCCTTTAAGCCTATTGTTTCTTATCCTATCTGCAGAAATTAACAAGAACAATTTTTCACTCTCTTCCTTGTAGCAATCTTTTATGGACTTGAAAACTTTTATCCTGTCCTCCCTCAGTCTTCTCCAAACTAAACAAACCCAATTTTTTCAATCTTCACTCATAAGTAATGTTGTCTAGACTTTTAATCACTTTTGCTGTTCTCATATGGACTTTCTCCAATTTCTCTGATCAATAAATTACTATTTGTTTTATCTAAAGCTGTATGGTTTTTAGAGGGTGTGGATGTGGAAGGCTGGGCATGATCCACTTCTTTATTAAGTGGACAGACTTGAGTCTATGGTGATTGGGGGTGGGTCCCAATCCCTGTAAGACAGTGGGTCCCATTGTAGTATCTGGGGCTGGGGGTGCTTGCTTAGAGACTGACGCCTGTGTGGCTAATGGATTTACACCCACTGCCTGGGACTAATTACACGTTGGTGGCTGGTGTGGACTGACTCAGGAGTGAGTGGTCACCTGTCAGGGTGGGTGAATTGGGGTTCAGGAGTGGAGTTTGGGGGGTTACAGCGGCACAGCAGACCAGATCTGGGGAGCACCCTGTCACAGTTCCTCTTTATTTGTCAAAATAAAATCTAGAATAGCCTCTCCCCTAGTTCCTTTCACCACCTTCTGAAATAAAAAATTGTCTCCAATGCATGCCAAGAACTTGTTGGCTAATCTGTGCCCTGCTGTGTTATTTTCCCAACAGATGTCTGAGTAATTGAAGTCCTCCATCACCACCAAGCGCTATGCTTTGGATAATTTTGTTAGTGGTTTTAAAAAAGCCTCATGCACCTCATCTTCATGGCTCCATGATCTATAGTAGACTGTACCATGACATCACCCTTGGTTTTTACCCTTTTTATCTTTACCCAGAGACTTTCAACAGGCTGCCTCCTATTTCCATCTTAATCTCAGTCCAAGTATATACATCCTTGATATACAAGACAACACTTCCTCCCATTTTCCCCTGCCTGCCCTTCCTGAGCAAGCTGTATCCTTCTATGTCAGTATTCCAGTCATGTGTATTATGTCACCAAGTCTCAGTGATGACCTAGATAATTTTGGAGTGACACATCTTGTGGACTACAAACATTTTGTAGTCTTGGGCATGAGCCAGTAAAGTAGGAGGCTGAATACTGTGGAGGAATTATTTTTTTTGTGGAGGGTTTCAGGAACAGTATATGTAAGATGGGTGTAACTTGAAGGATCTAGGCAAGTGGAGTTTGAAGATAACAGGATTGAGTTGTTGACTGATTCAGTACAGCACCAAGAACTGGTGGTCTTGTTTGTGGGATAGCTTATCTGTGCAGAGGTATTTTGCAGAGAGCCTGCTGAAAATGTTGGTGCCTCCCATCATCAATAGTCTGCATCTCGCTTGTAAGCTTTGTTTGCTTCCTCAAAGAGGCCTTTATCTCTTCCTGGAGCTGGTAAATCTGTTGAATCCAGTCAGCGACTGCCAGGTTTGGGAAAGTCAAAAAATAAAATAAAAATAAAAAGATTCTGCCCAGCGGAAGCATCGTTAACATTATATGTAAATTCTGCATAAGGCAGAAGTGCAGACCAGTTGTGGTAAATGAAGCATCATATTTACTGCTGTAATATTTGGTTTATCCTCTCTGATTGTGAACAGCTGTCATTGCTGAAAGAACAGGGTCAGGGCTATTTAGAAAGGCTGGACATCATAAGCCCATGGGAGTGGACGCAGTGCATCCAAGGGTGCTGAAGGAATTGACTGATGTGATTTCAGAGCCATTGGCCATTATCTTTGAAAACTCTTGGCAATTGGGGGAGGTCCTGAATGATTGGAAAAAGACAAATGTAGTGCCATCTTCAAAACAGAGAAGAAGGAAGATCTGAGGAACTACAGCCTCAACTCGGTCCCATGAAAAATCATAGAGCATTTGCTCAAGGAAATAATTTTGAGGCACTTAGAAGAGAGGAAGGTGATCAGGAACAGTCAGCATGGATTCATCAAGGGCAAATCATGACTGCCCAGCCTGATTGCCTTCTATAATGAGAAGACTGGCTCTGAATGAAAGGAAAGCGGTGGATGTGATATACGCTGACTTAGGCAAAGCTGTTGATATGGTCTCCTACTGTATTTTTATCAGCAAGTTAAAGAAATATGGATTGGATGAATGGACTATACAGTGAATATAAAGCTGGCTAGATCATCGGGCTCAACAGGTAGTGATCAATGACTCGATGTCTAGTTGGCAGCCAGTAACAAGCAGAGTGCCTAACGGGTCAGAGCTGGGGCTGGTTTTGTTTCACATCTTCATTAATGATCTGGAGGATGGGGTGGATTACACTCTCAACAGGTTTGCAGATGAAACTAAGCTGTGGGGAATGGTAAACACACTGGAGAGTAGGGAGAAAATACAGAGTGACCTAGACAAACGGGAGAATTGGACTGAAAGAAATTGTATGAGGTTCAATAAGGACAAGTGCAGAGTGCTGCACTTAGCACAGAAGAATCCCATGCACTGCTACAGGCTGGGGACCAACTGGCTAAGCAGCAGTTCTGCAGAAAAGGACCTGGGGGTTACAGTGGACAAGAAGCTGGATATGAGTCAACAATGTGCCTTCGTGCCAAGAAGGCTTAGTAGTATATCGAGCTGCATTAGTAGGAGCATTGTCAGTGGATAGAGGGAAGTGATTATTCCCTCTATTCAGCACTGGTGAGGCCACATTTGTTTTATTGTGTCCAGTTTTGAGGCCTCCACTCAAAAGAAGGATGTGGACAAATTGGAGAGAGTCCAGCTTATATCATTTGTGAAAATGGGAGTTTTGAAAATTTTATCCTTAGCCCTTAATTAAACATCATAGACTATTTCTTAAATCATACAGTATTTGTATCATATTTCATGAATATATACTTATATTTTCATTCATGTATTTTCATTCATCCTATTTTCATCATCTTACTTACCCAGTCTATCTTTGAGTTAGCCTTTGATAAGATTATTATATGTACATAATGTATACAATTTACACATAAAAACTATGTGAAAGTGAAGTTAAAGCTGGAAGCACATATCAGTAATTTAAGAGGAGAAAAAAACATGAGATTGTAGTAGTTTCTCCCTAAATAATCCTTATAAAGGAAGCTCAGAGTTGGAGTTAAATATAAAAAAAATCCAAGCACATCAATGTATGAAAATGTGCAGTTAAAGCACCCTGACATGATGCCATGGGTGGGGGGGAGAGAGATAGGGGAGGAACCTAATTTGTTTTTAAAAATCAGGTTAATCTAATTTGGGTCCATGAACATTAACATTCCTTTACCGTAATCAGGTGGTTATTGCATGTCATCTTATTTATTTTATAGTTGCCAGTTATTTGACTTTTTACACTAAATAAATGTCAATAAATCATACTTATCTAAGTTGCTATTAGCTGATATTTGACAAGCTTGAAATATAATACATTTTCTGGCAGTTATTTATTGGAAAACACTTGCACAAAGGTTCAAGGCTAATTGAAAGTGCAGTTTGTGGTACTGATGTTCAAAGATAGCTGTAGTAGTGGAGGACCTTAACAAATGCTGTTCAAGGCTAAATGCTCAAGGCTGAATGCTATCACCAAATAACTTTGATCCAGTGTGCTGTCAAGTGCATGCGTGGTTAGCCTGCTATGCCTTATTTAGCATGTGTAGCTATTTTGTTCTGTTGAGCTGAAAATAATCAGCTGTAGAGATCAGTTCCAAAAATTCTGCTTCACAATTATTGGCATCCTTAGCTACTGCTCTTGGAGTACCCACAAAGTGGCCAAGAAATGACTGTGCATGGAAACTAAGGGTTAAATATCCCTAGGGACTCAAATATTGCAATGATCAGCACTGAAGTGCCTATTTTTCAGGTCTCTTAGGCTATGTCTACACTTGAAAAGTTAGGTCAACTTTATGAAGTCGACTTAATAAGGTCGACTTTAAGTCAACTTAAAGTGGACCTTATTAAGTCGACTTAACAAAAGTCGACAACTTTTCAAGTGAAGTTGTGGCCCCTTTCGACCTTATTAAGTCGACTTAACATTTTAAGTCGATTTAATAAGCTCCACCAAGGCACTAATCCCTGTCTCCACTGGCTTAAATTGACTTAATAAAGTCAATTTAAGTGCTAATTCAAATTAAAACTAGGTGTTATTAATTCAAACTAACTTTTCCTTAATTCAACTTAAGGAGCAACTTAATTCGACTTAAGGAATGTCCAGTGTAGACGCAGATTATTTTTAATCGACTTAAGCCTCCTTAAGCCAACTTAATTTGTAAGTGTAGATGCACCCTTACTTTCTAGTGAAATCCACGGCCCTGAAGTAGGCACTTAGGCTCCCTAGACCACTGGTGTGCCGTGAGAACTATCTAAGTTTGACGTGAAATTTTGTACAAAGATAACGAAAATCAATGTAAACAATATTTTATCCAACCAAAATCACAACTCATAAAACTCGTGAAAATTAAACATCAAATTAAAAGCAAGGTATAGGTCTTTCAATTCTAAAATATGAACATTCTAAACGCAGGTGGCCAAAGGGCAAAACTGAGATCACATCTATTTTTTTTCCAGTGGATTTGAAACATTAATGCATTTGATCCTTCTTTAGGTTGTTCTATGCACTCTGTTGCAAACCTCTTTAATAAGACCATCACTAGTCAATGTAAGTAAATGTGACATTTATGAGCAATCAATTCAGCTGAAAAAAGTTGGTGTGCTGTGGAATTGGTTGTGGGCCGTGTTACTGAAAAGGTTGGGAACCACTGCCCGAGACAATGCATGGAGAGAGTTGGGCACCTGAGAACATGTTTCACAAGGGCTGTCACGTTGGAAACTTCATCATATAACATAAAGATTATCTTTAACTAAAAATTAATTAATAGGATTGGCAACCCTCTGTTCAGCAATTGTGTATTGGCAAAGCCACATTGAAGTAAATAGAACTATGCTGATTTATATTAGTTAAGAAACTGGCCCTTGCACTACATACACTTTTTTTTTTACTGTAGAACCCATAAGTAGTCAGTCATCTGTCCTTTATTGTCACAGAAAAAAATCATTTGCTGATTGTTCTCCACAAACATGGAAGAAAGTCTTCCAACTCTGGAGCTGTAGTTTTAAATCTGGATTAAATCATAGGCAGGTAAGAGTTTTTTCTACTTGCTGGGATTAAATTCAGAAATGAATGCTATCTTTGTCAAGAACAAAAATAGTGCTGGAGGATATTTGTTTATTTTATCTGCTCACTACATTATGCCAGTCTTCATTTGAAAATAACGTAAGATATGGAGCCTCTGTAGTAAATCAGAGTGGGGTACACAATCAGATTTATGACTGCGGCACATGTAAACATACTTAAGCTACATTTGATTGAGTTAGATCAAAGCTAGCAGGAATAACAACATCTGGGTAAAGCAGCAGCACATCTTTTCCAGAACCATAGGTACATACTCAAGTCTCTATTTGATCTCACTGATCAGAGCTAGCTCAATTTTGTCTATGAAGTCACACCTCCTGATTTCAGTGTAGATGTGCATACCCTTACATGCGCATAGCAGGCAAGTCAGCCATGAAAAATCTTGTTTGTTTGTTTGTTTTGTCCCATAGGGTTAGCAGTCTTGGCAGAAAACAAGTGTGAGTCAACAATGGCCACTGAAGTGTATGTTTACATTGATATTGGTCCACTTAACAATATGTAACCTTTTCTGTATCTGGCACCAATTGTAATAGTGTTTAAATCGAAAGTTACTTAGGGGCAATAGCGATTTTTGCCAGTGAAGGTGTCTGAACAGGGCCAGTGAAGACTGCGGTAGGCCATTCTGTTCAGGCATAGCATGCACCCAGAGTTACTCTAATTGCCATTGGTAAAATGAAAATGAAAGCAGAATTTGGCCCTATCTCTAGTCTGCTGGATGTGTATATTACTCACTTTACAAACTGAATTGCTCACGTGGTTCATGGAGAGTGCATATGTTTTTGCACTGCTATAGATATGTGTTTACTCTAAAAGCATGGATAAAATTGCAAAAGTTGCTAAGAGACTTAAAAAGCGTAAATGTCAGTTGATGGAACTCAGATTTCTTATTCACATTAGATTGTTTAGAAAATTTTACCCAATGTCTTTTCCTCATTCCTTCACTTCTGCCACTTTATTATGTCACTTTATTTTTTTTTTAGGCACTGTATGAAACAGCAGTTTACCAGTAAAAGACTCTTTTATCTTCTGAATGTGTAAGTGCTAAGTGCACAACTTCAGATCCAAAATAGAAACCAGAGAAACGAAGACATTTGAAAGGCAAGTCAAAGATATGTTATGTACGCTGTATCTGATGGACAGAAATGTAATGAATGACACTCTTCTATATACAATGACTCACCTCCATAAGAAAACACACACCAGTGAATCAACTTGTGAAAAAGGACAGAACAGACAACTCTTACTACACTCTTCCCTCACCACTCTTTAACTGCTAGAATGAAAATAAACAGATAAAAGAAATCACGGCAGACCAGACCAAAACTTATTGGGGGGATATAGCCAGCAACAGAACTCTGAAATTAAAGGGAGATAGGTGGCTAAATACCTTAGTGTCCACCTTAGATTTCATTTCAACATCATCAAGCTGCACTTTTATTAACAATCTGAGGTTGACATGCAGGACTTAACAAAAGAATGGATGTGGGCCAATTAAATAAATTGTATTTACATATATGTAAAAATGAATATTTCTGACTATTTGAAAAAACTACAGATGAAGATTTGTCTCAGTTTGCTAACTGTCTGTCTGTTTTTTGCACAGGGAGGAGTTGTTGGTTTGGGGTCCCTCCCCCCAGATTTTACAGTCTTTAATCATCAGTGAGAGAGATTCTTGTCCACTACAATAATTCAAATACATTTTTTTTAATAGCCACTCTTTGGACTGCAAGTGAACAAAATTGCCATGTCAAACTTGCAGTGTCATCTGACCATGACAAAAAACCATGCTTATGATTGCTGAAGTGTTTGGTTACATTAGCGTAGGCGTAGCAACTACAGACTTTGGACCAGTTTCTGCCCTCACATTGGTGTGAGCTCACTGATGTCAGTAGCACTTTCTCAGTTGCTGGAGTAAATCCTACTCTCTTAGGAGAACTCTCCATTTCTTCCTCCTGAAAGCAATAAACAAGGAGAGAGAATATTTTTTTTTGTCCTATAGCAACAACATACTGCACAAACTACAGAGAATAGTTTGCTTTTAAAAATATCTTTATCTGAGTAAAACAAACGAGGAGTCCTGTGGCACTTTTAAAGACTCACAAGTTTATTTAACACATGAGCTTTCATGGGGAATACCCACTTCCTCAGAGGCATGAAATGGAAGCTGCAGTATATTAGATACATAGGGAGAAGAATGAGTCACAAGGTCAATTCAAACAGTTCCAGAGGGGTAGCATTAGTTTATTTCAGAAAAACAAACAAGCTGGTTTAATTCAAACCATGTGGATGTGGGCCATTAATAACAATTGATGAGAATGTTAAAAGAGGGGAAATTACTTTTTGTAGTGAGTTATCCATTCTAAGTCCCTATTCAAACCCAGTCTAACAATGTCAAGTTTGCATATGAATTCCAGCTCTGCAGTTTCAAGCTGAAGTCTGATGTTGAAGTTTTTTGCTGAAGTTTGGCAACTTTCATATCTGTTACGGAATGTCCAGGGAGATTGAAGTGCTCTCCTACTACCCATCTGGACTGTTTGAATTGACTTTGTGACTCACTCTTCTCTGTATGTGTATATATATACACCTGACATACTGCAGTTTCCATTTCATGCATCTGAGGAAGTGGGATTATGCCCACAAAAGCTTATGTGTTAAATAAATTTGTTAATCTTTGAAAGTGCCACAAGACTACTTGTTTGTTTTGCTGAAACAGACTAACACGGCTATCCCCTCCACCCGGTATTTATTTGAGTAGGGTCATGTTTGGGGTGGGAATGCAAAGTTCATAACAAGAAAAAGAATGCAACTGACATGAAATATTTAAATAAAGGTAAATGGGGGCAAAACACTTTATTACTGAAAATAATGTGGAACTTAATAGTGTTAAAAACACACAGCTCAGATGTCTAAGTCCCCCATACCCCACCTTTTCTCCTATGTCTGAGCTGTGCTCTGATGTAGTGGGCAGTGGAGGCTGCCAGAAACTAGCTGTCCGTCCCTAAACCCCAGCTGCCCAACACTAGCCAAAGGCTTAGCAGCAGGGCCCCTACTGTAACTTCTACTCTGGGGAGTCAGGCATACTGATGTTAAGCTCTACAATATTTTTTCTGACATGCACTTACATGCACGCACACATGCAGAAAGGGCAACAGTGCTGAATGTATTTAGAAGACAACAGAATGCAACCCTATAGTTTTGTTTGTTTTGTAAGTCCACTCTGAAGTAATTAATAACCAAAGTGAATTGAGAAATGGGAAATGTCACTTGGTTTTGAACCATACTGTGATTCTTAACCGGCTGTTAAAGGCATATAGTATGGCTTTATCTTGTACAGCTTTCATACAAACTGTATCTCAATAAGCTTTATGGAGTCAAATATTATGGGGTCACATCACCAAATGCTGCTTTCACACAAGAGGGATTTTGTGATTTGGCAAATCCTGGCAGCCGGCTTGGAACAATGAAATGTGGCCTCTGTGATATTGTTCATTCTCCTGAACCCACTCCAACAAGTGCTCCATGGAAACTGGGACCTCCGCAGACTGAAGAGACCTGGAACAGCAGACCACCATCTCTCTGCAGTAGCATTCCCCAGCATGCACCACATCCACTCACAGATTTCTCACTTCAGGTAAGTCTCTGCAGCACAACATTAACTTGGGGAGATCTCCCTCTGTGATTTGAGTCATCCCAGCCTCCCACAAGGTGGCAACAGTTGGCAGGGGAAACCTTCCAAGAACAGATTCATGGTAGCTGTTCTGTCATGGAGCTGAGAGAGTGTGAGAGGAAAATCAAAAGCAAGATAGAGGGACAAGGCGGCTGAAGTGATATCTTTTATTGGACCAGTTTCTGTTGTTGAGAGAAACAAACTTTTGAGCTTACCCAAAGCTCTTCTTCAGGTCTGGGAAACTTACTCAAGGGCGCCAAGTCTATAAGGTCAGGGAAGGCTTAGCCAGGTGTGGCCCTGCCTACCCTCAGTCACCAGTGGTAGCAGCCGTCTTGGGCAGCCTCTCTGCTGAAGTGGTAGGGGCTGAGGTGGACCGGCCAGCCTAGGGTTGGAGTGGGTGGGCACTGCCCTGCTGGGACAGGCTGAGCCAGGAACTCATCCAGCAGTGAGGGCAGGGCAGGCCGACACTTGGCGCTGGGGTGGGCCAGTGCTGGGGCACAGAGCAAGGGCTGGGGGCAATCAGGATGGCAATGGTCCTGCAGGGACTGGGGCAGATTGGCCAGCCTAGGGCCAGGGTTGGTCTGCACCGCACTGCTGGGGCGGGCCAAGTCGACACTACGGCAATGAGGGTGGGCTGCTGCTGCTGGGGAGGGGTGCAGCATGGTGCAGGCCAGCAGCACTCTGCGGGCTGGGGCAGACCGGCCAGCCTGGGACCTGGTAATGTTCACGCTGGTGTTGGGGCTCTCTGGCAGCTGGCCAGCCTGAGGCCTGTTGGGGACCACGCTGGCGTTGGGGCACTCTGGCTGTTGCGGTGGTGGTGGGGAGTGCTGGGGTGTGCGATGGCCAGCCTGGGGCTAGGGTGGGTTGGGCCAGGGCAGCGCTGGGGCATGAGTGCTCATGTACTGAGGCGACTTGGGGCGCTGATGGGAGAGGGGTGAAAGAGGCATGGCTTCAGGTCAAAGGGGCGGGACTGGGGAGGACTAGCATCCTTCAATGGGTCATTCATGAGCTGCCTGTGTTAGTGTCACAGCTAAATACAAGATGGAACTGATTGTTTAGCATAAATAATCAAGACATATTTCATGGGACCTTTCAGGGGCTATGTCTACACTTGGCCAAATAAGTCAACTTAGCATGTCCACACTATAAAATTAGGTCGACTTGAAGTAGACCTTGCCAAATTGACTTAGAGCGTCCACACTGGTGGACCTGGGAGTGGTCCATGGTGGGAGGGGGGGCACACCTTTCAAAGTGCCAGGGGGCTCAGCATTTGCCCCATTGCCCCAGGGTACAATGGGGGCTGAGCAGGACAGGGACAGGGGAAGGGTATAGGAGTGGGGTGGGCATGCCAGGCTCTGGCTGTGCCAGCCACCCTGGCAGGGAGGTCAATGGGGTAGCTCTGGGGGCCCTTTAAGTCGACTTAAAGTCGATTTAGGGCTAATCCGCGTCTACACTGGCTAAATCGACTTAATAAAGTCGACTTAGCCAGTAAAGTCGACTTTAAACTAGGTTTTATAAAGTCAACTTAAAATTTCCTTAAGTCGACTTAAGGAAATTGTAGTGTAGACGCAGAGTAAATTAAGTTGACTTAAGCAGGCTTAATTTTACAAGTGTAGACGCACCCATAGTGAAATGGCACCAGACCTCCACCAACAGTGGCGCACAAGCCCTCTCCGAGCAGCTCGCAGTGCTCTATTGTGCCATGGAAATTGTTGCTCCTGCTGCTGAAAGCCACTCTGGGAGGCCCCTCTCCACAGCATGCTTGGGGACAGATCCCCAGGCATGCTGTGGAAGGAAGCTTCCCGGAGTGGCTCCTTGCAGTGTGCATGGGGACACTCCCCCCATCCCAGCCAAAAAAAGCCACTTGGAGTGGCTCCTTTTGGGGGTGGCTGGGGTGGGGATCCCCAGGAATGCTGAAGAAGGAAGCTGCTCTGGACTTCTTTCGGTGGCATGCCTGGGGGGACCCCCCACTCCAACTGTGGCCACCAGCGAATTTTCAGGTGAAACTGCCTTTTTTTGATTGAGGGGGCCGCTGACATGGTAGAGGAGTAAGAAAAGAGGGGCCGGCAGAGGGGTCAGCAAAGATTGCCAACCCCTGCAATAGATCCACAGGTTTAGTGAACAAAATTCCCAACACGTCCCTCAGAGGGGCATGGAGTGGGGAAAGAGGATAAACCTAATCCAGCTCCCACTCAGTCAGACCCTTACGGATTTTTACTGCTTGTTTTCTCAATTCTATTATGATAATAGCATGTTTTGTATATGGAAATCTTTTTTTTTTAATTCAAAGAAATATTAGAAATCTAACTACTTGACTTGACATGTCCTGAATGCTGCTGTCCTTAGATGAATTATCAGAATAGTAGTTCACAGAGGTGCCCTTAATATACTTGTCATTAGTTGAGGTTGTTTTGATAAAAGAACCTTGTAAAACAAAGTTACCATGGGTTAAGTAAACATAAAGAATTATTCCAGAGTGGATCCCAAGCCTCGGCTGATGTAAATTGGCATTGTAGACCTTAGTGGAGCTATGCTTATTTACACCAGCTGAGAATCTGGTCTGAGGTTACTATTGTCTACTGATAGCACAGTTTTGCAATGTGTAATTTAGATAAAAACAAAAAAATTGTACTCACTTTATGAAATTCTATTTAACATAACTATATCTAAGGGAAAATAGTGTCTATCTAGGCTCCTCTATTACACAACAACATTTCTCATAGGGTAGTAATCTTGTTAAGGCCACTGATTACATCATTATAAAAGTATTAATTCCTCGTTTGGACTCTGGCTAGCTCAGGAGGGTGGTAATGGATTCTGAAGTTTTTCATCAATAAATCATCCTTTGAAACCCAGCCCAAATTAGTAGTGACCCACAGTCAGTACCTTCTATGTATTCAGTGACCTATGTGAAGCGCTCTCAGCGCTAGTCCTAGTGAACATTGCAATTTTGGTGTATGCATGTGTATCAGAAAGTACAGGTACAACATGATTATGATATGACTATGAGTTACATATTTGCACTTGATTAAAGGTGTGATTTAAAATCAGCTTTGAGGGTCTACTGCAGGGGTGTTAAACTCATTTGCTATGGTGGGCCAGATTTGACTTAAATGCACTTCAAGTGGGGCATACATACCATAAATCAAAATACTACAGTAATGGCACTCAAAGCATTGTAGAGTGCTGGGTATGTGAAACTGCACTCTCTCTCTTTTAGGGAGAGAGTGTGGTTTCACAGAGCACAGTCTTGCAATACCCAGCACTCCATGATATCACGAGATCTGACACTCTCATGGCATTGCAGAGAGCTGGGTATGCAAGATCACGTGCTCTCTCTGTTAGGGAGAGAGTGAGGTCCTGCCTAGTGCAGTCTCAGGCCAGATGGAAGAGGTTCGCAGGGAGCTGCATGTTTGACACCCGTACTCTAGAGGAATCTAGTTAAATGTAATCAATATTGATCAATCTTAAATCAAATTAACAGCATCCACATGGGATTATGCACTAGCTTAACTAAATTGTTTCTTTAACTGATTTAAAGTTCAACAGGAGAAACTTTAAATTTAGACAACACCTACTTTACTTTCTTAAGAGGAATATAACACAAGATAATGTTCAAATCTAACTCTGAATTCAGAATCCAGAACTAGATCTTTAGCTAGTTCAATGGAATTACACTGATACCAAATGAGGATCTGAGCCATTATTCAATTACAATGAATAAATAACTGTAGGAATAGGGTCTGGTGTTTTGGAATTGCTTACCTTCTAATGGAAACAGCTGCATCCGCTGCATTTATTATATAATGATGCCCCATCCACAGTAGGAAATAAATGTATTACTGACAGTGGTTGTCAGCAGTCAGTCCCATTGATGTTGATTTACCTGCTAATATAAATAGAACAAAACCATTTTGATCCCTGTTACAGAAACATGGTTCCACAGGGAATATCTACACTGCAATGAAACTCCCACAGCTGGCCTGCATCAACTGACTCAGGCTGGCAAGGCTCAAACTGCAGCGCTGTTAAATTGCAGTGTAGTTGTCTGGACTCTGGCTGAAGCTGAGCTTTCGGAGCCTCCCCTGTGCAAATTTTAGAGCCTGGGCTCCAGCCTGAGCTAGGATGTCTACACTGCAATTTTATTACCCAGCGAGCCCAAGTCAGCTGACGTGGGCCAGCTGTAGGTGTTCTATTGCAGTGTAGACCTACCTACAAAGTCTCAATCAGGCTCTCTAATAGTGATCAAATGGTTTTGTCATTTCTGTGCGAGGAGCTAAACCATTTTCTGCACCAACTCTGTGGGATTCATCTCCGTCAATTGTTGGCAACTGGTCAGTTTCCTAGCATGGCAGAACATGGCTGGTTTTGTGCTCAAATTAGGTATTGGCTAACAGTTAAGTATTGCCACTGGTAAGAAGTAAAACAACTTCATTTTGGATTATGAAACTAATGAGTTCTAAATGCTCCCTTCTTCTGTGTCATCGTGAAAGGCCACCTTGGTATTTGGAATAAGAGTCTTACAGAGAGCGGGCCTGATAAGGTGCTAGCTGCTAGGTCTCAAAATATAACTAATCCAGGAATCATTGAGTGGGTCTGTCTCCAGTGGAGTACCGCAGAGATTGGTACTTGGCCTTAGATTATTCAACATTTTTATTCATGGCCTGGAAGAAAACAAATTCAGCACTGGTAAAGTTTGCAGATGACAGAAAATTGAGTGGAGGAGTTTCAGAGCAATCTGGATGATTTGATAACAAGGCACAAACAACAATAATCATTTTAATTCAGCTAAATGTAAATATGTACTTCTGGAACAAAGAATGTAGGCTATCCTTACAGGACGGGACTCCACCCTAGCTAGCAGTGACTCTGAAAAAGATTATGGGGCTTCAGTGGATAATTAGCTGAACATGAGTTCCCAATTTGACGCTGTGGCCAAAAGAGCTAATGTGATCCTGGATGCGTGCATAGGCAGGGAATCTATAGTAGGAGTAGAGAAATTATTTTACCTCTGTATTTGGAAATAGTGTGATTGCTGCTAGATTCCATGTCCAGTTCTGGTGCACCCAATTCAGGATCCCGGCAATTACAGGCCAGTAGACTGTTTAACTTCAATACCAGATAATTGGTTGAAACTATAGTAAAGAACAGAATTATCAGACACATAGATGAATACAGTTTGTAGGGGAAGACTCAACATGATTTTGATAAAGAGAAAACATGCCTCATCCATCTACTAGAATTCTTTAAGGGGGTCAACAAGCCTATGGATAAGGGTGATCCAGTGGATATAGTGTTCTTAGCTATTCAGAAGGTCTTTGACAAGGTCCCTCACCAAAGTCTCTTAAGCAAACTAAGTGGTTATGTAATAAAAGGGTGGTTCTCTCCTGCGTCAGTAACTGGTTAAAAGACAGAAACAAAGGGTAGGAATAAATGAGGAAATATAAATAGTGGGGTTCCCCAGCAGTGTACTGGGACCTGTACTGTTCAACACATTCATAAATGATCTGGAAAAAGGGCTGAACAGTGAGGTGACAAAGTTTGCAGATGATACAAAACTACATAAGACAGTTAAGTCCAAAACAGATGGTTAAGAGTTACAAAGGGATCTCACAAAACTGAGTGACTCAGCAACAAAATGATAGATGAACTTCAATGTTGATAAATACAAAGTAATGGACATTGGAAAACATAATCCCAACTATACATGTAAAATGATGGGTTCTAAATTAGCTGTTACCACTCAAGAAAGAGATCTTGAAGTCATTGTGGATAGTTCTCTGTAAATGTCTATTCAATGTGCTGTGGCAGTCAAGAAACCTAACAGAATGTTGGGACATAGACTCATAGGCTGCGTCTACACTTGTAAATTAAGTCGACTTAAGCTTCCTTAAGTTGACTTAATTTACCCTGTGTCTACTCTACAGTTTCCTTAAGTCAATTTAAGGAAAATAAAGTCGACTTCATGAAAATTAAGTTGACTTTATTAAACCTCGAAATAAGTCAATTTAGGGCTTAAGTCGACTCCCTAGAGTTGATTTAGGGCTTAAGTCGACTCCCTAGAGTTGACTTAAGCCAGTGTAGATGTGGGGTAGCCCTAAGTCGATTTAGGGCTACCCCAGGACTACACCAATACCCTCCCTGCCGGGGGGGACAGGGGGAGCCTGGCATGCCCCTCCAAAGGGCAGGGCAGAGCCCTGCCCACCCTGCCCCTATGCCCTGCCAGGGTCCCTGACCCCCTTTGCCCCATTATACCTATGTACAATGGGGCAAAGACTGAGCCCCCTGGCACTGGGCAAGGGGTGCCCCCCCACCCCTGTGGACCTACCCTAGGCCCCCCTAGCCCTTAGAAGTTGACCTAGGTGTCCAGTGTGGATGCTCTAGGTCGACTTTGTACGTTCCCCCCAAAGTCGACTTTAATTTTAAGTATAGACTCACTAAGTCGACTTAGCTAAAGTTGACTTAAAATTACAAGTGTAGACATAGCCATGGACTTTAAGGTCAGAAGGGACCAGTACAATCATCTAGTCTGACCTCCTGCAAAATGCAGGCCTCAGAACCTCACCCACCCACTCCAGCAATATGCCACCAACATATTAGGAAAGGAACAGAAAATATCACATCACCTCTTTATAAATCCACGATATGCCCATATCTTGAATACTGCAAGCAGACCTGGTTGCCCATCTCAAAAAAGATATATTGGAATTGGAAGAGGTACAGCAAAGGGCAACTAAAATGATTAGGAGTATGGAAAAGCTTCTAATAAGACTAGGACTTTTCAGCTTAGAAAAGAAATGACTAAGGGGGGATATATGGTAGAAGTCTATAAAATCAGCACTGACTGGGGCCCCTGACCCCACACCCCCAGCACTAGTGGGCCAGGCACCCCACCCCCCAGTCAGGGCCCACCGCAATGGGTGGGGGGGGGCCACAAGGGGCAGCCCCGGGCTCCCTCAGGCTTTGATCTGGCCCTGTTTGCCAGAGGCAGGGAATAGCCAACAGGATGGATCATTTGGTGATCGCATGTTATATTAATCCCCTCTGAAGCACTTGGCATTAGCCACCGTCAGAAGATTGGATGCAGGGCTAGATGAACCATTGGTCTGACCCAATATGGCTGTTCTTATCTGCTTAAGAAGGGCTTTGGTACATTGGAGAGGGTTCAGAAAAGAGCCATGAGAATGATTAAAGGATTAGAAAACATGCCTCATAGTGATAGATTCCAGAAGGTCTTATCCACAGTTACTACAGATACTAAGTTCTCTTCTCATCTTCCATGTCGACTGGATGTGAAACATCCAAACTCTTGCACACCTTCCATTGACACAACAAATTTGCCTTTTCTGAAACAGCTGGAAACTGATGTCAGCTTCCCATCTTGCCATGCCTCAACAAGATGAATGCAATCTAGCTAATTTAGTTTTCAGGACTGTCTGAATATCTGCATTGGGGTACACATCAAGAGCAACAACAACCCAGTTTGCAATTTTTTATTTGTACTGTCCTTCCCTTCATGTTCTCAATCACATCTTGATCTATAGGTTGCATCAAAGAGGTTAAGGGATAAGAATTCAAGCTGAAGGTTAGTGAGACCCACTCCTTGGCAGTGTGTGGAGAGTTATCCAGTAAGAAATATACCTCATGACTCTGCAAACAAAACTGGTGAGTCCATTTTTTAGCCAGTTGATGAAAATCTCACATGTCCTCCAGGCATTTGCTGAACTGACCTAACTGAGGGAAAGTTTACCAGAATCTTTCAGAAAACATCTGGATCATTTTGACTTCCCAATCTTGAACAGAAGCAGGCATTTGTGACTCCCATCCATGTTGGCAAAGATGAGCACAGTTTCTCTGTCCTTTGAAGTCCTCCTTCTAGCTTTTTTTTTTTCCTACCAGTCCTCTGCAACAGAGATGTTTCAGATAAAGTCCTGTTTCATTAGTATTATAGAAGCCAGCCAGGAGACATTTTCCAAGTAGGAGAGGAAGTTTTTCGCACTGTGACTGTTCAGCTGGTGGTTCGTCCACTGACTGTTTTCAGCATGCTCTTTTTCGTAAGCAACATTGAAGCATTTCTTCCATTCGGTAAACCAAGGTGATGCTGTAAGCAAGCATCTACTGCAATGGGTTCTACAATCTGGCAGAGGAAGGTATAACACAATCCAATGGAGGGATGTTGAAACTAGACAAATTCAGACTGGAACAAAGGTGTACATTTTTAACAGTGAGAGTAATTAAACATTGGAACAATTTACCAAGAGTTGTGATGGATTCTCCATCACTGATAATTTTTTTAATCTAGATTGTAGGTTTTTCTAAAAGCTATATTCCACGAATTATTTGGGAGAAGTTTTGTGTCTTGTGTTATACGGGTCAGACTAGGTGATCACAAGAGTCCCTTCTGGTCTTTGAATCTATTAACCTTTAAGAAAGTGAACTTTATTTCCTAGTCCTACTCACGTGACCTGGTTCAATCTTCCAAAGCTAAATACCTATGCCATGTAACAGGTGTGCGTATTTAGTGGTTATTGTTGCAGGATTCTTATGAAGTGCAAGAGATGAACAAGCAATAGAGGAGCCTGGAGGGTTATCAGCAGAAAAAAATGCTCTGATCCCAATGGATCCTGGCATGAAATATTTGTGAAGATTTATGTAATGACTTTCCTCCAGTTCTGTGACCATAGAACCTGTATTGAAGGAACCATTCAAGGCAATGGAAAGAGTCATCAATTCAGTCTGCCTCCACGCAGATACGGAGTGGAATTTTGCTCATTGCAAAAACCTTCTATTCACTTTATAGAGACAAGTCATCACATTTGGAACTGATTGGCTGGTTGTCTGATGTCAGTAGCACTTCAGACCGGAGGCAAATATGGTGCTTTTCTCACTGAATTTTGGCCAATTTCACTTGGCAGTTCTGAAGTTGCAAATTGTAATGTGAAGACATTTCCTTCATGGCTAGTTAAAATTAGATCAAGGCATTTGGTCCTTTGTTGGTGGAAACAGTTAACACATCTTTGAAGAAGGACAACATGCCACACTATCTTAGACAAGTTACCATTAGGCCCTTGGTCAAAAATAAAAGCGTGTCTTGAGTCTTTTAATCTTGCCAATATTAGCTGTGTCCTCAACCTTCTCTTCTGTGATGTTTATGGAGGAGACTGTGGCAAATTACCTTTTTCTCATTAAGAAAAATCTTATTTCCTGGCTGAGGGTGGAGCAGAATTATTAACTATAACTTCAAGCTTCATACCTACCCTTGGGGTATGCCTACACTGCAGTTTAAACCTAGAGTTAGTAAAATTTGCATTAGCAGACCTTGAGCTTGGGCATATACAGTCATTTGTAGTGTAGGAATTGTTGAATCCTGGGTCCCAACCTTGGAGTCCAATATCTACACTGTATTGCATGGGCCTGAGTTCAATCACCAATATCAACCAAAGACTTCTTAGTGCCCTCCAAAAAAAGGGGCCACTCTAGCTCTTTGTTCATGGTGCAGTGTGGAAAAACTTGACTGTCCATCAAACTTGACTGTCTAAGGATGAAAAACATTGCCGTATGGTATTGTGGGATACTTTTGATAGATTTCTAGAACCAGTTCATTGGGGCTGAATCTACACTGAAAAGCAATAGGGCTTGAATCCTGGGTCCCAGCTTGACTCAAACTCAGACCTTCCACTCTCATTACATCCTGGCATCCTCGATCTGGGCCCGGTGTTAGTGCAATTTGGGCAAAAACAGAAGAAGGGTTAGGCTTGAGCAGGAGTTCAAATTCTGGGCTTACATTGCAGCATAGACATACCCTTAGAAAACTTAGAACAAATTTTCAAAAGTGGCCTTTAATTTTGAGTGCCTTCTGCACCATATAGTGGCTGGTTTACAGAGATGCTAAACACCTGAAGCTTCCAACTGGAATTGTGGCTGCTGAGAATGTGAAAATCAAGCAACAAGTGTACAAGCTTGGGCATCCAGAAAGTAAGGCACCCAAAACTAGAGGATATTTTTTAAATGTGGGTCTAATCATATACCATCTGCTGCTAAACAGTCTCCATTCTACTAGCCTTATCTGCATATTTAAACTACTGCACCATTTCACAAATGACATATAAAATGATTACTTGAAAGTACATATCACAGCTAACCTATTTACACCAGTCTGTTAAAAATATATTTTTTTTACCTAAGGCTCTAATCCTTTAAGCAAGCATGCGTGCATGTGCGCGCACGCACACACACATGTACATCATTTTTATCCCATGAGTAATCCCAAGAAAGATTGAGGGTTGGTAAATATGAAGTACCAATAGGCCAAGGTTTTTTAATGTATCAATTATAAAATATACTTTATAAGTGTTCTCTATTTGGCTACTGAAATTGTTCTTGAAATCAGTGGGAATTAGGTGCCTAAATCCCTTTGCGAATCTAGGCCTAACTCCATTAGGTGCTTCTGAAAAATCACACTTGTGTCTTAGTATGACTGCAGAGCACATTTTGAATGCTACTGTCCTATAAATAAATAATAAAGGTTTAGAACAATAATTCATTGTCAGAAAAGCATTTTGCAGATGAAAAAAACTAAGTATTTTTATATCTGAAAGACCTTAAGAACATTGTATGCTCATAATCTATGTGCTGTACAAAATATATGGCCCTGATTCTGCAAAGGGATCCCAGCAGATGTAATTGTCTGGTTGTATGGATCATTGTGCACAATTGATTTTCTATTTCTGGCTGATGATTTTCTGCTGTAGTCTTAATGCTCAAAATCTGCATCATCTTTTTTTAGAAGTTTTTTTTTCACTTTGTGCTTGACCCTTTGAACTCTTCTACACATGGTCCTTTTTGTGAAGTCTTTTATTTATAAAAAATTTGAGTTACTACTATGTGCAAGCTAGCGGCAGTGCACGCTCAGTATCTGTTCAACAGCATTTTAAAATATGTAAATCCATCCTCATACTATGGGACAGCCACATTATATGAATTGAGAAGAGTTTGCCTTTTAGAAATGGTCTGCAGGCATACTTGATGAAGTGGAACTTGGAAATATTTCAATGGCATCAGACCAGTGTTTGATATTATAAATCATAGTTACTGTAATCCCATAGCAACAAGGAGTTAGTTCAGAACAGATTGTCCGCCTGGAGATGTAACATTATCTGTGAATGCCCTGGCTTTTATAGGTTTCAGTCAAGCATGTAACATGAATAAGTTAGGGACTTTTTTTATGAAATGAATGGATCCTTCATCTGCTCCTGAAGGAGCTATTTATATTCTGAGACTATTCTAAGGATTAGTATTTTTTATTATTACAGATTGAAATTTCTACTTTTAATTTGCATATGTAAAGCCATTTGTGAATGATACAGGCAAAATACAAAGACATTCAAAGAGTGATTAAGTTCTAAGGCAATCTATGTGCAGAAGTCTTATAAAATAGCATTTGGATAACATTGTTGCTTCAGAACTCTGAATCTAAAAAACTATGGAAGAAGGAAGGTATAACTGTGATCTTTAATCTCAGGATATGTGATATGTGGCTACTGATTATATATGTGTATCAAGTCACTGTGACATTACTCAGGGTACAATCTGAACAGTTGAACAACTGTGTGCCCTCAGCTCTCCAATTTGGCGTGCCTTTCACACTGCTTGCTTTGCTGTGAGAACAACCACTCCTGGCCTGTTCACACATAGCTTCTAACATGCAAAATCACTGCTAGCTGAATTACATGAGTGCTCTAGTTCCAAAGGGGTAGCTGTGTTAGTCTATTGCAGAAAAATAACAGAGTGCGGTGGCACTTTTGAAGACTAACAGATTTGTTTATCGCATGAGCTTTCATGGGAGAAAATCCCATTTCGTCAGATGCTTTGAAGATGGGAAATTTACAGAATGGGAGGAAATTAAATGCAGGGGCATGTATGATATAGGGTCAGGTCAAGCTGTAACAGCAAATCAAAATAGGTGTTAGGATTCAAACACTGGGGAACAACACATAGAAGAAGGTGAGATCAAATCACCTGTTTTAATGAGACAAAAATCTGTTGGTCCTGCTTGGAGGAAAGAGTTGCACTAGATGGCCTTCCAACCCTATTCTTCTATGAATCTCTGTTTTTGTACTAAGTGAGGGGGCTGTTTAACTATCCTTCACAGCTATCTTCAAGGGCAGTTGTTATGTGTGACCCCATGACAAGATTTAACCCAACCTCCCACTGTATAAATAAAAACCACACACAGAAGAAAATCCCACATATTTATAACTATTTTAATTGGAAATGCAAATTTTAAAATTACACTTCAGATTATTTCCATCACCAATTTTGGAGAGCATATGAAAGTTGCAAGGAAGCACGTTTTCATCTAGATTTTTAATAATAGGTAGCAACAGCAATTCCAGTGTTTGGTTCAGCATCAAACATATTTTAGTTGATCTATAGTGCATTTAATGTGTTCTTTACAATGTTTTACTCAGCAGCTATCTATTTTCCTAGGTGTTGATACTGCTGATACTACTGTGCCAATTTGCCTATATAGGTAGTTTCTGGCATATTCTGTTTGTGAAGGACCTACCCAAAGTTCATCAAAAGCAATGGGCAGCTTTTCATTGGCTTCAGTGAGCTGTGGGTTAGTTCCTAAATGGAGAGCATGAGCTCTCTAAATGCTAGAGAAGCAGGGCCATCCCTGGGGGGGGAAGCGGGGCCCAGGGCCAATCGGCCTTGGCGGGGCCCCACTCCCCCATGCTGGAGGGGAGCGCTCTGGGCCGGGCCGCTCGGCCCTGGCCCCGGCCCCGGAAGCCGCAGCTGTGGCCCCAGGGTGGGGGAGAGGGGCAGCCAGGCGGCTGGGAGCCGAGGCCAAGGTCCCGGGGCAGTAGGGAGCCGTGGCCCAGGGCCGAGGGGCAGCTGGGGCAGGGGCGAGAGGCCGCTGGGGCGGCAGGGAGCCCGATGCGGCAGGGAGCTAAGGCCGAGGCTCAGCCTGCCCGCCCCGGCTGAGGCCATGCTGCGGGCAAGGGCCAGCCCCAGCCGTGGCCCCATGGGGTGTGGCCATGGGCAGGGTGCAGCAGGCCAGCCCAGAGGCCGGGCACTGTGCACCTGCCCCGCCCCTGGGCCTTCCTGCTCTGCCCTGGGGGCGTGGAGGAGGAGGGCCATCACAGGGGCCAGGGGAAGCGCTCCTGGCTCAGCAACAGGGAGCTGGGTGAAGCGCGGCTGTAGGGGTGCCACGGCACGGGCCCCGCAGGGAGCGGGACAGCGCGGGGCCCATGTAACCGTGGGGCCAAGGACGATTGCCCCGTTTGCCCCCCCAAGGACGGCCCTGTAGAGAAGCACTAGCAGATGGATTTTAAAAAGAATCTGAAGCTTCTCCCCACAGCCTTGAGGTGTGAGGGGGCTAGGTTGCTTATAACTGGACTGCTAAACTCCGCTGTGTAGGGTGCCTCTGTGGCACCATGCCCCTCTCCTTTCTCACACCCTATGTAGGATTCTCTCTTGGGGCGAGAATCTAGGAGGAGAAAGGGAATAGGAATGGACAAGCTGGAGACAGAGTTAAAGGGCTGAAGGAAGGGTACATCAACTTCCCATGGACATTACTCATTGACATAATGCAGAAAAGGTAGAATCTGGGGTCATACTATTTAATGCACATACCCTCTGTGCAGTGTGAAACTCCTGTAAGAGGGGCACATGGTTGGGGGAAACTCTGATATCTGACTCCAGTGGAGCTGCATTGTCAGGCAGCAGCGGGAGGGGAAAAGTTACCAGTTCCTCAGAACTAACACACGCCTTTGTGTTCTTGTGGATTTCCTGCCATCAGCAGGGTTTGGGGATAATATCAATAACCATTCCACAAGGTGCAAACCCTACACCTGTCCCCCATGGAATTCTGGGAGAGAATCCTTGGCTATGTCTACACTAGAAAAAGTTAGGTTGACTTTGTTAAGTCGACTTAATAATGTCGACTTTAAGTCCACTAGACAAGATTAAAGGAGCCAAGTGGTAAAAGTAGCAAGGCCTGCCAAGGTGTGGACAAGTAGCTTACTATTTTACTTTACACCCTAGGTGAGAGCAGCAATGTATTCTAAATTATACATAAATATGAATGACAAAAATATGACAATAATACTCCTTATTTTAAGGTTACAACCATTCAGCTACAATAAGAAATGAAAATATATTTACAGTGTACATACAGTTAAAATATTAAGTGATTAAGTGACATTTTCTGCTTTTACCAGTTCTCTTTTGAAAATTAAAAATGAGTAAATAAAATTAAAAAACAAGATACAGGAAATAAATTATTACAAATAGCAGAATCTTTTCTTTTTCTTTGTCTAGGAATACTTAAAGGCTAGTGGACTAGAGAAGCAGATGGAAAATCTAAAACAGATTGAGGGCTTATTCCCAAATTTCTTATTTAGGAATAAATTACTAACTGCAACAGTAGTTTTGCCTGAATATGGAGTTTGGAAAGGGCTGAGAGCTCGTTGTGTGATCTCTTCCTAAACAGGAGTTACTCTCACGAGTAAGGGTTACAAGATCAGGCCTTTAATCCCTGAAAACATGCAAGGAATGGGGGAAAAAAACTGTAGATAAAATTATCTTTTGTTCTTTTCATTGACAGATGGCAGTAAAACCACCTCTTATACCCTGAAGAAATTTTCCTAAAAACTCAATCCAAATTTAATTGATCTTGTATGATGTTAGATACTCAGGGTTTGGAACACTGAACGGAGCAGAATTATATGGAAAAGCAAAAGAAATCATAGTTGGCCCAATGCTTTTATGACACTGGCCTTTTGAAAAATGATGGAACAGCAGACAATTGAGAGAAACATCTCCTTCAGTCAATATAAATTATGCCCATGTGGTTAGAGTTTTGTAAAAAGATTCTCGCAGCAGGAATATAGTATAAATTGATGCAGTTTCACTAAAACGTGAAGGATTTTGTAGCTTTTCCTCAAACATTTTGCTAGTTTTTCATGAAAACATAAAGCATTTTCTGCAGGCACAAAACAAAAAACCCTGTCATTATACAATAAAAATGTTACAATAATGAAAAAAATAAGACCTTTCGTTTGCAAAAATGGCAAAATTATGTGCACAAACAAATATGAGAAAATTATTTAATTCTGAAGCCAAACTTCTTACTCCATTCTCTGAGTGAAGTTGTGTTTTCTGGCAGAAAAGAAAATGTACACCAGTTTCCCCAACACGAAAAGCTCAGTTTGCATATGAAAACCCTGGTTAAAGGAAAAATAACCATTTCTCTAATCCCTACCAGCGCTGTGTGGCATTCGTGTTGCATTGCATTAATATTATGATATAATCTGGTTTGTTCTTTAGATCAATAATAATCTTGATACTGATTTTTTTCCCCTGTAGAGAAAATATTTTATATATTCACAGACTTTTCAATCTATACCTGAAATCAATGTCATTAGTGGGTTGTAAAATACCCAACCCTGCACGGGACTGGTCTAAAGAAGGACAGGGTACATTGCTGTCAAGAAGCTCCATTTCAAAGTACGAAAGAACCAGAGTCAAAAACTGTTTGATTTCGTGGACAGCAAATAATCTTCCAGGACATTTTGCTATTCCTGTTCCAAATGGCATGTAATAATATCTTAACTTGTGACCATTGCGATAGAAGATAGTCTTTTCTTCTCCATTCTCATTGAGATACCGATTGTACTTGAATGTCTGTAACGAACGTTGACAATCTTTTAGAGCCAGAATATGCCAATAGCGCACAGCCACAGCCAGGGTGGGAAGGCTGTGCAACCACATTGAGACAACGTCTCTTGGGAAGAGCAGCCAATGCACAGTATGCTCGACCTCTGTGGCTGGCCCAGCCCCCAGTTCTCCAAATCCTTTTTAGGGAGCCTCGGCAAGGCCCTGAGCAGCTCTTGCACTTGGGATGGCAGAACACCAGCCCCTGTGCAGAGGCACCGGTCAGAGAAAGCTTTTTGCATCTGTACTTTGCCTTTTCTTGACCCGCATAGAGGACAGCTACAATTTATCTTTGCGTACGTATGTCCAAATTGGAAGACTACCCCACCTCCCTCACTATAGCTCTCTGTACAGAAGGACTCTCCATTCTTTTGTCCTCACTTGAAACCTCACAACATGGTGACTTTCTCTGGCTGACGAAAACTGAAGGGATATTCCTTTAAACTTAGCCCCCCCCTCCCCCCGGTACTTTTTTGCTCAGCCAAACAGTTTTCTGCAGAGTAACGTAAGGCCAGTGCTGATTTTGCTGCTTCCACTGCATTCACAACCCCAGACTGCTCAGGAAGTTCCCAGGCATAAATCCAGGATCTGTGTGGTACAGTGAAGCACCAACCATGGGCACTGGTGGACAAATGCCTTATTAATAGGCAGTTAACATCATCTGGTACAGAGAGCTTGGTATGTCACTGTAATTACTCACCAAGGGATCAGCATAGATGTCTGGATCAAAGTGCAGCAGCTGAGGATAAAGAGCTACAATGTCATCTTTGCGGATGTTGTAGGAGTCTTTATCCAATTGCAAAATGAAATCTTCCTTGGCGA
The DNA here is from genome assembly GCA_007922175.1 of Pelusios castaneus. Taxonomy (NCBI): domain Eukaryota; kingdom Metazoa; phylum Chordata; order Testudines; family Pelomedusidae; genus Pelusios; species Pelusios castaneus. Next base: position 1,052,935 of record ML685766.1, on the reverse strand, counting down.
CTCTGACTGTCATGGATGCACTGGATAACCTCATTGCTTCCTTGATAATGCTATCTGTAGAGAGAGAAAAAGAAAATGATTACCCTGAAAAGAATCCATGTAACCCTTTGGGGAGGTTGTATAGTTTAAATTGCACGTAATCTTCTATAATATACGATATTATGAAGAGAAGCATGCTAAAACGAATAGAGCTAAGAAAACAGAAAAAGAGGTTGATAAAGAGAAGAATTTCCCCAAGTTTTGTTTTCTACCATCAAACTTCATTTGATGTGGAAACTATTTTATTACCTATATGAAAATCGTATAATATAACTATCATATTTGCATTGATATTTGTATGTCAATCAGCTCTAGCCATTCATGTTATTTTGAAGTTAAAATGTATAGGTTAAGTATCACCAGAGCCTGCAATTCAGAACAAGGCCACTAACTTATGCAACACCATTGCTGGACAAAGCAGTAGAGAATATAAAATAAGTGAACACTGCTGCAGTGGCCGAAGAGATGATACAAGTCTCTTAAAAGGTCTTTTCCATCTCTAATGTCTGTACTTCTGATTTAGAGAAGCATTGATAACTTACTTATAGACTATGTTCCCTCTAAGCTGCGCTGGTGCACAGCCACGCAGCGGAAGTTGCACCCCCCGCGAAGCATTGAGGGACCCCTGTGCAGCCTGGCAGTCCCCGCTGCCCCCTCCAAACCCTCGGGGCTGCAGCTTTGCCGCAGCAAACCCAGCCAGTACCCGGCCTCTGAGCTGGCCCTTCCCACCCACAGGACAGAGCAGGCAGGCTCAGGGCCGGGGCAGGTGTGCAGGCCTGCCTGTCTGCCTGCCCCATGCGGCCGAGGAAGCGGGGTGGCCGCAGCCGGGGCAGGCTCTCAGGCTCCGACCTGCCGGCCGCCTTGACTTCCCAGCCCGGGGCCAGCCAGGGCAGGGGTCGGCTCCGCTCCGCCAACAGACTCGGCCTCCCGGCACGGGGCCAGGATCGGCCACCGGGATCTGCTCCGCCTCGCCAGCAGCCTCCCAGGACCTCGGTCAGGTCCCCCCTGCCAGCGGCCTCGGCTTTTCTTTCTTTCTCTTCCTTTTTCTTTCCTTCTTTCTCTTCTTTCCTTCTTACTCTTCCTTCTTCTTTCCTTCTTTCTCTTCCTTCCCTCTTTTTTCTTCCTTCCTTCTCTTCTTTGCCTTCCTTTTTCTTCCCTTCTTTTTCTTCAGTTTTCTTTCCTTCTTTCTCTTCCTTCCTTCTTTTTTCTTTCTTTCTCTTCTTTCCTTCCTCCTCCTTTCCTCTTCTTTCCTTCTCTCTTTCTTTCCTTCTCTCCTTCTTTCTTTGCTTCCTTCCTTTCTTTCTCTTCCTTCCTTCTTTTTTCTTTCTTTCTCTCTTTCTCTTCCTTCCTTTTTTTCTTTCTTTCTCTTCCTTCCTTCTCTCTTTTTTCTCTCTTCCTTCTTTTTTCTTTCTTTCTCTTCTTTCCTTCCTCCTTTCCTCTTCTTTCCTTCTCTCTTTCTTTCTCTCCTTCTTTCTTTGCTTCTTTCCTTTCTCTTCCTTCCTTCTCTTTTTTCTCTTTCTTCTTTTTTCTTTCTTTCTCTTCCTTCCTTCCTTTTTTTCTTTCTTTCTCTTCCTTCCTTCTCTTTTTTTTCTCTTCCTTCTTTTTTCTTTCTTTCTCTTTCTCTTCCTTCCTTCTCTCTTTCGTCTTTCTCTTCCTTCCTTCTTTTTTCTTTCTTTTCTTTCCTTCTTTGTCTTCCTTTTTCTTTCCTTCTTTCTCTTCCTTCTTTCCTTCTTTCTCTCTTTTCTTCTCTTTCTTTCTTTCCTTTCTTCTTTCTCTTTATCTTCCTTTCTTCTCTTTCTTCTTTCTCTTCCTTCCTTCCTTCCTTCCTTCTTTCTTTCCTTCTTTCTCTTTTTAAAAAAAAACTTTTAAAAAATTAATTTTAAATAAAAACCTTTCTAAAAATTAAATTTCAATTAAAAACCCATTCAAATTCAATTAATTAAACCCAATTAATTAATTCTATTTACAATCACTTTAACTTCAATTAATGCGTGTAATTTCTGTCATTTATTCAGAAAAAGTTTTGCACACAGCTTGAAAATTTTGCACACAAGCCGCCAAACCTTAGAGGGAACATTGCTTATAGACTTTAAAACCAGAAAGGGCCATCATGGTCAGCTAGTCTAACATCCTGCACATCACAGAACTTTATCCACCATTTCTGCAATAGTCCCATATCCTCTGGCTGAGTTACTGAAGTCCTTAAATCTTGATTTAAAGACTTCAATGTACAGAGAATCCGCCATTTACTCTCGTTCAAATTAGCAAGTGACCTGTGCTCCAGAGGAAAGTGAAAAACACCAGGGTCTTTGCCAATCTAACCTATGGAAAAATTCCATTCTGACCCCAAATATGGCAGTCAGTTAGAACCTGAGCATGTGGACAAGAGCCACCAACCAGAAACCTGGGAAAGAATTCTCTGTAGCAACTCTGAGCCTTCTTCATCTATTGTCACCTCTCTGACCACTGGAGATACTTACTAGTTGCAGATGTGAATATACCATTCCAGGCAATTATCATCATACCATCCCCTCCATAAATTTATCAAGCTCAGTGTTGAAACAAGTTAGGTTTTTTGCCCGCACTACTCTCTTTTAAAGGCTGTTCCAAAACTTCTCTCCTCCTATGTTTAGAAACCTTCATCTAATGACAAGCCTAAACTTGGCCAATTTATATCCATTTATAAATTTATATCCAATTTATATCCAGTTGCCCCTGTGGCTCTTAGCTTAAAGGACTCCTCTCCCTCCCTGCTGTTTATCCCTCTGATCTTCTTATAGGCTATGTCTACACTTGTAAAGTTAAGTTGACTCTGTTAAGTCAACTTAAAAAGTTTGACTTTAAGAGAATGGCTACACTTTAAGTCAACTTAAGCCGACTTTGTTAAGTCAACTTAACAGTAGACGTAACTGTCCACACTGGCTTTAAGTCAACTTAATAAGGTCAACTTAGGGCTATTCCCCATCCACACTGGCTTGAAGTCGACTTAAGGCTTAAGTCAACCTTCAGAGGTGGTGTTATTAAGTCAACTTAAGCTGTTAATTAGTCAACAAGGAAGCGCTTAAGTTGACTTAATAAAAGCCCTATGTGGATGTGGCTTGTGTAGGTCAACTTAAGCATCCTTAAATCAACCTAAGTTGACAGTGTAGACGCACCCATAGAGAATAATATCTCCCCTCAGCCTTCATTTTGTTAGACTAAACAAGCCAACTTCCTTAAGTTTCCTCTGGTAAGGCAGTTTCTCCATTCTTCTGATCATCCTAGTAGCTGTTCTCTGCACCTGTTCTAGTCTGAATTAATCTTTCTTAAACATGGAAGACCAGAATTGCACGAAATATTCCAGCTGAGGTCTCACCAATGCCTGTACAATGGTGTGACAAGGTGTATGAACCCTACACTGGGAAGATGAGGATTAAGGAGCTGCTCTGGATGCAGGAGCACCCATTTGCCTCTTTTGGGTTTGCACCCCATGGCAAGAGCATTCAAAAGGAAGCACATCAGCTCAGTCTGGGCTGCTGAGATGGAGAGCAGTTGAGTGCAGCAGCGCCCTTCTGGAAGCTGCTGGGATTCCAAGCTGCTGGGACCGAGCCTCTAACCAAGCTGCTGGAAGCCCATAGACTGCAGGCACTGAGGGCAATGGCTCACTGTCTTCAGGGGTAGAGGATCCAAGGCTGAATCAGTGCGGAAGTAAAGAGGAATCCCAGGACTGAGCTGAAACACCAACAGAGGTACAGGGAACAGGGGTAGGAAGTGACCCAGGAGGCATGAATAAGTGTACCAAACCTTGGTCCCATTTCTAGTCTACTACTTTGTAGGGCCCTGGCTCAGGACCCCATGATGTGCTCAGGTTTCCCTAGCCCAACTCTCTTAGGACTATAGCTTCTAGGCCAAGTAGCCCTTGACTCTTGTCATTGGGCAATGCTTCTGTGGGCTATGGCTGCCAAGCAGACCAACCCTCATCTCTTGCTGTTGGGTGACATTGCCATGATCTGTAGCCACTAGGCAGAACAGCCATGGACACTAGGCAGTACTGCCAGCCTGGGGCACCAAGGCAGCTCATGACACATGGTAATAACATTTACCTGACTCTACTAGAACTACCTCATTTAATGCAAGCTAGGATTGAAATACCCTTTTTCACAGCCACATCACTCTGGCAGCTCAAAGTCATCCTATGATGGACCAATACCTCCAGGTCTTTCTCCTCCTCTGCCACTTCCAACTGGTAAGCCTCCAGTTTATAGCAAAATCTCTTGTTGTTTGACCCTAAATTAACGATCTTGTACTTTACACTATTACATTTCATCCTATTTCTATTACTCCAGTTTTCAAGATTGTCCAAATCTTCTTGTATGATATTCTGATCCTCCTCTGTTTTGGCAATACCTTGCAACTTTGTGTTATCTGGAAATTTTATTAGCACGCTTCCACTTTTTGTAGCAAAGTAATTAATGAAATAATAAATAAGACTGGTCCCAAGAGCAATCCTTGAGAAATTCTTCCTATAGCCTCCCTCCTGCCGGACAGTTCACCTTTCAGTAAAACCTATTGTAGTCTCCTCTTTAATCAGTTCCTTACCCATCTTTCAGTTCTCATATTAATCCCCATGTTCTCCAATTTAACTAATAGTTTCCTGCAATTGTATGAAATATTTTACTTAAACCCAGGGAGATTGGATTTCCTTTGCCTAGAAAATTTGTTTTCTTCACAAAGGAAGAGATCAGGTTGATCTGGCATGAGCTATCTTTGGTAAAAAGCACATTTTACCCCAGTTTCCATTTAACACTCTCTTTAATTACTCTTTCTTTCAAGATTTGTTCTAAGACCTTGCATAAAACTGAGGACAAGCGAATGGGCTGTAGTTTCCAGGATCACTTTTTTTTTTTAATATATATACTATATTTGCAGTTCTCCCAGCAGAGTTCCACAGGTTGACTAAGCATTGTATGAAGAAATACTATTGTTTATTCCAAACTTGCTGCCTATTGATTTCATTGGGAGACACCTGGTAGTTTTTCTTGCTGAGCCTTCCATTTCCTTTGGGCTTTCTGCTTCTCTTAATAACTTGTCTCAGAAGTTTGTTCATCCAGCCTGGGCTGCAGTTCTTCCCTATGAGATTTTTTCCCCTTTCCTTGAGATGCAGGGTCCAGACAGTTTCTGTATTTTGTTTATAAAGTAATTTCAAGCCTCCTCAACATTCAGATCTTTGTGTTCTTCAGTCCAGTCAAATTACCTAACTAATTCCCGTAATAGTTTAAAGTCTTTCCTTTTGAAATCAAAGACCCTAGTTGCAGATCTATTTTTGTTTGTCGTTCCAACTTCGTGTTTAAAAGTCAATTTGATCCTACAATAAAAACCATGTCTTGGGTCACCCTTCCGAGGGAAATAAACAAGGGAGGGGGCTGAATGGGGAGAAAACTGACAAGATCCCTTTTGTGACCACTTCCCAAAATTGTTTTCCTCCCCATGGTGGAAAAGGAAATGATTCCATCGACTGAAATTGCAGACCCCTCAATATGCCACCTCTAGCCTTGCTTTCAGCTCTCCCCAGAGGCATTGCTGACGCCAGGCACATGAGCCTGTGCCCCAAATCTCCCAGGCAGGGCCCCAAATGAATTTTCTCTGGCAGCACATGTGCAGAAACCTGTCTCACTGGGCGCGCAGAGTTAAGTTGCTGCCCAGCCCACCCCTGGAGCCTGCTGCATGCGTGCACCCAACTAGCTGGCTGCTGGTTGGCGTTACATGTAGACAGTCTGCAGAGCAGGAATTTGAAATCCCAACTCTGTGGGTTTTCCTCGGACCAGCTCTGGACTTTTCTTCTTCAGGATCAGGACCAGCAGCACAGAGAACAGTACAGGTAAGTACTGTGGGACCCTGGTGCTGGAAGGCAGTGCAGTGCCCCAGCTAGGCGGGCTGGGGATCAGACTCCCCTTTGGCCCAGAGTTGAGGCAGTGTGGCCAGGGATTGTGGTCCCCTGGGCCCCGGGTTGGGCTGGCAGCGTGGTGGCCAGGTGCAAGGAGGGTGGCTGGGGATTGGGCTCCCCTCCTCGGGCCTTGGGTTGGGCCGGGGATCAGGGTCTCCTCCCGGGGGCCCTGAGTCGGGCCGGGCCGGCGTGGCCGGTTCTCCCCTACCTAGCTCCTGCTGCTCCCTTGGAGGATTGTGAAATATGGGAGAAAGCTGTGAGATCTGTGTGGAGGTGCCCCTCTGTACAGATCATCTTGGAAGGACATTCCACTTTCCTTCTAGGGAAATATTTAAAACTGGAGGCACAAAACACTTGAGATTAGAAAATGATCCTGTGCAGAGATGTGGAATAAAATAGAAAAAAGTGAGAAAGATGTGTAGAAAAATATCAGAATAGTGTGGCCGTATCTTCTAAGCCTTAATGCTCAAAGAAAGAGAATGATATTAGCAAAAGGAAGCAATTTTTTTTAAAAATTACATTGAACCTCCCCCCCCGATAATTATAGGGTAACATTTTTAAAAGCTCCAGGGCCCAGATCCTCCCACGTATTTACGCTCCTAACATCCATTGAAATTAACACAAGCCTAAGTGACTAAGAACTGAGCTCCTCAGTTAATTGGGTCCTTTTGAAAATGTTTATGTACATTTTAATAAACATAATAATAATAAATAATACTTTCAGCCTTGTTATAAATTAATTGTTTAACACTCCTTAAGCATTAGTTACAACTGCAAATATGGTAAGATCCTTCCTTTTGATCTTAGCCCTTTTTTAGAAATATAAAACCAAAATACAACATTTATTTGAATCACCTAAGATCTCTGGTGCTCTATGATAATAGTAGTTAGCATTACTAATACATGAAATTACATGGAAAGAATGGGGTTCATTTCAAAGTTATGATAATCCCATACCACAGACATCAAGGCTGCTGAAAGTGTGGCCTTTCCTAACTAAGAATACAGTGTAGCTTTATTATCCTTCTGTTGGATGGTAATTTAGCATTTCATAGCAAGCGTTTTATAGATAAAACAATATCTGAAAGTGGATGTTCCTGGTACCATCACCTATGAGATACTCCTACCTAATACTGGCATATTATCCAGTTGTTTTCGATTCAAGGAGATGTGTTTGCCATCTAAGTTGATCTCTTCACCCGCATTTTCCAGTGTTTTTCGCACCTCTTCAGTAGCTGCTTTCATTGCTTCTGGGCTCCTAAAATCGATATATCAGAAACAAAAATATTTCTTGCATGTAAGTACTATACAAAGAGTTTATTCTCTTAAATATGACATGCTATCTTAAATATGATATTCATTATTTTTTTCCTGTCTACAGTGTAGTTTGTTAATCCATGTAACCTGGTAAAACAAAAAACTACATAAGCGCCTAAAGTCAAAACATAATTATGCTTATTATATTGGCAAAATCTTCTTTGCTCAAAACACTGAAAAGGTCATCGAAGATTTGGTTTAGTATCCAAGTTTGAGCAAGACTAAATTAATGTGTAAATACTGTTAAATAATAATAGCTGTTCAAGCAGTGCCAAGAATAAGGAATAAAGTGATCAATCCTAGATTAGGAAATAGCCCAATCACAGCTAAAATTCTAGAAAAGAGATCATAGATCACATTCTCATCATTTGCTGTCCTGGCTTATATCCAGTTGGATAATTGCATTCTATGTACCAAAAAAAAAACAAAAAACCCCTCCCTGGAGTTTAAGTTAAATAAAGTATCCTTTAGTTTCTTGTCTTCCATACAGATATGACAGACGTTAGTAACGGGTAGCGGAGGAGGCAGTATATGCTACTCCACATCTCACATTCATCAGTAATCCCTCTCAGGAGGACCTGGGAAGCTGAGTAACAGATACCACCTCCTCAGCTGCCCGGGAACCTGCAGAGCACATAATAAATAAGCAAAAACTTCCAACGGAAGCCCACTTTGACCTCAGCCATCTCTTCCTAGGGGCAACATTGACTGTTCTCCCTGGGGCTCAGAATTGCTGTCAGTAGGCCTGGGCAAGACACTTTTAGTAACTTTCCCTAAGAAAACACCCTGTGTTGGATCTTGTCCTTCCCTGCACTGCATGAGAGGGGTTTCTGAGGGAGTTTTACTCATGCAAGCCAAAATCCTGGCTCTGCTGAAATCTATGGGAGTTTGGCCATTGACATTAGTGGGACCTGGATTTAACATTCATCGAACAGCAGAATTTGACCCTTAATGCTGAGACCATTTCAGAGTGTTACCTTTGGAAACTCCAAACATTGCTTCTCACCTAATAAGATAGAACAAGCTCCAGAAAGTAGCAGGTATTGTGTTAGCTTGTGAAGCCCACAGCACAGCCACGTGGGTCTTTGCTTTTTCCTTATCATCAAAAGTAGACAGAGTGTCATTCAAGAACATACGGAGAGTGACGAGCTCTGAGATGTTGTCCCTTTTTCTGAGGTTTTCATGGAGCAGAGTGTCTGCCAGCCTCTCCCGGGCATTGTGGGCACTCTTGAACACATGAATAGGCATGCCTGCTACAAGGGCTGGAAAGATTTTATCAAATTCCTTGAAGTTTTCAAGAGCATTCAGAATAAGTTCTTTCTGGGTTTTCTGCTTAGATAGATTCTTATCTTGGTTTGAATTAAGCTCCGTTCCAAAAAGCGTTAAAAAACCTGATTCAAACATCACTCGGCAACAGAACGCATAAATCCCCTCAGTTACCCAGGTGTTGCAATGCAGTTTAGACGTAGTTGATTGCAGCATGACATATTGTAGGTTTTCCATCATAGCTTCAATGAGGGAATTCAGGGCATTACCTTGCAAGGTTCTAATGAAAGTCTGATGCATGTTTTCAGTGGTATTTCCATCATGTGGGTCAATACTGCCATGGCCAAAAGCCTGCCACCAGATAAATTGTGTGTGAGATAAATGAGGATCATCACAACCTCACTAAATAATAATTTACAAGGGAAATAACAGCCAAGATATATTTAACACAGGAACATATAATGAGATCTGTGAATTCTGTGATTAATAATGAGCCACAAGCCTTAAAAAGTATTAAACAAGCACACAAGAAAATAGTCTAAGATATATACTTATAAATAAATCAAATAAACATGGTCACTTAGCGTAGTGGTTTTCAACCAGTGTGCCATGAGAACTGTCTAAGGGTGCCGTGAAATTTTGTACAAAGGTAATGAAAATCAATGTAAAACAAACATTGTTTCATCTTAAACAATATTCTATCCAACCAAAATTACAACTCATAAAACTTGTGAAAATTAATCATCAAATTAAAAGCAAGGTATCAGTTTGAAAAGGTTGGGAACCACTGATAGGGTGTGTCTGCATTCCAATAAAATGCCCACAGCTGGCCTGGATTAGCTGATTCAGTCTCATGGGGTGCATCTACACTAGGTAATTAAGTCGACTTAAGCAGGCCTAAGTCAACTTAATTTACTCTGCGTCTACACTGGAGTTTCCTTAAATTGACTTAAGCTGCTCCTTAAATTTAAAGAAAAATTAAGTCGACTTAATGAGACCTCGTTTTAAGTCGACTTACTGCTTAAGTCGACTTTATTAAGACTTTATTATTATTATTTATTAAGAATGTGTAGACATTCAAGGCTGGAACTCAGGCTCTCGGGCCCTGTGAGGCTGTCAGGTTGTGTCTCAGACCTTGGACTCCAGCCTCAGACTCCAGGGCAAATAAAGGGAACAATCAATAGAGATCAGAAGTCATTATCATCTGAATGTTGTTTGAGGTCCTCTGTGAAAAGAAGCTCATTCACCTGCACATCTACCAATATGAGATATGCCATCATGTGCCAACAATGCCCCCCCGCTATATACATTGGACAAACTGGACTGTCTCTGTGCAAAAGAATAAAATGGACACAAATCAGACATCAAGAATTATAACATTCAAAAGCCAGTAGGGGAACACCTCACTTTACACGGACATTCTATAACAAACATGCTATTTACAGTACTTCAGCAAAAAACTTCAAAAACAGACTCCAGTGGGGAACTGCAGAGGTGGAATTCATATGCAAAGTAGACACCTTCACACAGGGTCTGAATAGGGATTTGGAATGGCTAACTCATTACAAAAGGTAATTTTCCCTCTATTAACATTCTTACCTTCTCAGCTATTGCTGTTAAAGGGCACTCTTCCACACTGCTTGAATGAAAACAATGTGTTTGCTTTGCTAAAATAGGTTATCAGACTATCCCTCTGGTGACCTTATGACCCACCATTCTCTCTCTCTCTGTATATATATATACACCTGACATACAGAAGTTTCCATTTCATACGTCTGATAAAGTGGGATTGTATACACAAAATCTTATGTGATAAATAAATGTATTAATCTTCAAAAGTGCCACAGGATTCCTTGTCTGCTTTTTATGAAAAGAGTGTGGATTGATCTAGAATTTAGGTTCTAGGACGTGGGTTTCCATATTATGGTGTTGATTTTGTAACGGTTATTCTGTTGGCAGACAGGCCAAGATTTGAATGGGCCAGAATGAGCCTTCTAGAGGTGACCCCTTCAACTAGTGACTGAAGGACAATGATAGGCTGATGAGCAAAATTTGTATTGATGGGAGTCTATGACAGACCTGTTCTGTGGCTATTTAGAGGATTTCAGTCTCCAGGGCTGTTAATCTGGCATCTTTCACAAGCAGTACATTTATTTTTAAAATGAATCAATTCCGTATAAATTCACAACAGTGCAAACCAGTTTTCACTAGCATTTTTGTGATGTTACATGATTAAACAATGTCATTCTTGGGTAAACTAATCTGTTTGCAAAACGTATGTTATTTATATCATTGGTAGATGAGAGTCAGGATAGCTGGACATATTGAAAAGTCACATTAGATTAGTTAGGTACAGTCTAACTTGATCATGATAGTTTGATATTGACTTACTTTTTTCATATTAAATGCTAAAAATATTAAAGTCATTTTAAAGTGGTACCTTTGCAGAAGCAGCAAAGTGGAACTTTTTCCAGTCCAAATGCCTTCCCTGACGCATCAGTGAATGGTATGAAGAGGGGTCAGTGAGAAAATGAACATATTTTCCTGCCACTTTGCAAGTGAAAATATGCCCATATTTCTTTTGTCTCACTCTGAGAAATTCAAGAGGGTTTGCACCAAACTGCAGAGCACAGCCCAGATATGGAAGTAGTCCATTTTCCACTGGTGGCTCACCTGGACGCCTAGAAGTTACAAAGAAATGTTAGAGATGTGAGTTATAAAGGAAGATCTGTCCTTCAGCTTGGCCAGCTAAACAAGACTGTGATACCAGTCTATTTATAACAGTTTCTATCACGGTTGATGGGGAAATTGCCCTCCTTTGAATAATAAATCCATTATGAGGTCTATAGAAAGAATGATCTTAACAGCTACAGAAGCCTTGTTAGAATCTAATAATGATGAAAATTTTACTTTCTACTTAAGCTGTACCACTCTAGGTTTTATTTTTTACATTTGGATAGGCTCTTTTTCACCATTTAAAATGTAACATTCTATTCATTGCATGCTGTTAAGTAATTGCTCCTTAAATAAATACTCACATCCTAGCAGCTAATACTGTCTGTATGTTGTTGGGCCTCTTCCCAGCACTTTTCAGGACCCGCGGCAGAGCTCTGTTAATACAGAAGCTCTGTCGCTTGAGTTGATTCCACTGGACCATCTGCCAGAGTGCTAGTATGGCAGGCTTTGTGGCATGATGAAAGGAACATTTATTTGATTTTTCATTTGTTTTTTTGTTACTCTGTTTACTTTTTTCCTGACCATCTGTCTGGATATTTCTGACTTGCGGGTAACTTTATGCAGGTCCCAATCTTACCAACCCTTCCTGAACTCGGTATATTGAGCTGTACTCTCAAAAACGGAACAAAATTTGAACAAAATGAAAATATTACATATATACTGAAAACCAAAAATGATTGCTGTACAAAGGTTTTGAAAATGAAAAGTGTTTTTGGTTTTCAGCTTTTTAGTAGAAACAATAAAAAATTTTCATGGGTAAGTTGAAAGAAAACCTTTTTTAATAAAAAAAAAAAAAGTGTTCTGAAAAATAATTGCCTCTTTTTTTTTTTTTTTGGACCAGCCTTTCCTTTATAACGTGCAAGGAGTTACATTGACTTCAATGGGATTATTCAGGAAAATAAACAATCCTCACGTGAGTAATGCTTTGCAGAATGTGGTCCAGAATTTCTGGTTTGTAATTTCTGTAAGTAAGAACCCACTCTTGTTCTCATTAAAGTCATTGGCCCAGTTCTCATTGGTTTTTATCAGGCACAGAACAGGGCCCTACGCACCTGGAGCCTGACCCTATTCCAGCTGAAGTCAGTAGCAAAACTACTTCAGTAATTCTAGAGTTCAATCCTGGGCGTTGCCAAACACCTGATAGTTGTTTGTGTCCTCAATATCCCTTGGAAGTTGAGGATGTACGGCACTTTGCAAGAGACGGTTCCTTAGTTGCTCAGGACTGAACCCTTAATTGCTATGCAGATTTTGAAACAGATGATGTTACCTCAAATACACACTGTCAGTTAAGACTGTATTGAAAAAACAAACTTATTAACAGTTTCAATGGACAGAAAGAAAGGAGGAATTGGAGACGTATGAACAAGCATCACATGGACCTCCAGAGATCTGAAAATGGCATTCTTTTATTTATTTGGTTGATCTTTGGCTTACACAATTTTCTAGCGCATTGAATGCTGAGTACTTTGAACCCACTAAAGAAAGATTATTATTGTTTTCATGTCCTACTTGGGGCAGATGCTGCACCACTGAAATCAGTGGCAGGTTTGCCCACAGGCCCCATTTCAGCAAAGCACTTCAGCACATATTTAAAATTACTCACATGGTCAGGTGCTTTGTTGAACTGGGCTCCAAATAACTATATTCCTGCATATGGACAATGACAATAAGTCACAAATAATAAGCATATAAAAAAAGTCTATGATAAGGGATAAAACTGTCATTTGTACATCCAGGAGTGGTGGGTATAAGGAGTTTGGGGAGACGTAAGCCAGCGCTGGAAGCCGCTATCCCTGAGAACCTGCCCTTATTCTGCCTCTTCCCACCTTCACTCTGCCCTGCTCCCCTCCAGCCCCACACCTCACAGGAGTAAGCAGTGAGTGGAGAGGCTCAGGAAAGAGGCAGAGTGGGATCAGGGCCTTAGGGTGCAGCCAGACTCCCCAAATTCAAGAGGTATGTGCCACGTATATGTACATCAGAAGCACAAACATATAGGGTATGTCTACACTTGCACCTTAAATCGACTTAACAATGCTTAAGTTGTCCTACAGAATGCTGCATCCACACCGGGCACTTCCTTAAGTCAACTTAATAACTCCACCTCTGAAGGTCGACTTAACGCCTAAGTCGACCGTATTAAGTTGACTTAAGCCACTGTGGACAGGGAGTGCCCTTAAATCAACCTAATTGGCCTCCAGGCCCCGGTGCAATGTTGGACAGCTACCCACAATGCCCCATTCCTCAGTTGACCAGTGTGGACATAGGCAGTTTACTTAAGTTTTTAGTGTGGACTCTCTAAGTCGACTTAACAGAGCCTCCAGTGTAGACATACCCGTAGGAGCTTCTTTCTCAGAAGTATTGCAAAATATATTGACTTCAATAGAAGCTGCAGATGCTAAGCACTTTTGAAAATCAGACCCTTAAGGTCCCAAATTATGACAGTTTTATGACCTCATTTACAGAGGGATTTCTTCTTTTTTTGTATCTCTATCTACTGAAAGTCACTGTATACAGTAGAACAAGAAAATGGGTCCACATGGCCTGGTTTATTTGTTTACATACATACAAAAATACTATAAATATTTCTCTCTCTCTCTCTCTCTCTCTCTCTCTCTCTCTCTCTCTCTCTCTCAAAAAACAAAAACAAACAACAACAACAAAAACCCAAAACCCAAAAAACAAACAAAACCCCCCACAAAAAACCCCAACCTAAATCACCTTTTTTATCCTTCACTTGTCAATCTGTTTATGGTCAGATTAGTTTTGTCTTAGTTACATTCACAAGGTATTTTAACAGAAATGAGTTTTAAGATAGATAGATAGATAGATAGATAGATAGATAGATAGATAGATAGA
>ML685766.1:987658-1038788 GCA_007922175.1 Pelusios castaneus | reverse complement strand
AGATAGATAGATAGATAGATAGATAGATAGATAGATAGATAGATAGATACTTTACCTCCACCTTTTTACCAGAATAAACTCAAAACAGTGCAGTGTCACTAATATTAACATTTCAAGCAATCACAATAAGACTTCGAGAGTTTCACATGGAAAGGAATAGCTAACAATGAGGTACACTTTAAAAACTGAAAGTGATGCAAAAAGCAAGTCAAGGATCCATTTTTTAATAGTAAATAGTCACAAATTTGTTTCTGTACGTAGTAATTGCCAAAAGGCTAAAGACATGAGAATATTTACTCAGTACAGTAAACAATCCAAATATTAACTAGGATTACAGATAGGAGTTCGCTATGGCAACATGCCCAAATTAAACGATAGTGATAATGAAAAAAAAGGGATAAGGGATAAAATAGCCATCTATACATCAGAATCATGTAGGGTCTGATTTCTCAAAAGTATTTAACACTTGCAAATCTTAGTGATTTCAATAGAAGCTGCACATACTAAGCACTTCTTAAAATCAGACCCTTAACATCCCAAATTATTTATATAATTTACAAATGGATTCCTCCTTTCTTTGCATCTATCTTCTGTTAGTTGTGTGGATACGGATCTACATAGCCTGCTTGTTTGTTGCTTTTTAATTTATGTACACAAAATGTTATTTTAATATAAAGATTTCAAATAACAAAACACCAACATCAACATTTATCATTTTTCAATTTGCCAATGTTCAGACCAGTTGTCTCAATATGTTTTAAAAGATACCTTTTAAATATGTTTTAAGATACATTTAATAAATTTGAAAAGATACCTTACCTCCTTCTCAGTCCCAGAAGAAACCAAAAACAACAGCATAGTATCATTGCTGTTCCCCAGATCAAAGATGCTACCAACATTTCAGACAACTGCAGTGAAATTTCAAATAAAAAAGAGTAGCTACCAGTGCAGTTCACTTTAAAGACTGAGCGTTATGTAGACAACAAATCAAACAGTGACTTCTTATATAGGGTAGGGCACCCATTTATTTTAATAAACAGACATAACCTAGGCAAGCTATTAATTAACCATTTCTGGACAGAAGCTATAATGTCTTCATTCCCACTGATAGCCCTATAAAAAAAAACCTGAGAGGATTAATCTAGACAGTTGCAGCGGTGGCCTTCATCTGATATCGGTAGAGGTTCCAAAGTAATCAAAGAGCTGTAATAGTTGATAATCTGAAGGTCTCTCAGATGTGTTTTGATCTATCATGTAGGTTAATCAAGTACAGTTTATAGTTCAGGTTTAGCAATAAATGAGATGATATACTGTTAGACCCAGAACGGAGAAAAGACACAGAACTCCCTTTAACCAAAGCAGTTCCTACATTCATTTAACTGCTCAAAAAGCACAAGAGCAGCAGCATAGATAACGAACAACCCCAATGCCTCTCAACCAGGATTTACCTGCCTTCTTGTGAGCCCGCTCGCCCCCCCCCCCCAGTCTGGAGTTACGAGATCACTTTAACAGGTGGTCCGTTCCACCCCATAGTGGCTCGACCCTTCCCCACTCTCACCCTGTTTATATAGTGTGCATCAACAACTTCACATAGCAGAAGCTGTGAGCTCAGTACTTGGTGATCATACCCAAATCCTGGCATAGGCTGCAACAGAGCACTCAGATCCAGCTGAGACCAGTTCTGTGGGCTGCCGTTCGAGGCAACCTTGCACACATTCTTGCGTTCAAACTAGGTCACCACAATTCTCTCTGTTGGAAAGAAAATCAAACAGGTTGTCCCGGAGGAGGAGAAGAGTCAAATGGTACCCTTTATTAATCACTCATTGTCTTGACGTCTCGAGTGAGCACCGAGGAGGGGGTATTGCAGCTCTTTTATCCAGAGCAGTATGATAATACATGACTCATACATTTATGATTGACAGTATTCCAAAGACCCTTATTTGGAACACCCAAATACTGATTACATCATGCATATCATAGAATCATAGAATAATAGAGTTGGAAGGGACCTCATGAGATCATATAGTCCAACCCTCTGCTAAAAAGCAGGACCACTCCCACTAAATCACCCCAGCCAGGGTTTTGTCTAACTGGGCCTTAAATATCTCCAAAGATGGATGTAGGGATTCATGGCCTGTGGCTCATGCAGAGACGGCACGTCCACGCACACCTGGATGACCTCGATGCATGATCACAGGCTATCCACCTGTAAATATACTGGGCAGGGAGAGCGTGGGAAACGGAGAGCGTAATAGATAAACATTGAGTATTTGACCTTGTTATGTTCCTGTATTCTGCTATGTTTTTGTACATGAATGCTTATTATGATTCTATATAAGCTGTTTGTTCTGCTTAATAAAAAGGAGGTGGCAAGCTCTAAAAGGCAACTTTTGCTCCTCCATGACATGACATTCTGTGTCTGTCATCCCTTCATCTGGCGCCCATCCGTGGGGCACCTGTGCCTGTCTACTTTTTAGATTTCTCCTGCTTTCCCAACGTGGGCACACAGACAAGTTTCGTGACTTGTCCGTCTGAGGCTTTTGCCTTGGTAAATCCGTGTGGTGCATTCACTGTTTCGCACAAGGGAAAGCAATTCCTGTCTGCCTGTCTGCTATTTGCCTTTCGCTCCCACCCACCACGCCCGGCAAGGGTTACAGACGCGTCCTACATCTTTGGATCCCGGTAAGTATGGGGGCCTCTCTGTCTAATGCACAGACCCGCCACTGTAATGAGTTGGCTTATTTACTGCGCAAGGCTCAACATTCCTTTATGCTTAATGATCTTAAGGTGCTGATTCATGAGGTTCACGGCCAATGCCCCTGGTATCCTGATGCTGGAACCCTCCGCTTGGAGGATTGGGACCGCATCGGCCGTACCCTGCATGCTGAGCCTCGTGCAGGCATTAAGGTGCTCCACTATTGGCACCTTTGTCGAGATGCCGTTGAGTGCTTTGCGCCACCGACACCTCCCACTCATATTCCTCTTTCTATTGTCCCTCCACCGCAGTCTATCCCCCAGATTATTCCCCCTGTCCAGCCCCCTCCCAGTCCCCCGAGCCCTTCAAAACCCCCTGATCCTGATTCTTTAGTTCGACCATCCGCAGTGCAGCAAATGGCTGAGACTGCCCGCCATACCACAGACCTTTCCGTGGAGGAACTGGCCGAACTTATGGCGGTCTGCCCGGTCACCCGCACGCCTAACGCGGACAGCACCGTCACTGTGACACATCAGTCCCTTCCTTACCACATTCTTCGCGAGGTCCGTAAGGCCATTACGGAATTCAGTCTGACCAGCACTTATACTCGCGGTTTGCTTGATGGGATCGCCAATGGCTATATGCTTATCCCATGGGACTGGAAGGCTTTAATGAAAATGCTTCTTAACCCAGGGCAGTATGTCATCTGGGCCAGCGAGTTTCACCTGGCGGCAGAGGCTCAGGTCCGTGTTCTTAATGCGGCTGGTGTTGGCGTGCTTTTTGATCACCTGGCGGATGAGGGGCCGTTCGCGACTGTGGAGGCTCAGGCTCAACTTGAGCCCGCCTTTTTCCCGCATATTGCCCAATGCGCTCTGAAGGCATTTTCTAAGGTGCTGGCTGCAGGTCGCCCTACCAAAAATTTTTCTTCCATTCGCCAAGGTGCCACAGAGCCTTTTCTTGATTTTGTTAATCGCCTCCAAGAGGCTATTTCGTGACAGATTGATAACTCTGATGCCGCTAATGAGCTTTTGTTAAATTTGGCCCAAGAGAATGCCAATGCAGACTGTAAGCAAGCCCTTCTGCCCCTGGCAGTGGTCACTAACCTCCAGCTGGCTGATATGTTGCGAGCCTGCCAAAACATTGGCTCCCAAACTCATAAAGCCACTCTTTTAGCCGCTGCTCTCAGAACTGACAGTAAATCTTCAAAAATCTGTTTTAAATGTGGAAAGATGGGTCACTTTCAACGGGAATGCAGGTCCAGGAAGAATCCCACCTCCAGACCCTCAAAGAAATGTCCAAAATGCCAAAAGGGTTTCCATTGGGCCAATCAGTGTCGCAGTCCGGGAAACGCAAATACGGGTCGACCTTCGACCCAGGCCCAACGGAGGGTGTACACAGGTCTAAGCTTCCCCCCTCCCCCAACCTCACCCTCGCCACCCCTGCTGCCGCTACCGTCCCCGTCCGGCGCCTCCGTGCCGCCACTAGCGGCAGCGCCGGCCTGGACTTAATTTTACAGACTGATACCGATTTTCAGCTTCCTGGTGAGGTGCATGTCGTCCCCACGCAGGTAAAGGGGCCCCTCCCCCCACATGTAGTCGGTCTTCTTTTGCCACGTTCCCATGCCAGTCGCAAAGGATTTTTTGTCATCCCCGGCGTGGTTGACGCCGACTACACCGGGGTCCTCAAGGTCCAAGTATGGACCAACCTCCCTCAACAATTGCCGAAAGGATCCTCGGTAGCCCAGCTAATTTTACTCCCCTCCCTGGTCCCCAGGGCAGAGCACAAAGAGCGGGGTGATGGAGGTTTTGGCTCCACCCTCCCTTCCGACTCTTCAGTGCTCGCCCTCACTACCCACATTCACGGGCCTCGGCCGATGTTAACTCTTACATTGAATGGCCGTTCCTTTACTGGCCTTCTAAATACCGGCACTGACGTCACAGTGATACGCGCTGCCGACTGGCCACCCGACTGGCCCAAATCACCAACTAAAGAACTGTGGGGCATTGGTGGTCATCAAGCAGCATATCAGAGCTCCCTTTGGATTCCCGTCCACTCCGAGCCACCGGCCGATATAAGTATTCGTCCATATATCATGCAATTGCCCATTACCATTTGGGGCCGTGATCTTTTGGAAAAATTGGATACTTCCCTTGTTATTAATGTCTAATTCTACCGCCCTACCCCTCTCTTGGCTACCGGGACCCCCCGTCTGGGTGGACCAATGGCCCCTGCCTCACGATAAGTTAGGGGCCCTACACGCCCTTGTCTCTGACCAGCTGCAGGCCGGTCACATTGAGCCATCTACCAGCCCCTGGAACACTCCAGTGTTCGTCATTAAAAAGCAGTCAGGGAAGTGGCGCCTTTTGCATGATCTCAGAGAAGTCAACAAACGAATCCAGCCTATGGGCCCATTACAGTTTGGAATCCCCAATCCAAATTTAATCCCCTCCGGCTATCAAGTCTGTATTATTGATTTAAAAGATTGCTTTTTTACAATCCCATTGCATCCGCCGGATTGGGAGAAATTTGCCTTTACCATCCCGGTTCTAAATAACAAGCACCCTGCCCATCGTTATCAATGCTGCACGTTGCCCCAAGGTATGTTAAATAGTCCCACCCTGTGCCAATTTTTTGTGGACAGGGCTCTTCTTCCCTTCCGCTCCCACTACCCCCACGTTGAGGTTTATCATTATATGGATGATATCCTCATCGCCTCCCCGGTTCTAATTGATTCCCATGTCCAGATGCTTATTGGTTCCTTGGCGCGTTTTGGCCTGCAAGTTGCCCCAGAAAAGATACAGCGCCAGGAGCCATATTTGTATTTAGGTCATAAGATGCTTGCTGCTTATGCGATCCCCCAGATTCCGGTCTTACGGGTCCCCACCAGTCTCACACTAGTCGAGCTTCAACAGCTGCTCGGCCACATCAATTGGGTACGCCCTTATTTTAAATTGCCCACCTGCCTGTTACTACCCCTTTTTTCTTTATTGAAAAAGGGGACCGCACCCTCTGACCGGATCCCAATTTCTGTTGAACATCAACGGATTTTTAGACATGTCAATGATTTAATGGCCCAATGTTTTGTGGATCAGCCCCCTCATTCGGGCCCCTTACAACTCACTTTGCTGTCCATTCCACACACCCCCACTGGCGTGCTGTACATGTCACGCGATACGACCTCCGTCTATATTTTGGAATGGTTGTATCTCCCCTCCACCCCGGCTCGCAATGTTTACCCCTATTGTGATGCCATTCTTGCCCTCATTTGGCGTGGGCGGACCCGTGCCACCCAAATGACAGGCTATGACCTCATGGTTATTGCCGTCCCCTTCACTAAGGAGGAACATCAACACCTCCTACAAACCTCATTGTCCTATCAAATTGCCTTGGCCGACTTCGTGGGCACCATACAATTCAATTCCCCCAAAGATCCCCGATTGACCATTGTTCTCAATGCCCCTTTCAGAGTTCGCCCTGTTCGGGCGTTGCAGCCCATCCCCGGAGCCCTCACTCTCTTCACTGATGGTTCTCCTACCCGAGGAGTGCTATACACCTCCCCCCTGACTCTACGGAATGGAAAGTACATTTCACACTACCCCAGAAGAGTGCTCAGCGAGCAGAGTTGGCGGCGGCCATTCTGGCATTCCGTTTGTTTCAAAACCGTCTGTTTAATTTAATTGTTGACACCCTTTATACCTATCACCTTTTTGCTTATTTACCCACCACTTGAATTACATCCCTTATTGATACTGATCTTATGTCGTTATTCCTGACCCTTAAGAACCTCCTTTCCCGCCGCTTGCATCCGTTTTATGTTTGCCACATTCGCAGCCACTCGGCGTTACCTGGCCCCCTTGCTGAAGGTAATCGCCGAGCGGATCAGGCCCTCCGGGACCTATCCGTTGCTTCTTTGTTCTCCAACCCCATAGCAAGCCACGCCTTTTTCCATCAATCAGCGAAGGCCCTGGCTAAGCAGTTTTCCCTGCCCCTACCGGAGGCACAGCAAATTGTTCGTACCTGCCCTCATTGTGCCTCCATGCCCTTGGCCTTCCCCCACGCCGTTAATCCGCGCGGCACAGTGGCCAATCAATTGTGGCAGATGGATGTTACATTCTTTGCTGCCCTCAAACCTTATAGTCATCTTCATGTCGCCATTGATACTTATTCGGGTTTTATCTGGGCTTCTGCCCAGTGCAAGGAAGCAGCTTGTCAGGTTATTAATCATACGCTGCATGCCATTGCTGTTATGGGCCGGCCCCATTCTCTCAAAACTGATAATGGTCCAGCATACAACTCTTCCCTGTTCCGCTCCTTTTGTGCCTCCTGGGGCATTACACTCAAACATGGCATACCCTATAATTCTACGGGCCAGGCCATTGTGGAGCATGCTCATCGCTCCCTCAAGACTGTCCTAGAAAAATAATTGAAAACGGCGCCCACCCGGCCCACCGGGTTGGCGGAGATTCAACAGACCATATATATTGCATTGTTCACATTGAATTATTTAACACTGAATGCTGATTGACACACCCCCACGGACCATCACTATCGGAGCCAGGAGGCCCTGCCACGCCCCAATGTATACTACCGCCAGTTGCCTGACCCTGCCTGGCATGGGCCCGTCCCTCTCATTACTTGGGGGCGAGGCTATGCCGCTGTGCTTTCTCCAACAGGTCCGCTGTGGGTTCCGGCTCGGTGTATTCGACCAGCCCCAGATGGCGTGGCACCAGGAACTGCACAATCTGATCCCCAATTTCCAGCTGACCCTGAGTCCGGACACCGAGGAGAAACCCAGACCCCGGCGACGCCGACCGCGGCCTGCTCGCCCCCTGCCTCGGGGAATCACATGGGGGGATGTGAAATCCCTGGTCTCAGCAGCCCAGCAACAGCTGCTCCGCAACCATCAGGAGCCGACCCCTAATAATTTGTTATTGGCCATATTTGCTCAGCTCACAGCCAATTCCTTAGTAATTCTCCTGGCTTTAGTTTGCCTTGTGCCAGCCCCGGTGGCCTCGGCAACCTCCCTCTGGGACCGGATGGGATACAATATTTGGACCCGCCTTGCTGCCACCGTCAATACCTCCTATTTTTGCATCTCTAAGAGGTGGAGGTTGGCCAACTCCTTGGCTCGTGCCTTATTCCAGTTTGTAAACAACCCTCCGAGGTACAAAATGATACTTTTTTGGCCAACTTTGGTGTCAAGGTTACCTATGGCACCATTTCATCCTGGGGCGCGGCGGTCAGGCAGATACCGCCTGATGCAATTTCCCTCCACACCCCTTATACGGCTAGTGGTGTGAATACCTCCTGCGCCTGTGTTGTTAATTGTTCTCGGGCCAAAGTTTCGCAGGGATGTGTTACTCCACCCGGCCCGATTTTGAATTGTACATCCATCATGAATATTAGTTTTAGTTATGGGAATATTATTTTACCAAAGGGTTGGTTCTTTACTTGTGATGCTCGTACCTTTAGTTATGTTCCTGCTAATCTTTCGGAAGGTACTCTTTGTTGTCTTAGTAGATTGACTATCGTTTTGCCCTCGACCCCCTTCTCGAAGCAGTGCACTCGTCGCGCTGTCCCTCTGGATGCTTCCTGTGACCCCACCGTCAAGCTGCTCAGCAAAGCGGAATCCGTCTCCTTGGCGCTTTCGCTCGTGGGTGTCCCTGCCCTGGCGCTCGCTTCACATCTTCAACTCCATCGATTGGCCTGTTACGCTGCCAAGGCTATTAACGCTACCTCCTCAGCCATTGCACTTCTTAATGTGGAACAACATGAGCTTCGGGATGCGATCCTTGATAATCGCGCTGCCATTCACTTTCTTTTGCTTAAGCATCATTATGGTTGTTCAACTCTTCACAATATGTGTTGTTTTAATCTTACTGATAATAGCCACTCCATTGAGGACCGCCTTGCGGCGCTCAAGAACCTCACGGCGCGCATCTCCCAGGATGTCGGCTTTAGTGGTTTTTGGGACTGGCTCACGGGGTGGCTCCCGGATCTTGCCCCCCTCCGAGCTTTGTTTGGCTATGGTATTTTTGCCCTTGCTGCCCTGATTGCTCTTTGTTGTTTTGTTCAGTGTATCCCATCCCTCTTGTCCCTTTGTCGCCCCCCTCCCCCCCGATCCTCTGTCAATTCGCTCTCCCGTTCCGACCTGGCCCTGCTCCACAAGCAGCTCCAGGGTTACCTGGAGCCCACTTATTTGACAAGTAAGGGGGAGATGTAGGGATTCATGGCCTGTGGCTCATGCAGAGACGGCATGTCCAGGCACACCTGGATGACCTCTGTAGGGATTCATGGCCTGTGCTTGTGCAGAGAGATGGTACGCCTGGGCACATCCGGAGACGACACGTCTGGGCACACCCGGATGACCTTGATGTATGATCACAGACCATCCACCTGCAGACATGCTGGGCAGGTGAAGGGGGGGAGCGTGAGAGACACTGAGCATATTCATCTTGTTATGTCTTAGTACCCTGTTATGTTCTTGCACAGGAATGCTTGCCGTGCTTATCTTGATCTTATATAACTTGTTTGTTCATTACAATAAAAGGAGTAGCGGATCTCGTAGAAGCAGCTTTCACTCCTCCATGGCATGACAAGTCTGTGTCTGTCATCCCTTCATCTGGTGCGCATCCGTGGGGCACAGGTCCCTGTTTCCTTGTCTTCTGTCTACTTTTTAGATTTCTCCTGCTTTCCCACCCTGGGCACACAGACAAGTTTAGCGACGTGTCCGTCTGAGGCTCTGGCCTCAGTAATGCTGTGTAGTGCATTCACTGTTTCGCACAAGGGAAAGCAACTCCTGTCTATTTTTTAGATCTCTCCTGTTTTCCCAATCTGGGCACACAGGCAAGTTTAGTGACCTGCCCGTCTGAGGCTTTTGCCTCAGTAAAGCTGTGTGGTGCATTCGCTGTTTCGCACAAGGGAAAGCAAGTCCTGTTCTTCTCTTTATTATCTGTCTGCCGCTCCCACTCACCTCGCCCGGCAAGGGTTACAGACGCGTCCTACATCTTCGGATCCCGGTGAGTATGGGGGCCTCCCTGTCTAATGCACAGATCAGCCACTGTAATGAGTTGGCTTATTTACTGCGCAAGGCTCAACATTCCTTTACATTTAATGATCTTAAAGCACTGATTTATGAGGTTCACGGCCAATGCCCCTGGTATCCTGATGCTGGAACCCTCCGCTTGGAGGATTGGGACCGCATCGGCCGTACCCTGCACGCTGAGCCTCGTGCAGGTATCAAGGTGCTTCAGTCTTGGCACCTTTGTCGAGATGCCGTTGAGCGCTGTGCGCCACCAACACCTCCCACTCATATTCCTCTTTCTACTGTCCCTCCACCGCAGTCTCTCCCCCAGATTATCCCCCCTGCCCCCCTTGTCCAACCCCCTCCCAGTCCCCCGAGCCCTTCAAAACCCCCTGATCCTGATTTTTCAGTTCAACTGTCCTCAGTGCAGCAAATGGCTGAGACTGCTCGCTGTACCGCAGACCTTTCCGTGGAGGAACTGGCGGAACTTATGGCGGTCTGCCCGGTCACCCGCACACCTAACGCGGACGGTACCGTCACGGTGACACATGAGCCCAACCCCCACCCCCGACCTCACCCTCACCGCCTCTGCTGCCGCTACCGTCCCCGTCCGGCGCCTCCGCGCTGCCACTAGCGGCAGCGCCGGCCTAGACTTAATTTTACAGACTGCTACCGACTTTCAGCTTCCTGGTGAGGTGCATGTCATTCCCATGCAGGTAACTGGGCCCCTTCCCCCACATGTAGTCGGTCTTATTTTGCCACGTTCCCATGCTGGTCACAAAGGGTTTTTTGTCATCCCCGGCGTGGTTGACGCCAACTACACTGGGGTCCTCAAGGTCCAGTAATGGACCAACCTCCCTCAACAATTGCCGAAAGGATCCTCGGTAGCCCAGCTAGTCTTACTCCCCTCCCTGGTCCCCGGGGCACAGCACAAAGAGTGGGGCGATGGAGGTTTTGGCTCCACCCTCCCTTCCAACTCTTCAGTGCTCGCCCTCACTACCCACATTCACGGGCCTCGGCCGATGTTAACTCTTACATTGCACGGCCGTTTTTTTACTGGCCTTCGAGATACCGGCGCTGATGTCACACTGATACACGCTGCCGAATGGCCACCTGACTAGCCCAATTCATCAACGGATTTTTAGACATGTCAATGATTTGTTGGCCCAACATTTTGTGGATCGGCCCCCTTATTCGGGCCCCTTACAACTCACTTTGCTGTCCACTCCGCACACCCCTACTGGAGTGCTTTATATGTCACGCGATGTGACCTCCGTTTATATTTTGGAATGGTTGTATCTCCCCTCGACCCCGGCTTGCAATGTTTACCCCTATTGCGATGCCATTCTTGCCGTTACTCGGCGCGGATGGAGCCGTGCCACCCAAATGACGGGCTATGACCTTATGGTTATTGCCGTCCCCTTTACAAAGGAGAAATATTAACACCTCCTGCAAACCTCTTTGTCCTATCAAATTGCCTTAGCCGACTTTGTAGGCACAATACAATTTAATCCCCCTAAAGACCCCCGATTAATTATTGTTCTCAATGCCCCTTTCAGAGTTCGCCCTATTAGGGCGGTGTAGCCCATCCCCGGAGCTCTCACTCTTTTTACTGATGGCTCTCCTACCCGAGGATTGCTTACCTACTGTCCCTGACAGATGTTCCCCTGTGCCAGTTTTTGTCTTTTTTGTTTGTGTGGCCACCCCTCCCAGGCTGCTCCTGGGAATGGCCTTTTTACAGCTTTTTTGGTGCCATGGCCCTGCCTAGGGAGGAGGCCCCTTAATTATTGTTCCAGCCCTAGCTCGGCGTAGGGTGGACAATGCCCAGGAGTGCAAGACCAGAGTGGCTTGGTTTTTACAAAGGGCATGAGTCACATACCAACACCTGTGTCTATGAGTCACATACCTGCAGCCCAAGACCCTGCCCGGACTTGTCCCTTATTTTGCCTACTAAGGGTCTTTGGGAGCCCTTTCTCCGCTCTCATTTAATTTTTGAGCGCACCCCCGTTTTTAAATTCCCCTCCCACGAACACCGAATTTTCCTGTGAGATCTCCTAACTATTGAAAACGAACTGAGCCTCCTCTGTATCCTCTGATGCTGTTGCTGTTCCAGTCTCTATTCCTGCTGCTGTCCTGGGAATTGGTAAGGCCCTTTTTTTGCAAATTTTTCCTGTTTTAGCTGCTGGCCTTGCTTCCCCAGCAGACAGACTTAAGTTAATTCCTTGGTCTGTGCCTGAAACTATTTTTAACTCCTCAGTTCCCTTGCTGCTTAAAGAAAAGCCTGTGCCGCTGCTAAGTTTTGCCTTTGTGTGCTTTGTCCCGGGGCTCCCTGCTTTCAGCTGTTTCCACTGCTGCAGCCACCATCCCCTAATTCCCTCAGGAGCTGTATCCTGGGCTCACACCACTCTGCCTTTGGGACTGCTCCCCCTGATTAATAGGACCAGTATAGTATAAGGTGTGTTATTAGGTTTAGTTTTATTAGTTGGTTTAGGTTTAGTTTTGTTAAGTTGTATTTTATTAGTTTGAATAAGTTGTAGTTTTGTTAGAATTGAATTTTGTGTTTGTGTTTAGTGGTAGTTAAGTGGGATATTTGTTTGTTATTACCTGTTATATTGTGTGGTTATAGTTGTTAGATTAAAGATAATTGTTTTGCTGTATTGCTTTTTTTTGTTTTTTGTTGTTGTTGTTTATTATTAGTATAAGTTGTACAGTTGTTGTTAAGTTGTTAAATAAGTGCCTCTGTGTCTTCATCTTTCCCCGTACACCCTAAGTCCTTCGCTGCTATTTCCCTCTTTTCCCAAATTTCCAAAGTCCTTTGCAGCCTTTTTTTGGATTCCTTTGTGTTTAGTCTGCAAGCTTCTGAAGATTGCTCTGAGCCTTGCCCTGCAGGGCTTCAGTGCCTTTTGCTGAATTCCTTATAGATTGCCTGCCACTGTACCTTTTTTCCTCTGCCACTGATTACTTACCCCACCCCTTCCTTGTTTCTTAATTCGGCCTTCAGTACATTCTTACAGGCTGCCTCTTGCTGCTTCCTTTGCAGCTGTACTTTTCCCTTTTCCTTTGCCACTGATTACTCACCCGACCCTCACCCTTGTTCCTTTTGTGCCTCTTGGAATATTATTTTAAAATATGGCATACCCTACAATTTTACCGGCCAAGCCATTGTGGAGCGTACTCATCACTCCCTTAAAATTATTCTGGAAAACAATTGAAAACAGCACCCTCCCGGCCCACCGGGTTGGCGGAGATCCAACAGACCATATACATTGACTTATTTACATTGAATTACTTAACACTGAATGCTGACAAGCACACCCCCGAGGACCGTCACTATCAGAGCCAGGGGTCCCTGCCACACCCCAATGTGTACTACCGCCAATTGCCTGATCCTGCATGGCAGGGGCCCATCCCTTTGATTACTTGGGGGCGAGGCTATGCCGCTGTGCTTTTTCCAACAGGTCCGCTGTGGGTCCCAGCTCGGTGTGTTCGACCAGCCCCCGATGGCGTGGCACCAGGGACTGCACAATCCGATCCCCAATTTCCAGTTGACTCTGAATCCGGACACTGAGGAGAAACCCAATTCCTTATTAATTTTTTTGATTATAGCTTGCCTTGTGCCGGCCCCGGTGGCCTCGGCACCCTCCCTCCGGGACCGAATGGGTTACAACATCTGGAGCCGCCTTGCTGCTACTGTTAATATCTCTTACTTTTGCCTCTTTAATGAGGTGGAGGCTGGCCAACTTCTTGGCTCATGCTTTATTTCTGGCTGTAAATAATCCTTTGATGTTCAGAATGATACCGTCCTTGGGAATTTT
Organism: Pelusios castaneus; assembly: GCA_007922175.1. NCBI lineage: Eukaryota > Metazoa > Chordata > Testudines > Pelomedusidae > Pelusios > Pelusios castaneus. The sequence goes on along the minus strand of ML685766.1, from coordinate 1,025,254 downwards.
TTTATTTTTTTAATTTCTTGGTCAATTATTTAACCCTTTCCTTTTGGGGCTCGATTACCATGTGCAAGCCCCCTGATGCTTTTTTTCATACCCCCTATGTTGCCAGTAGCGAAAACGTCACGTGTGCCAATTTTGTTAATTGTACCCATGCTAAGGTTCCCTGGGGATGTTTTTCCTCTCCGGGTCCTGCGCTTAATTCTTTTTTTGCTATGAATATTTTTTAATTATGCCCATATTGTTCTCCCTAAGGGTTGGGTTTTTTCTTGTGGTTCTTGTACTTTCAGTTATGTCCCTCCTAACCTTTCCGAAGGTGTTTTTGTTGTCTTAGTAGATTGACTATTGTCCTGCCCTCAGCCCCTTTCTTGGAGAAGCGCAGCCGCCGCGCTGTCCCGCTGGATGCCTCCTGCAATCCCACCGTCAAGCTGCTTAGTCAAGCAGAATACATTTCTCTGGCACTTTCACTTGTGGGTGTTCCTGCCTTGGCGGTGGATTCACATATCCAGCTTACTTGTTTGGCCTGTTATGCTGCCAAAGCTATCAACGCTACCTCCTCAGCCATTGCGCTTCTTAATGCGGAACAACATGAACTTTGAGATGCGATCCTTGATAACCGTGCTGCCATTGACTTTCTTTTGCTTAAGCATCATTATGGTTGTTCTGCTCTTTGCAATATGTGTTGTTTTAATCTAACTGATAACAGCCACTCCATTGCGGACCGCCTCACGGCGCTCAAGAACCTCACAGCGTGCATCTCCCAAGATGTCGGCTTCAGTGGTTTTTGGGACTGGCTCACGGGGTGGCTCCCGGATCTTGCCCCCCTCCAAGCTTTGTTTGGCTATGGTGTTTTTGCCCTTGCTGTTTTAATTGCTCTGTGCTGTTTTATTCAGTGTATTCCTTCCCTTTTTTCCCTTTGCCGTTTCCCTCCCCCCCCCGCCCCTCTGTTTATCAGCTCTCCCGCTCCGACCTCGCCCTCCTCCACAAACGGCTCCAAGGTTCCTTGGAGCCTGCTCATTTAACAAGAAAGGGGGAGATGTAGGGATTCATGGCCTGTGCTTGTGCAGAGAGATGGTACGCCTGGGCACACCTGGAGACGACACGTCTGGGCACACCCGGATGACCTTGATGCATGATCACAGACCATCCACCTGCAGATGTGCTGGGCAGGCGAAGGGGGGGAGCGTGAGAGACACTGAGCATATTCATCTTGTTATGTCTTAGTACCCTGTTATGTTCTCGCACAGGAATGCTTGCCGTGCTTATCTTGATCTTATATAACTTGTTTGTTCATTACAATAAAAGGAGTAGTGGATCTCGTAGAAGCAGCTTTCGCTCCTCCATGGCATGACAAGTCTGTGTCTGTCATCCCTTCAGACCTCGATGCATGATCACAGGCTATCCACCTGTAAATATACTGGGCAGGGAGAGCATGGGAAACGGAGAGCGTCATAGATGAACACTGAGTATTTGACCTTGTTATGTTCCTGTATTCTGCTATGTTTTTGTACATGAATGCTTATTATGATTCTATTTAAGCTGTTTGTTCTGCTTAATAAAAAGGAGGTGGCAAGCTCTAAAAGGCAGCTTTTGCTCCTACATGACATGACATTCTGTGTCTGTCATCCCTTCAATGGAGATTCTACCACCTCCCTAGGTAGCCCATTCCAATGCTTCACCACTCTCCTAGTGAGAAAGTTTTTCCTAATATCCAACCTTGACCTCCCCTGCTGTAATTTGAAACCATTGCTCCTTGTTCTGTCCTCTGTTACCCTCGAGAACAGCCTACCTCCCTCTTCTTTGGAGCACCCCTTCAAGTAGCTGAAGGTTGCTATCAAATCTCCCCTCAGTCTTCTCTTCTGTAGACTAAATAAGCCTAGTTCCTTCAGTCTCTCCTCATAAGTCACGTGCCCCAGCCCCCTAATCATTTTTGTTGCCCTCTGCTGGACTCTTTCTAATTTGTCCACATCCTTTCTGTAGTGGGGAGCCCAAAACTGGACACAGTACTCCAGATGCGGCCTGACCAGTGTCGAATAGAGGGGAATTATCACATCGCTCGATCTGCTGGCAATACTCCTACTGATGCAACCTAATATGCCATTGGCCTTTTTGGCAACAAGGGCACACTGTTGGCTCATATTCATCTTCCCGTCCACCATAACCCCCAGGATCTTTTCTACAGCGCTGCTACTTAGCTGATCGGTCCCCAGCCTGTAGCAGTGCATGGGATTTTTCCGTCCTAAGTGCAGGACTTTGCACTTGTCTTTGTTGAACCTCATGAGGTTTCTTTCGGCCCAGTGTTCCAATTTGTCCAAGTCTCCCTGGATCCTGTCCCTGCCCTCCAGAGTATCTACCATTCCCCCCAACTTGGTGTCATCCGCAAACTTACTAAGCACGCAGTCTATTCCATCATCAAGATCATTAATGAAGATGTTGAATAGAACTGGCCCCAGGACCGACCGCTGGGGCACTCCACTTGTTACCAGTTGCCAACCAGACATCGAGCCATTGATTCCTATCCGCTGAGCCTGTTGACCTAGCCAGTTTTCGATCCACCTTACGGTCCACTCGTCCAACCCATATTTCCTTAACTTGCTGACGAGAATGCTGTGGGAAACCGTAACAAAACCCTTGCTAAAGTCAAGGTATACCACGTCAACGGCTCTTCCCGCATCCACAAATCCAGTCATCTCATCATAGAAGGAAATCAGGTTGGTCAGGCACGATTTGCCCTTGGTGAATCCATGTTGACTGTTCCTGATCACTCTATTTTCCTCCAAATGTTTCAGGATGGATTCTTTGAGGACCTGCTCCATGATTTTCCCAGGGATTGAGGTGAGGCTGACTGGTCTGTAGTTCCCCGGATCCTCCTTTTTCCCTTTCTTGAAGATAGGTACTATATTTGCCTTTTTCCAATCCTCCGGGACCTCCCCCGTTCGCCACGAGTTCTCAAAGATAATGGCCAGCGGCTCTGCAATCACTTCCGCCAACTCCCTCAGCACCCTCGGATGCAGTTCATCCGGCCCCATGGACTTGTGCACATCCAATTTCTTTAAGTGTTCCCCAATCTGACTTTCCATCACCGAAGGCCGCTCTCCTCTCCATTCCGCATTACCCCGTGTAGTTGCCTGGGAGCTGGCCCCTTCCCCCCCCCCGCCCCCGTGAAGACTGAAGTAAAAAAAGCATTGAGTACTTCAGCCTTTTCCGCATCATCCACCACAAGGATGCCTGCCCCATTCAGTAAGGGACCTACACCACCTCTGATCCTTTTCTTGTTGCTGATATACTTATAGAACCCCTTTCTGTTATCCTTCACATCTCTTGCTAGCTGCAACTCCAATTGTCCTTTGGCCTTTCTGATTTGATCCCTGCAGTCCCGAGCAATATCTTTATACGCCTCCCTTGTCATCTGTCCAAGCTTCCACTTCTTGTAAGTTTCCCTTTTATGTTTCAGCTCCCCGCAGAGTTCCCTGCTAAGCCACGCTGGGTGCCTTCCACATTTGCTGTTCTTTCTGCACATCGGAATGTTATCTTCCTGTGCCTTTAACAGGGTTTCTTTAAAATACAGCCAGCTGTCTTGGACACCTTTCCCCTTCAGATCAGCCTACCAAGGTATCCTGCCCATCCCGCCTCTGTTTACTTGTTTACTGGTTTACTGGTTTGGTTAGCATTATGCAGGTGTTTAACTTACAACATATTACTTTTATTACAACAATGCCCATAATATTACTGACCAAGCATTTTGCAAGGAGGAGAGAGAGATGGGAAAGTTGGTAAATATTTCTTTCAAGGCTCTTATGCAGGAGAGAGAAGATAGTTTCTGTTGGTTACATTTCTAGCTGAAACCATAAGAAAGAGAGCTGGGACAGGGAAAATAATAAATCTTTCACTAACTTCTAAGTAAAAGAAACAGAGCCTAACCCCGTTACCATAACAACTGTGAACCCTGAACCCTAAGGAGTATCCCAATGTCCAAGGATTACAAAATTACTGAATTAACAGTTCCTAACAGGCAGGCAAAAAGCAAATTCTATTTTAAACAAATCTTATTACCGGCTGAGGGTTACTAATCTGTTATTCTTATGGGGTAGCCGTGTTAGTCTATTGCAGAAAAACAACAGAGTCCTGTGGCACTTTTTAAGACTAACAGATTTATTTATCGCATGAGCTTTCGTGAGAGAAAATCCATCTGACGAAGTGGGATTTTCTCCCACGAAAGCTCATGCGATAAATAAATCTGTTAGTCTTTAAAAGTGCGGCAGGACTCTGTTGTTATTCTTATGTTACGTTTAAATATACATGCTGATTGCTCTTAATACAGTCCCATGATATATCCCATGACACAGGCCTGACCCAATTCCCAATGTTGCCTTATTTTAAACTTTCCTACACTCCCCTGATGAGCTCAGAGCAAGGTAAAATAATGGTCTATATATTCTGTGGTTCATCAGGCCTTTTCGGCCAAACACCAGGTGCAACAGATGATTAGCAGAATGGCAATAAATTCTATAAACACCATTACTGTCGGGTGTAATACCAAATTCATAATTCCCGTTCAAGAGGGGCTGTAACCCAAGAAAATATCGTACTGATGGTGTCCTGATACTGACTTCAGTTTTGTAGCTAACTTTAGCAGGTGTTCTTTTTGATGTACTGGATGCCTTCTCATTTTTTAAAGCCTGTTGATAATCCTTTATCATGCTTTTTAAGATTCTTTCTTTGTTCATACACTTTGTTCCATTTAATCTTGTGGTTTAATTAGTAGGAAATATGCTTGCTAGCCCTTTGGTAAATAGGACGTGCATATATTTTTCCACCTGTCTTTAGTGCCGATGCGTTACAGCGACACTCTTTTACGCTCCACTTTACCTCTGCAACAGCTACCACACACAGACATCCTACATGGTTAGTCAGGACTACCTCTGTTTGGTTAAACACTTTGTCTAGAACACATTTTCCCACCCCTTCCCTGGTTAGTCAGCAGGGATTTAACAACACATTTTGCTGTTGGCATACCCACTTGTTACAGCCCCATTGCTTACAGCCCCATTAGTTCAACAGATTACCCTTTCTGGTTATCCATTGTGCTGGGCTTTTGGGCAGCCAAACCCTGCCACCTAAAACCACTGGTATTTAAAAATAGGGACTACTGGGAGATCCCAGGGTACTGTTCTTAAGTGGATATACCCAGTCTGGGTCCCCATAATCCCGGAGGACACAACGTTCATGAAAAGGGGCTTGCAATCTGGGCACCATTTTTTAATGAAGGTTTGCATGGTGATGCAAGCTATGGCAGAAGCTGATTGTTTGATATATTTTGAACACCCCCTATTATAGCTCTTAATATCTGTTGCAGCTGCACTAGTGGACGACTTGCCACTCTTATGGTTTTGACCCTATTTTTATGATATTCAACATTAGACAATACCTGTCACCTGATGGCCTGGCTGGTGAGCTGACCCATTTGGGCCAACTTATTCCGCACCACCTCCAAGTCCATGGCATTGAGGGCAGCCCCTGCAGTTCCACTGACCCTAACATGGCCCATGGTCCTGCTCCTTCACCCTTTTCCATCCCCTGCTTGTCCAGGCCTGCAGAATGGAGGATGCCCAAGAACCACACCAAGGATATAACCTCGTGATGTTGATTTCCCACCTGAGGGTGACCATCCATTCTAGGAAGGTCTGTGACACCACTAAGAAGGTCTCTGGATTCCTTCTTCCCAATGCCGAGGGTACCCTTTTTTTTAGCATGCCCACAGCCATCCAGAAGGATGCCCCCCCCCCCATCCTTATAGCCCAACACCCTTCCCTTATTTGGACAGGACAGTCCCCTTCCATAATATGAAGTGGGACCACACATTTCCTCCCAGACATCGGCAGGAGAGGGAAAGAGGTTTGCATCACAGTCGGGGTTTCTCACTACCCCATGGATAATCATGATAAAAGGTTACCCTTAGCCCATCTTTTACCACGTGTTTATACTGACCCCCCTCTGAACCCGTGTTATTGTCCATGATTTCTGAGATGTACTGGTCTTCTTCCGCCAGCAACATTCAGTTAGTCCTGACATTGACATTCACTTGCCACTGTGTTAACCGAAAGAACTCAAGGGCCTAAAGTCAGCACTCAGGCACTCCCAATTAAGATAAGTTCTTGACCTGCTTTAGGCATCTATCAGCCTTGACCATAGTACCTGACAGAGATGAGGGTCTCACATGATTGCTTGCCCAACCAAAGGTAGATTTATTTTGAGGAAACAAAGTAAGTAACTGAGAGTAACACAAACGCACCCACCCACACCCTGAAATAAAAGTCTATTCACGGTTGCCTTCCCCCGTTTTGGGTGCTGGAGACCGATCATCAGGGCTGTCAGGGGTGATCCAGGAACTCGTAGCCAGCATCCAGTCCAAAGGTCTATTCAGGAGACTGGGTCAGGGTACGGTTCGGTTCGTGATCCAATAGGCGTTTCGTCTTCTCTTCCTGGTCCGTAGATCTTGGTCCGAAGCCCGTACAAATACACAGTTAACCTGGGGCTGCCACTCTGACGGATAGCACCCTCTCCGTGGCTGTGTCTACACTGGTAAATTAAGTCAACTTAAGCTTGGCTTAAGTCAACTTAATTGGCCCTGTGCCTACACTACACTTTGCTTAAGTCGACTTAAGCAGCTTGCTTAAGTCGACTTAAGCAAAATAAAGTCGACTTAATGAAAATTAAGTTGACTTTATTAAACTACCTTTCTACTCGACCTAAGCTTAATTCGACTTTGTAAAGTCAAATTAAGCCAGTGTAGCCCTGGGGTAGCCCTAAGTCGACTTAGGGCTACCCCAGGACTACACCAATGCCCTCCCTGCTGGGGGGGGTACAGGGGGAGCCTGGCATGCCCCCCAAAGGGCAGGGAATGTGGGCAGGGTGTGACGCTGTCTGGACTCAGGGAAGCATTTATGATATTATTTTCAATGGATATCTCATAAATGGTCTATAATCCATAGGAACTATGTCATGTTTGGTATCAATAGAAAGGTAGTAATTTGCTGGGAATGATTATATAGTTTATGTCTAGGAATTATATTTTGATTAGAAGTTAGAATTTGATGTTATATCCATACTTTAACTTATGTTAAAACCATTGTGTCCTTAATGTTTAGGAATGTGCCAGGACAATGGTCCCAGGGAGTTACCTGATGAGCCATTAGGACACAATGGTTGTATTCCTTATGTCTTTATGGTGAGCACAAGTTATAAAAACATCACCACTCAATTGCTTGAAAGACTCCGCACATGTTGACTGCTTTGGCTTCTTACTGCACATTTTTTGATTAAACTCCCAATTCTCAAGGTTTTTCACGATTAATTTCAGTACTTGACCTACTGTGAAGAGAGCCCTGCCAGCATTTGAAGCAGTGATTTGGAATGTTGTCAATTTTGCCCAATCCCCCGGCCAAATTTTTTCAGCAATGCCACTTACCTCCCTTACTGTATATCGTGTATTTATTTCTTAGGCCATTATTCAACTGGCCCGAACTCCCCACGACTTCTTGTCTCCTTTTTGCCGCACCGTGACTTCCACCTGTAAGTCTCCAGAATTCCAAGAGACTATCTCATGAGAGGTCGAGGCTTGGTCCCCCTCTCCTTTAGTTCTGGTCATCACCACCGCAAAGACTTGAGACCTAGGGCTAAATGTCAATTCTAAAAATTTCCACAACAGTGAGCCTGCTGCCTGGAGCGTCCCCTTATAATTAGGTTTCCTGTATACCTGCCAATGTAAGAACAACTCCTCTAACTCTTTTTCAGTAGTAACCCCCTCCAATTTGTGCACATTATATGGACTTATTTTATTCCCCAGTGCTTTAAGTGATTTTGGTTTCTGGGAGAACATTTTCCACAGGGAAGGACGGAGACTGGCCAAGCCTCCCTTGTCTTGCCCTTTTATGTTTTTTCACAGAAGTTCCTGGGGTTTGGCACCAATTGTTAGACCCAGAATGGAGGAAAGAAACAGAACTCCCTGAAACCAAAGCACTTCCTACATTTATTTAACTGCTCAAAAAGCACGAGCGCGGCAACATGGATAACGAACAATCCCAATGCCTCTCAACCAGGATTTACCTGACCCACCCCCCATCAGCGGGGCAAGATCACTTTAACAGGTGGTCCATTCCATTCCGTAGTGGCTCGACCCTTCCCCACTCTCACCGGCTATGTCTACACTTGCACTTTTAGGTCGACTTTAACTAAGTCGACTTAGGTCTACACTTAAAATTAAAGTCGACTTAAAGGGGAACTTACAAAGTCGACCTAGAGCGTCCACACTAGATGCTCTAGGTCGACTTTGTGGGGCTAGGGGGACCTTGGGCAGGTCCACGGTGGCGGGGGGGAGCACCCCCTGTATACAATGGGGCAAAGAGGGACAGGGACCCTGGCAGGGCAGAGCCCTGTGTGTGACACTGTCTGGATTTAGGTAAGCATTTATGATATTATTTTCTATGGATATCTCATAAATGCTATAATCCATAGGAACTGTGTCATATTTGGTATCAATAGAAAGGTAGTAATTTGCTGGGAATGATTATATAGTTTATGTCTAAGAATTCTATTTTGATTAGAAGTTAAGAATTTGATGTTATATCCATACTTTAACTTGTGTCATTCCGGAGAAATGTCTTAGAAGGGAGGGTGTGAACAACCATTGTCTCCTTAATGTTTAGGAATTTGCCAGGTGATATGGTCCCAGGGAGTAAACTGATCAGCAGCCACCCTGCTTGGTGACCATACCCAAATCCTGGCATAGGCTGCAACAGAGCACTCAGATCCAGCTGAGACAGGTTCTGTGGGCTGAGGCAACCTTGCACACCTGCTTGGGTTCAGAACTAGGTCACCACATAGACATGCAGTGGTAGCTGGTGCTCAAGTAAGTGGTGGGACTCCATTTACTATATAGTTCCCTCACTGTCCGCTTCTACTACTGCATCCTACCATTTCTCATGCCCTCCCTGCAGACTGACACATTTTCAAAGGTAGTGAGGGGGAATATCTGGGTTAGGAAGGAGAGATTATTAGGAAAATGGAAAGAAAAAGACCCTTTTCCCTATCCCACCGTCTATGTCTGTCAAAATGAAAAGCATAGGCACAGTTACAGTAGATGACAAGAGTAGGAGAAAACAGCATTGGACCATTTTACTGTTTTTTCCTAGTCCCATGTCCCTTTCCCACCTTCAGTCCAGTTCTTAACTCCCAATCTATCTTTCCCCAGCCTGCACATCTCCAGTTTAGCAAAGCTCTCAGCAGGATCTTATAAGGTTGCAAGCATACTGGTCCTGATCCAGCCAAGCACCAAAGAACACACAAACTTTCAGCACCTTACAGGATCAAAACCTCATTTGTCAATTCACCCCCTTCTCACACATGCCTTATACATCCATTCTCTCCAACTCAATTCTGCCAACCCATTTCAGAAACTATGACCCCATCAGATTTGCCATCTAACCCAAGCCACTCCCACTTGGAAATCTCCTTCATTCTGACCCCACTATATTCAGATCATCTTCCTCCTTAGCTCAAAGCCAAGAATGCATCCTTTCCTACTCATCTCACACATAGCTCTGAAACCCCTCCTCCTTGACCTCACTCTTCCCCTTGGCTCAAAATCCAGGGTCCTGCACATCTAAACTCTCGGGCTCAGAACCTTTTCCTGTGCTATCTACTTCACTAGAGGGTCACAACTTCTGGAGCTCAGAAACATCCTTCCGTCCCCCTGACTCAGAAACTGCTTCTCTCACATCCTTACCACCTTGTGTGTCCCTCCCATCTTCAATTTTCTCCCTCATACCCACAGTGTTAGAACCCTGTCTGGTGATTGCTGACTGATTCCCTCTGGCTCAGTAGCTCCATTTTGGATAAAAATAGATGGGAGAGACTTTCTGGACTGAGGTGACTAGGATCTGGGACAGAGAGGTTCTGGAGGGAATCCCTAAGAGCAGCCTAGCTTGTTGCATTATTATTATTTTGATCCCCTACAAAAGAAGAGCCCAGGGAGAAGGGCCAATCTGAGCACTAATCCAGAATGTGTGTGTGTGTTCTGATATCAGCCTATTCCTTTTCCTTAGAGAGAGGGGTAAGGATTTAGACTAGATGCTTACTCTTTTTATACATTCTTTAGTGACTCAGTGGTAGGTTTTAGGGATCTACTTTCAAGAAATGAAAATTCTATCAAGTCTTAAAGGTAATTCCATTGAGAAAAGCCCTACTTGATTATGTAACAATGTCATTATAAATCTATTTTTCCTCATCACTAATCTGATTTCTAAATGAATAAATGAGAAGACCAAAGGTTGTTTATCACAGTGAGGACACTGGCGCTCCAGTGAGGAAAAAGGCATGGCTGTAATATTGCCATTTTAATACAAGTGTAATCAATAAAAATTAAATTGTCTTGTAGCTCAGATTCTTGCCAAATCTTGGCATCCCACCAATATCAGCAATGGCATTTGGACAATTTTAGAAGATTCAGATGGTAGGTGATGTCTCACCAGTTAATTGGGCTCCTGATTTATTTTTAAGAAAAAAAAAAAAAGCTGAAGGTCTAAAGGAATTTGTAGGTACATTTATGTTCTTACTTTTCCCTCTGCTCTTATAGTGAATGAACATGCAACTGAATACATGCGAGCAGTTTATCCCTGTTCACTGTACATTAATTGTCATTAAAACACCAACCTTTTCCAGTAGTTGTCAAGCTGTACTGTTTGAGAAACGACAGTGTTTCCATCTACTTAGAACATGTGATGAGAAATAGCCCCGACACTAAAATATTGTATAGGAATTACCTAGTTTTTGTCTTCTAAACTATATAAATGGACATTCCTCATATGCACTTGCAAGATATAGTTTGAAAATATGTGCTTCTAATGGATTTTTGAATTTATGCAGATGTATGCACATTTACAGTCTACAACCATTCTGTTAGATGGTATCACAGGTATGGGGGCTCTTGATAATGGATTACTATAAAATTATTGGATGCAGCAGAGGCCCTAGCTCACCAGCTGCACATCTTTCTATACAGTCCTAATTGACTCAGAAGACTGAGTCATAATGCTCCTGCACCACCTGAGATACATCATAACTTTAATAGTCCTGCTGCTCTATCCAAAATTGATGAATTAGTTAGAATTGTATAAAACTAGTGTGGACTGCAAGAATTTGGGTGATGGGATTTATTTTGTGGGGTTTGTAGTCCTCTAATTTTGAGCACCCAGAGACTTTTCTTCCTTTCTAAATATCATGTTGTGCAATTCACTTCCATGTGACATGTCCCACTCAGGAGATTTGCTCCAGAAGTGCTGTGGAAATGTAAAGTCAATGTGAGTTTTCCTTCTGTAAGGACTACAGAATTTCACTTTTAGGCAAAACACCCAGAGCAAAGCCAGACTCAGCAGACCGAAAATTTGATCAACAGAAATATTGCTCGTACCCCACTTCTCATGGCTCCAAATTCACAGGTTGTGAGGCTGTAAATAGCCCTTACAAAATTGTTGTTATATTTGAGGCTATTTTAAATTTTCTTTAGCAAAGAAAAAATCCTTTAAAAAAAATCAGCGTTCCCTCACTCTCAGTCCTTCTGTTTGTCAGCTGAGAGTTCGATCTCACATCCTCATTGCCATTTTGACTTCCCTAAAAATTCACCCCTTTGTAACAGAGCTTACAGGCTACTGATTGTATCTTCTGAAACACAACTAGAGCGGAACGACCACTTTTTATGACTCATGTTTCTTGCTCCCTCTCTATCAAGCTGGTAATTTCCATTTCTGGGAATTTGCAAAGTAAGCAATAAGATAAAACTTTTTCAAGTCTGGATGTCCCTTTATGGAAAACATTCTCTTCTCTTCCCCTGTATAGGCCTTAGTCTTTTGTTTAGCAAAACATCTTTCAATAAGTAGGGGGCATGTTTGCAAAAATTTCTGCCTCTTTCAAGCTGGAAGATCATGTAGCAGTAATAGAATTTATTCATAAAACAGATATCCATCTATTTTATTTTAAGCTCATTGGCTCACAGCAGCATAACATGTGCATCTAGATAGCTCTATCTGTTACACCTGCTCTTTATTCCCTTAGCTGCTTTGTGTAGGTACAGTACAATGTCATCATGACTTCCACAAACTGGATTCAGTTACTCCAGCAAAAGGACCAGCACCTCTAAAAGTAGTAGCCTTTTGATTTTTCATGTGTTATACACATCAAATTGTCCCAGGCAGGGAATTACAGAGAAACCTGATGCCAGCCTGTCAGGAATCAGAGCCTGCAAAAGAGCCAGTCTAGAAGTAGGGCCAACAGCACAGCCAATCTGCAGGCAACCTAACAAGTGCAGTTGACATATATCAGGCCACATGATTGGCTACTTCACCTGATTGACTGGAAGAGTTGGGAGATCAACTCTTAAGCCCAGTTGCAGTAGCAACAGTTCAGTGCTGCTCAGAGCATTTGCCCATGGCTCCTGGTCCTGCCTAGCCTCACTCCAGGTAACCTTGTCCTGATTACTGGCTCCAATTCATGACTTCTGACTTCAGATCTGACCCTTGGATCTGACCTATGAGTCTGGTTCTGACGTTGAGCTCCGACTCCTGATTTCTGACTTAGGCTCTGACGTTTGGTCTCTGCCTCTGGTTCTGACCCTCAGCACAGATTCCTGACTACTGACTTCTGCTCTAACCACTACGTATGATTCCTGCTCTAGGCACAATCACAACCTGGTTACTGAGACCTTGAGCAGCCTCAGCACAAACAATAGGGGGATTAGAGCTGATCTGGTCACTATGGATTCTCAAAGGACAATATCTCTGCCACAGAGATAATGGAAGCCCTTCAGACTCGTAGGCCCAACTTGCCACTCTGCAGATACTGAACATGGTCCTGCAAGCTCAAGCCACATCTTCTTTAGCTCCAAACCCTGCTGCCTGCGAGCCCAAGCTCCCCATACCTGACAAGTTCAATGGTGATCACAGCGAGTTTTCTGAGTTTCTAAATCTATTTCTACAACGACCAGAGTTGTGCCTTACTGACCAAGCCTGCATGAGACTGATTAATAGCCTGCTTACTGGGGAGGCCCTGGCTTGGGTATCTCCATTCCTGGGAAAATTCAAGCCCACTTCTGGGATAATTTGATGACAGTCTTTGAGTTACAGCAGTGATCTCTGAGGCATGATCATATAGCCAAAGCAGCACTTCAGATGCTGCAACAGAGCTGCTAGCTAGCTGCTAAATATGCAGCAGAGTTGCAAAGTTCGGTAGTAAATGTAGTAACTTTGGGAGGGAAAGGGTTAACACCATAGACAATGAGTCCTAGAGAAGTCCCAGGAGATCCAATAGAAACAGAGTGCAGGTTTTTGAATTGGAGCAGCAGCCCTGCCTGTTTCCTGTTTGGTGGCAGCAGAGCTCCTGGAAGGACCAGGTATGGAAGATCCAGTGACATCCATGCCTAAGAAGGCTTAATTCTGTAACCAAACATGTGTGAGTAGACTAGGGAATTTGTAGCTAGATGTGTTCAGGGTATTTCTTTGTTTTCAGGGTTTTATTGGGCTACTCTGTGCTGAGCACATGTACCCACCCCCATCCTGTAACTACCCAGGTTAAATCATAGAATCATAGGCTATGTCTACACTGGCAAGTTAGGTCGACTTAAGGAGGTTTAAGTCGACCTAACTTTGTCCCCGTCTCCACCAGGCTTTCATTAAGTCTACTTAAGATATTCCTTAAGTTGACTTAATGAAAGCTTAGGTTGACTTAATAAGAACCGCCGGTTAGGTCGACCTAACCCTTAAGTCAACTCCTTAGGTCAATCTAACCACAGTGTGGACGCTTAAGTCCACTTTATTAGATCGACCTAAGGGCAGTTAGGTTGACTTACTAAGTTCCCATTCAGGGAAACTACTTTGTTAAGTCAACCTTATTAGGTCAACTTAACAAAGTCAATCTAACTTTCTGTAGCGTAGACATAGCCATAGAATCTTAGGGCTGGAAGGGACCTCATGAGGTCATCTAGTCCAACCCCCTGCTAAAAGCAGGATCACTCCCACTAAATCATCCCAGCCAGGGTTTTGTCTGACTGGATCTTAAATAGAACATTTATCTTTTTAAAATAAGTTTTGTTTCTGCGTCCTAAAAGGCAAGAGGTTTTGTGTGCATTTGCCTCAGACTGCACAGCCAGCTACTAAAGAGAAATCAGTTCCATTTTCAGCTGATATCACAGCTGGCATTCTGTCGCTTTCCTGAGGAAGGAATAAAGACAATTGAGGATACCACACAGGAAGGAATTCCCAAGTGCACCTTCCTGGGTTTTCGAGGAGTTTTGCCTTTGGGTGGTAGCAGCAATACCACTCCAAGGCCAGAAAATTTGTAGCCTTGGAGAGTTTTAAGACAAGGCTTTAGGACCAGTGGTTGTTAAAGTTTTTTTCAGGCCCTCACCTTCTGCACTCAAAGTGTCAGTTGGGGAAACAGCCTTGACAGTAAATAGCAAGTGAAATAAGCCTGCCTGAATTATCATTTCCAGCTCAGCCTAAATGATGATATTAAGTACGAACTGGCATGGATGGAATCCCTGTCCAGCCTGGATCCCTTAGTCGATGCATGCATCAGATTAACAACCATCTGACCAAATGCAGCCAAGAAAAAAATGTTCCTCTTCGCTCCCACCAGTCCTGCTGGTTCTGCCCCCTTCTCTGTTATGACTTCCATACTGACCCTCAACCAGAGGCAGAGATTCCTTTCAGGCACATCTGCTCTGTCTACAAATCCAAATTACAGGCACCACAGTGCTATTTCAGGGAAACCCTGCAGAAGGGTTTCATTCAGACTCTAATCTTTGGGGGAAAACAAGATGGCTCTCTCTGGCCTTGTGTGGACTACTGAGTTCTGAGCAATATTACAATCTGAAACTGGTTCTCCTTTGTACTTGTTAATGAGCTGCTTGAAAGACTCCTCCCTGCCAAGAGCTTCATAAAGTTAAACCTCCATGGAGCTATATACCAGGTGAGGAAGTGCAAAGGATTAAAAATGGAAGACCATTTTCTGTACCAGATATGGCCACTTCAAGTATTATGTCATGCTGTATGGGTTATGCAACACCCTGGTGACCTTCCAACATTTCATAAATGATGTCTTTAGGGGCATGCTAGATCAGTTCACCTGGATGATGGCCTTATTTTCTCTGAAAGTCAGGATTTCCACAATCATCATGTGTGAGCTCTTATAGAGAAACTCTTTCTAAATCACCTCTATGTGAAGTTTGAGAAAAGTGAGTTCCCATCGATCCCCTCACGTTGTGAACCTACCAACCATAGATTAATGAACAAACAGAGAGTCAAGCAAGTTCTGGAGCAGTATGTTCACTGTTTTTTGAGGTATGACAGGACAGCTGGCTTCCCCATCTGTGCTATTCTAAATTCACATATACAATTCAATCTATGCCTCAGCACAACATAGATTTTTGCAAACTATGGTCTTCACCCCGCTTCCGCCAAGAGGTGCTGCAAGTTTTCCAAAAGGGAAGCCATGATATAGCCTCCAGGCTATACTGGGCACATTGGGAGCTCAAGGAATGCCTGCAGTCAGCAAAAGAAGCCTATAAATGCCATGCAGACCAACACCATCAGGCTGCCCCAGCCTGCTGTCTGTGATATGTGTGGGTAGCAGCAGAGGGCACCAGAAAGATTCCTCTCCAGGTAGCACCAAATAGACCATTGTGGGCCTGATTTTTATCTCTAAATAGCTTTTCAGTTTTCACCAGAATCAGTAGAGTTTTGCCCACTGATGCCCTAAACGTTCCCTGAAGTTTTGGAATTGATTGGATGCAGTCTTTCAGGCAGACAGACAAACAGAAATGCCATCTTGTTGAGTGCAGTCGGGGCTGGATTAAGGGGCCCGGGGCTGCCCACCACTGTGAGGCCCCCAGCCTGAGGCCCTGGCATCCCACCATGGTGGATAGGGGGCAGGCCGGCACTGAAGCCTGAGGCAGCTTTGAAGAAACATTGTTTTTGGCTTCCGGGTAACCAGTAAGGGTATGTCTACACTGGCAAGTTAGGTCGACTTAAGGATGCTTAACAAAGCCGCGTCCACACTGGGCTTTTCTTAAGTTGACTTAAGCCCTTCCTTAAGTCGACTTAATAACACCTCCTCTGAGGTTGACTTAAGCCTTAAGTCGACTTCTTAAGTCGACTTAAAGTCAGTTTGGATGAGGATTAGTGCTAAATCAACCTTAAATTGATTTAAAGCCTTTAAGTTGACTTAACAAGGTCGATTTAAGTTGACTTAAAGTATTGCCACTCTGTTAGGTTGACTTAACAAGGTCGACTTTAAGTCGACTTAAAGTCAACCCTGTTAAGTCGATTTAAAGTCAACTTAACTTTGCCAATGTAGACATAGCCTAAGACATTATAAAGCTGTTTTTTTGCTGGTTGGTGAATCTAATTATTAGAATAACCACCCATTTTGTGGATTACCTGCTCCGTTCTTTGCAGTTTGCTCTGAGTGAGCAATTTCAGTGTAGCCCTCCAGCAACTATGATCACAGCTAGCCAGAAGCAGACACTATCTAATAAAATATATCTAGCAGCACTTCCAACTCAGCCATGGGTCTGAGCCTGTGCTGGCAGGATGGCCATGGAGTATACAGATTAGACTGGGCCTTTAATTTCACAGCCTTGAGAAGGTGGAATCAGATGTGGAGCAAAGAACACCAGAGAAATTATTCCAATTTCTCCTGGAGCAGCTCCCATACATGAGAGATGCATACCATGTAACAGATATTGGTCTGCCAAGAATGCTGCCCCTGGCATGCCTGCTCCACTCTGTAGGCCAATGGAGAGGAGTGAGCAAGGTCATGAATTTTTTATGATGGCCTGACCAAGTAGCCTCTGTTCTTGCCACAGTGCAAGCAATAGAACTTTTATTGTCCCTGAGATGCTACTCAGGTATTGGGGAGCTTCTTGATCACCTCTGTGCAGCTGCTGAGGAGCCTCTAACAATCCAGCTTTATGTGTGGCTGACACCACGCTACTTCCTCTGCCCTCATGGCTCCCATCAGTAATGTCACGATTTGACCCATAATATTTACAGTGTAAAAAATGGGCTAACTTGTGATACATAATTTGTTCCCACAATTACTGATAGCCTCCTAATTCGGGCGCAATGGAGCAGAGCAGGGAAATGAATGAGTTATGAAAGGCTATTAGCAATAACCATTGTAGCTAGGGATTGATTATAATTTCTGTTTATGCAGTGGCAATTAATAATAAATGTTCCTGGTGAAGAGACAGTTTGTGTTTTGCTGCTTTTCCCTATGTAGTTTGTGAGATATCTATTAATATCAGCCATGTAAAGGACCAGAAAAAGCAACACAAGAAAGAAAGCTGTCGCTCATAGGTCAGCATCAGATTGTATTGCTACAGCATTGCAACCAGAAGATACAATTCCATCTGTGAAATAAATTGCAAAGGAGTAGCCATGTTAGTCTAGTCCAGCAAAACGAAAAAGGAGTCTGCTGGACTCCACTGTTCAAATCCTAACAACTGCTTTGATTTGCTGTTACAGTCTGACCATATCCTATGACTTACACTTTCCTGCATGTATTTTGCTCCCATTCTGTAAGTTCCCCATCTTCAAGCGTCTGACAAAGTGGGATTTTCTTCCACAAAAGCTCATGCAATAAATAAATTTGTTAGTCTTTAAAAGTGCCGCCAGACACCTTATCTGTGAAATAAGTAAAACCTCTGTTGGGAACTTGAATAATAAAGAATGAAAACAGGAAACAAAAGTTTAAAACAGCCAGAAGGTATCTGCTTCTAGCTCAGCATTCTCTTACTTGCCTATAAAAAAATGACTGACGATTACCGTACATAACATCTCCACCTAGTGGTATCTGATGAACTGTCATTTGTGTAATGTATTCTGCAGCAATAATAGAATTTGCCTTTTGATATTTGTCTCATTTCCATTACTTTAAGTGCCTTTTGGAAGGATAATTGTATTCTCCTTAAATGCTTTATTCACTCTAAAAGAAATATAGGGTTATTGAAAGTTATTGAACTAATAGCACTTGAGATGGAAGTCTTGATTTTAATCTGAAAATGTTTACATATATGGCAGGTAGTGGAAAGCTTCCCTTCCCCATACTACCCTGTTAACTCATCTCTGTCTTTTAGGCTATGTCTACATTTGCTAAAATTAGTTTGAATTAGTTAGTTCGAACTAACTAATTCGAACTAATTTTAGTTAGTTCGAATTAGCTTAATTCGAACTAGAAAAAGTTAGTTCGAACTAAGCAAGTGCCATTCATGGCACTTGCTTAGTTCGAATTAGCGATCCCCATTCATGTCAATGGCCGGTTAGTTCAAACTAAGAAATTAGTTTGAATTAACATGGCCACACTGGCTAATTCAAACTAGTTAGTTCGAATTAAAGCCTTACTTCTGAAGCCCTATTCAAACTTATTAGTTCGAATTAAGGAAGCCCTTAATTTGAACTAACTTGCCAGTGTAGACATAGCCTTCGGGTTCAGATAAAATCCAGGCCTGACTGGAGTTAATGGGAGTTTTGCTACTGACTTCCATCTTCCATAGGGCCAGGCTTGCACCCTTCCTTTCTAGTAATGAGCAAGCAGTTCAGTCTGTACTAACTAGTAGCCCATCCTGGGAGGGGATGAATAGCACTTCTCTGTTTCTTCCCTATTGCACCTCAACTTCTGTTTATTTCTCCATTTCAAAGGGAAATTTTATTATTGGGAGATGGGATTGTGACATCACTGGTAGCTTGTTGCTTCCTCCACTCCCCCCTTATTTTCTCTGTCTATTTCTGGCTCTATAGCTGCCCCGTAACAGCTAATTGTTACCTTTTGCTTAGGTGTCAGGGTTGTGATATCAGAGGTAAATTGACCAAAAAATAGCTCATCATTCTTTTTCAGTCTTCTCTGCTTCTTCCTTAGACTGTGAACAGTCTCAATGGAATTGGAGAAGACACGACTTTTAAGTACTGGAAAGGAGATTGGGTAAAGTACTAGCAAATATGCTGTAGAGAACAATCATGCATTGCCATGATAAAGTACTAGACCAGTGGTTCTCAACTAGTGGTTCTCAGTGTGTTGCTGAGAACTGGTTAGGGGGCTGGATTCGACCTGCAGGATGATCAGGGGTGGGCTGGTGTGTCCTATAGGGACAGGTGTGTCACAACCCACAAATGGTTGAGAACCACTGTACTAGACAACCTAATAGGTATATTAGAGCTCAACTACAAATAAGATTGCTATAGTCACTCAATCAACAAATCAGTCTGATTTGCTCTTTCCTTTGCAACTTTGTAAACCACTCTCAGACCTACTTACTAGTTTGCTTATGAACATTTCCTTTTAAGAAATAGAACATGGTACCATTTTATACAGCAACATTTCAGTTTCACTGATCTAAAATTGTAGTGGATATGGAGTTGCTATGGAATGATCTAAAAATAAAGATATGTAATAATTTAATGAATACAATACGTGACATGATTAGTCAGATCAGTCACTGTATAACTATATTGAATTACTGGGCTTTCCAGTATGAATGTCTTGATTTAATTTAATAGGGAGCTCCTAGCTAGACAAAAATGCAGTCAACACAATGGTCCTAGCTAAACTTGATAACTCTCAACACTTGGGAGTGATTGTGATGCTGTGTATAAGAAAGGTGACCGTATATATCGCTGATATTACCACTGTTACATCATATCTATAAATCTTATACAAATCTTATACGTTTTTGATATGTAAGGTATCTATGGAAAAATTACAATCTATTAAGTATCATTATCCTGGTTAAATACATGTATCATCTCGTATCTGAAAGTATGAATATTGACTGTGGGTTTGTATCTGAAACCGGTGTTGTATTCCTGGGTGACACCCACCAGATAGATTTTTTATCAGGGCTAGAAAGCTATGTATTGATGGCCCATCAAGGACACTTCACTTTAACAATGGTCCACCTAAGAAACTCATCCTCCCCAGTAAGCCTTCCTGTGGATGCCTCAGATTTTGAAGGACCAGTGGCCATCCCTCTGTGCTTCAGTAAACTATTTAAGGACATGTGATATGTTCAAGTGACCATGGGCCAGGGGGGTCGCTGGGCACTGTCACACGGGGCCCACACCCCGAGCCTGCCCAGCTTGCTACCCTTCCCCACCCTGTGCTGCCACCATGCTGCCCACTCCCAGGCTGGTCCAGAAGCAGCCACTCCATCCCCAGCGGGGCATTGGGGAGGCTGGCCACTCCATCCTCAGTAGGGCAGAGGTTAAAGTAAGGGGGAATGCACCGGAACACCGTTCCAGGGCCCCAATTTTTAGGGACCAGCGTTCCAGGGCCCCTAAAAATAGAAAACCCAGGCAGAACGCTGTGTTCTGCCCAGGGGCCCCAGCAAAGCAGCAGTCTCCTGCTGTGGCCAGGCTGGGGAGATTCAAATCTCCCACCCTGAGCATGCTCAGACAGAGCGTGCTCAGGGCGGGAGCAGCCTGGCCCAGAAGCGGCTTTGCCGGCCGTCCCTGCAGCTCCGAGCCTCCGGCCAGGTAAGGATGCTGGGAAGGGGCTGGGGGGAGGCGGCGGGCAGTGGAGCTAGGAAAAGGGCAAAGGAGCTGGGAAAGGGGCTGCGGGGGGCAGAGGAGCCGGGAAAGGGGCCCCAGGCCTGATCTGGCCATGCTGCCTGCTCGTGGTGGTGGCGCGCGGCAGCGGCAGAGGGGCAGGATCAGGCCTGAGGGGCCGGCATGCGGCAGCAGCGGCAGGAGCAGAGTGCGGCGGCCAGCAGCATGGCCTGATCTGGCCACTCTCCCAGCTGCCCTGCTCCGCCACCCGAGGCCAGCCCCGGGCCTTTGTATCAGGGATTAAGGTAAGGGTGGAACACGGAGACCGGGGCTGGGAATGGAGGGGTCCGGACTCACGAGTTGGTTGAGCAAGGGGTCGGGATGGGGGGCTAGGGAGGGGTGGATGGCGTTAGAGGCCTGGGGATGGGCGAAGGGGGCATGAGGACAAGGAGACTTGGTGGAGGCTGGGTAATGGTGGAGGGGACTGGAAAGGGGCCTATGGATGGCTGGAGTGGGAACTGGGTGGGGAGGGATGGATGGAGTTAAAGGCCTGGGGAGGGGTGGAGGGGGCATGGGGACAAGAAGACTGGGGAGGGGCTGGTGGGGGCTGGGTAGTGGTGGAGAGGACTATGGATGGCTGGAGGGAGCACTGGGTGGGGGGGGGCTGGGGAGGGATGGATGGGGTTAGCAGCCTGGAGAGGGGTGGAGGGGGCATGGGGACAAGGAGACTGCGTAGGGGCTGGGTAGTGGTGGAGGGGACTATGGATGGCTGGAGTGGGGACTGGGTGGGGGACTGGGGAGGGATGGAGGAGGTTTGCGGCCTGGGGAGGGATGGAGGGGGCATGGGGACAAGGAGACTGGGGAGGGGCTGGTGGGGGCTGGATAGTGGTGGAGAGGACTATGGGCAGCTGGAGTGGGGACTGGGTGGGGAGCTGGGAAGGAATGGATGGAATTAGAGGCCTGGTGAAGGGTGAAGGGGGAATGGGGACAAGGAGACTGGTGGGGGCTGGGGAGGGGTGGAGGGGACTATGGATGGCTGGAGGAGGACTGGGTGGGGGGCTGGGGAGGGATGGAGGAGGTTGGGGGACTGGAGTGGGGTCTAGGGATGGAGGGGTTTGGGGAGGTGTGGAGAGGGTTGGGGGCTGAAGGGGGTGGAGTGAAGAGGGGGAAGCTGGGGAGTTAGGGGGGCTGGAGTGGGGGTTTGGGGGCAGAGAGCTTAGGGAATGCACATGGGGGCTCAGGAGGACATGGGGAAAGAGGGGTCTGATGTGGGCACTAGTGGACAAGGTTGGAGTGATGTGGATTTGAGGCTGTTCTTCATTTGTGAGGAAAGAGCTGGTGGGGCTCAAGCAATTTGTTTTGCACTCATATCTGTTTGTAGTGTAGACATAGCGAAAAAGTAATTCAGTGAAGTACATCCCAGTGGAAATCCTGCTCAGTTTCCTTCCCTTCCCCTTCCCCTTCCCCTTTCTAAAATATGAGGCCCCAGGCAACCCAACTCTTTCACCACTGATTTATAATATGTAATATATTTAATATATATTTATATATATATATAATATATATATATATTTAATATATATATTTTCACCACTGATTTATAATATGTTACCAGGAGGGCTTTGGCTTCCTCGACCATGGGGTGCTGTTTCAGGAAGAAGGACTACTAGGCAGAGATGGACTCCACCTATCCAGGAAGGGAAAGAGCATATTTGGAAGCAGACTGGCTAACCTGGTAAGGAGGGCTTTAAACTAGGTTCGAAGGGGGAAGGTGACCAAGGCCCACAGGTAAGTGAAACTGAGGGAAACCTGGGGGAAGGGATGGAACTTGGGGGATGCTGGGGCTGTAACAGCAGGAATAAAAGAGAGGGTAGTTGGAACTGGGGGGTGGGGTCAAATAATTGTTTTTTATTTCCTGATGAAGTCATAATACCTCAGGCGAGTGGGGAAGGAGGACACCGGGAGAAATTGCAAGGAGGAAGATGCAACAGGAGGGAGAATCGACAGGGCAAAGTAGGGCAATGGGCCCGGTATCTTAGGTGCCTGTACACAAATGCGAGGAGCCTGGGAAACAAGCAGGAAGAATTGGTAGTACTGGCACAGACAAGGAACTATGATATAATAGGAATAACAGAAACGTGGTGGGATAACTGCATGACTGGAGCACTGCCATGGATGGATATAAATTGTTCAGGAAGGACAAGCAGGGAAAAAGGGGGGGAGGAGTAGCGTTATATGTAAAAGAGCTGTATGACTGCTCGGAGCTCCACTATGAAAGTGGAAACAAGATGGTTGAAAGTTTGTGGGTTAAGTTTAGGGGAGAATGCAACAAGGGGGATGTTGTGGTGGGTGTCTGCTACAGACCGCCAGACCAGAAAGAGGAGGTGGATGAGGCGTTCTATGGACAACTAACAGAAGTTTCCAGATCGTCACAGGCCCTGGTTCTTATGGGGGACTTCAATTATCCTGATGTCTGCTGGGAAGATAATACAGCAGTGCACAGGCAATCCAGGAAGTTTTTGGAGAATATTGAGGACAACTTCCTAGTACAAATGCTGGAGGAACCAACTAGGGGCCTTGCACCTCTAGACCTATTGCTCACAAACAGAGAAGAATTGATCGGGGAAGTAGAAGTAAATGGCAACCTGGGCAGCAGCAACCATGAGATGGTAGAGTTCAGGATCCTGATCAATGGAAGGAAGGAAAGAAGCAGAACACACGCCCTGGACTTCAGAAAAGCAGATTTTGGCTCCCTTAGGGAGCTGATGGGCAGGGTCCCATGGGAGGCTGATCTGAAGGGGAAAGGTGTCCAAGACAGCTGGCTGTATTTTAAAGAAACCCTGTTAAAGGCACAGGAAGATAACATTCCGATGTGCAGAAAGAACAGCAAATGTGGACGGCGACCAGCGTGGCTTAGCAGGGAACTCTGCGGGGAGCTGAAACATAAAAGGGAAGCTTACAAGAAGTGGAAGCTTGGACAGATGACAAGGGAGGCATATTAAGATATTGCTCGGGACTGCAGGGATCAAATCAGAAAGGCCAAAGGACAATTGGAGTTGCAGCTAGCAAGAGATGTGAAGGATAACAGAAAGGGGTTCTATAAGTATATCAGCAACAAGAAAAGGATCAGAGGTGGTGTAGGTCCCTTACTGAATGGGGCAGGCATCCTCGTGGAGGATGATGCGGAAAAGGCTGAAGTACTCAATGCTTTTTTTACTTCAGTCTTCACAGGGCGGGCCAGCTCCCAGGCTACTACACGGTGTAACGCGGACTGGAGAGAAGAGTGGCCCTCGGTGATGGAAAGTCAGGTTAGGGAACACTTAATGAAATTGGATGTGCACAAGTCCATGGGGCCGGATGAACTGCATCCGAGGGTGCTGAGGGAGTTGGGGGAAGTGATTGCAGAGCCGCTGGCCATTATCTTTGAGAACTCGTGGCGAACGGGGGTGGTCCCGGAGGATTGGAAAAAGGCAAATATAGTACCTATCTTTAAGAAAGGGAAAAAGGAGGATCCAGGGAACTACAGACCGGTCAGCCTTACCTCAATCCCTGGGAAAATCATGGAGCAGGTCCTCAAGGAATCCATCCTGAAACACTTGGAGGAAAATAGAGTGATCAAGAACAGTCAACATGGATTCACCAAGGGCAAATCGTGCCTGACCAACCTGATTTCCTTCTATGATGAGATGACTAGATTTGTGGATGCAGGAAGAGCCGTTGACGTGATATACCTTGACTTTAGCAAGGCTTTTGATACGGTTTCCCACAGCATTCTCGTCGGCAAGTTAAGGAAGTATGGGTTGGACGAATGGACCGTAAGGTGGATCGAAAAGTGGTTAGATCAACGGGCTCAGCGGATAGGAATCAATGGCTCGATGTCTGGTTGGCAACCGGTAACGAGTGGAGTGCCCCAAGGGTCGGTCCTGGGGCCGGTTCTATTCAACATCTTCATTAATGATCTTGATGATGGAATAGACTGCGTGCTTAGTAAGTTTGCGGATGACACCAAGTTGGGGGGAATGGTAGATACTCTGGAGGGCAGGGACAGGATCCAGAGAGACTTGGACAAATTGGAACACTGGGCCGAAGGAAACCTCATGAGATTCAACAAAGACAAGTGCAAAGTCCTGCACTTAGGACGGAAAAATCCCATGCACTCCTACAGGCTGTGGACCGATCAGCTAAGTAGCAGCACTGTAGAAAAGGACCTGGGAGTTATGGTGGATGGGAAGATGAATATGAGCCAACAGTGTGCCCTTGTTGCCAAAAAGGCCAATGTCATATTAGGCTGCATCAGTAGGAGTACTGCCAGCAGATCGAGGGATGTGATAATTCCCCTCTATTCGACACTTGTCAGGCCCCATCTCGAGTACTGTGTCCAGTTTTGGGCTCCCCACTACAGAAAGGATGTGGACAAATTAGAAAGAGTCCAGCGGAGGCCAACAAAAATGATTAGGGGGCTGGGGCACATGACTTATGAGGAGAGACTGAAGGAACTAGGCTTATTTAGTCTACAGAAGAGAAGACTGAGGGGAGATTTGATAGCAACCTTCAACTACTTGAAGGGTTGCTCCAAAGAGGAGGGAGCTAGGCTGTTCTCGAGGGTAACAGAGGACAGAACAAGGAGCAATGGTTTCAAATTACAGCTGGGGAGGTCAAGGTTGGATATTAGGAAAAACTTTCTCACTAGGAGGGTGGTGAAGCATTGGAATGGGCTATCTAGGGAGGTGGTAGAATCTTCATCTTTGGAGATTTTTAAGGCTCGGTTAGACAAAACCCTGGCTGGGATAATTTAGGGGGAGTGGTCCTGCTTTTTAGCAGGGGGTTGGACTAGATGACCTCGTGAGGTCCTTCCAACCCTATTGTTCTATGATTCTATGATATAAAATCAACTTGGAAAAAAATATGTACTTGTTTTCCCCCTCAAGCTATGTGCCGTCCTGGAGCAGAGGAATGAACATAACACATTAATGATCCAAAATGTTGTAGCCTTGCAGAACTTTCCAACTTTCTGTGGGATCCAATGCTCACTTCTACCCTTGGAGGGGCCCAGAACAATGGATCTGACTTTTATATGCATGGACAAGCTGTCTCATGCAACTTTTAGGGGGTCTGACTTTTATATGCATAGACAAGCTGTCTCATGCAACTTTGAGGGTTTTGTGTCTTCCTCTGACCCAAGGAACACTGAACTCATGGTAACTAATACACCCGCTGTTTAGTGAGAGTTTGAAAAATATTTGCAATAAATGTTTTTTAAGACTCTAAAGCATTCCTACAATAACTTTTTTCATGTAATGTAAGTATCATATACAGATTGTAAGTACCATAAACAGATATGTATATGGATTGTAGTTGGCATAAGTTGAGGATGACCTGCATAACTCCTTTTGTCACTCATGAACTGCTTCCTCAGACTCATGATGATAGAATACTTTTACTACTGTATCATGTATTCTCTATAGGAAGAATAACACTTGACTGCCTAATATTTTAGAAGCCCACTATTCTTAGTTGTTTATAAGAATTAACATTCTCATGTGGGCTACTCACTCTCTGCCTCAAGCTCAATTTTAAAGTTTCAATAAAAGTGGCTCAGCCCTTTCCAAGAGTGAGCTTTGTGAAAAATAGCTAATTTTGCTAATGTTAAATGTCTTTTCCCTGAAGAATTCTAGTGCCTCCATGGTAAAACTGATAGAGTGATAGTTCTGGGGACAGAAAGGTCCCCATGAAAACACATCCAGATTTGGTCAAGGTATAAGCCTTTGAAAATCACCATTTGTGTATTTAGAGCTTTATGGATGTTTGCTAATAGAATTTCTGAACCTTCCATCAAGAGGTTGACCTTGACTCTGTATATGTAGGCTGGAAATGTGACAAAGACAGGCGACAAAAACTGTGATGTGTAGATGATGGTAGAGGCTAGATAGGCGCGACAGCAAGTGTCGTCGTCTCACATTTGTTTAGTAAATTAATAAAACTTCAGTATTTCAGTTTAACATTTTTATTAAAGTTTGAATGAAAACACATCTATGCATTTCTTTTGAATTGAGGTACTTAGGCATGCTGATGCTTCCGGTGCCAAAAAACTGTTGCCCATGCGGCACCATGCCTCACAAATTGCTGCTCAGCAAATACCATAACTTGCTCAGCTGCATCATCAGCTTAGGAGGAACATTGGTGGCATCCATGGTGAGTTTGCTAAAAACGTTCTGACACGCTGCACATGCGGTGTTACAGTGGTCAAAGGGAAATTGTCTACAGGGTTAAGGTCTAAATAGTTTTTACTAGTGAATGGTTTAATACTTAAGATCCTAATGAAAAATGCATTCATCTCTGTGCAAAGATGGTTTGCCGGGTGTGGGGTTATATTAGGGGCTAGTCTTGTTCAGTGGTTAAAGCAGGAGAGTCTTGAGTTCTGGGTCTTAGTCCTAGCTCTGCCACGAAACTGCTGTGGGACTTTGGGCGAAGTCGCTTCACAACTCTGTGTCTCAGTTTCCTAATCTGGAAAATGAGGTTAGTGTGTCCCTTTAAGACAAGGGCTCTCAAATGGGAGTCGCAACCCCTTAGGGGGTCACATGGTTATTATGTGGGGGTTGTGAGCCACCCAGAGCTGCCAATAGCTGTGCAGAAGCAAGGGAGGCAATGGGGCACTAAGTTTGCTCTGAAAAGCTGTATTGATACAAATTCTTTGTGCCCACCAGTATTAAACAATAACAATTTAAAAAATAACTTCTCTGCATCTAAAAATAATTCCATAAAAATGTGGTTTAGTCTTAAGTTCAGAGTGGTGAGAAAAGATAACTTCATTTTAGGCAGAAGGTTTGGTTATAAATTTAGCATTTAAAATAGTGTTGCCCAGAATAAAATGTATTTTTAATTTGGCAGGGGTCCACACTTGGTGGTTGGCTGTGTGAAAGGAATTGCCAATGTGAAAAGGTTTGAGAACCACTGCTTTAGGAGGTGGTACAAAGCTTGGTTCATTATCCCTTGTAAAGTGACTTCAGCTTTTCAGATAGAAGGTGCTATGGAAAAGTGAGGCCTGATTTTATCAATCACAAATCGTGGTGATTTTAATGCCGTCTTTTTTTTTCTATCTATGTTTAAGTAACATATTTCCAAGTACTTCAACCAGCACCCAAGCTATTGGCAACGCTACAGAATTCATATACTGGTGAAGTCTTCATTATAGCCTGGTGTATGTTAGCATTTTTTAGGAAAGTTCCCACCAGGGATAAGACCAGTGGAAACCATATGGTAGATAAGTTCCAAAGGGGTAACCATGTTAGTCTAGTTCAGCAAAACAAACAAGGAGTCCTGTGGCACTTTTAAAGACTAACAAATGTATTTATTGCATGAGCTTTCATCATCATACTTGAGTTAATGAGGCAGGGGAGGGGATGATCTGATGGTCTTATGTTATGCAGTGTTTGCTAGTTTGTGACAATAATTGCTATAGACATAAATGCTATATAAAATTATAAATATTTTTATGGAGCAATAACCAATGCATGTGGTACTGAGAAGTGGTTGTAAATGCCTATCTAGGTTGGGGCCCGCACATGCATGAAGGGGGCCCAGACAATACAGGAAGGGGACCCGGAGATTAGGAGGGTTCCAGGGCCCATCAAATTATACTTAAACCACTGCAGTAGGGGAATGGAGCAGTGTGGGGCTGGAGCTGGGAGGCAGGCCGACGTTGTGGGGCCAGCACAGTGCATGTGTACTCAGTCTGGGCCAGGGAATGGAACTGGCCAGCCTAGGGCTGGGGCAGGCTGGCACCTTGGCACAGTGGCACTCTGGGGCCAGATTTATTTTGGTGGGCCCAGGGACTGGTCAACTGCCCCTAAATCCCTGCTTTACTCTGCCCTGCAGGGGCTTTAGAGGCTGCAGCCCAGCACCCCATGCTAAGGGAAGCTCCACCAGCCCAGAGACACCCCTCAGCCTGTGATACACTATAGCGCCAGTCCACCCCTATCCCTGTGCTGGGCCAATCCCAGCCCCTGGCCCAGAGCCAGACCCACCACACTGCTGTGATGCACAGTTCCATGGTGCCGGCCTGTCCCCAAACTCCATCTGCCCCATCCCCTTTCCGGGGATGAAGTGGCTGCTGGAGTGACCATCCCTGCCCTCACCCTGCTCTGCCCCACCCCTGCCCCTCTGTTGTGCCCTGAATATATTTTTTAACAGCAATGCCCCTGCCCTGGACTCCATCTTGGGCCAGTAACTTTCCACAAACATGGATGATAGGCTTTGTTTGGGAGAGTAAATTTCCATGCACATGGCAGAGAATATAAAAAGGTAACTGAGACATCTCCATTCTGTCTCTCTTTTCCGGCTCTTCCTTTCTCTGGACTGGATTTCTAAAAAGGAAACTCAGCCTAAACAAAGACTCATGACCCCCAGCCTGTTTGGGTAATTCCAGAGAGACTTTTGCAAGCTAGCAGTTTATTCCATCACTGCTCTGAACCTGATCTATGAACACTAAAAATTCAGTTCTATGTATATGAACTATTAGTCATCTATAACTCTCTTCTTCTTTTCTTTTATAATTAACCCTTTGGTTTTTAGTTACTAAAGAATTGACATCAGCATGATTTTTTGGGATAAGATTAAGTTTTATACTGACTAGAGGATATATCTCTGATCCTCTCGGATCAGTAAGAACCTCACATATGGTCAAATAGGTTTTTAATAACCCATCAACAGACCTGTTTCTCTGGATGGAAGCCAAGGGCTAGAATGCCTAATGGGGACTGGGTTTATTTTCTGGTTAACCACTGTGATGCTGCAGAAGCTATTTTGTTATTAGATTGATGAATCTAATGATAGCATGACTAACCAGACTTTGCATTATCTGTCCTATTTCTTGAAGTCTGTTCTGAGCGTGGCATTCTCAGTGAGGCCCCTGCTAGGCAGCAGACCACAGAGATTACAGAACAACAGCTGGCCCTATTAGCAGTGAAGACGCTACTTCCAAACTCCAGCTCAAAGCACTGAACATTTAAAAAGATGCCCTGGCTAAGGGTGGAGGTTGTGGGGGGAGGTTGTTAGTGAGCTGGTTGCATGGGGAACAAACAGACAGAATCACAGGGACTGGTCTTGCAGGAACATCTGAAGCAATTGAGGGCTTCCCATACTTCCAGGCAATGGTAATCCTAAAGCAAGATAGGCATGTATAACGATCGTTCAACATTGTACAATCTTTTTCTCTGAAGGAAGTTACATGGTCACTAGATAGCAGTGGTCATAGCTCCAGGAGGGTAGAGAGTTGCAGGTATTGAACCTAAGTAAGGCCTTCTAAGGTAATGACATTTGGTACAGAGGGTACTGCAGCCCCAAGCCTGGTCTGAGAATGAGGTAGTCATGGGCTTCTGCACCCACAGAGTTCCAAAGGGGTAGCAGTGTTAGTGTAGGTCAGCAAGACAAACAAGGAGTCCTGTGGCACTTTTAAAGACTAACAAATGTATTTATCTCATGAATTTTCATGGGAGAAAATCCCACTTCATCAGATGCTTCTAAGAGCTGATGGCTTGAGGCCTGATGGGGAGAACACAAAGGCTATGTCTACACTTGCTAATTTAGGTCGACTTAGCTAAGTCGACTTAGCATGTCCACACCTAAATTTTAAGTTGACTTAGGGGGGATCCTACAAAGTCGACCTAGAGTGTCCACACTGGATGCCTAGGTCGACTTCTGGGGGCTAGGTGGACCTGGGACTGGTTCACGGTGGTAGGGGGGCACCCCTTGCCAAGTGCCAGGGGGCTCAGCCTTTGCCCCACTGTACCTGGGTACAATGGGGCAAAGGGGGACAGGGACCCTGACAGGGCATAGGGGCAAGGTGGGCAGGGCTTTGCCCTGCCCTGTGGGGGGGCATGCCAGGCTCTCCCTGTGCCAGCCACCCTGGCAGGGAGGGCAGTGGGGGAGCCTGGAGTCCCCTAAGTCGACTTTAAGTCGACTTAGGGGTACTCCACATCTATACTGGCTTAAGTTGACTTTAGAAAATTGACTTAAGCAGAAAGTTGACTTAAAACTAGGTTTTATAAAGTTGACTTAAATTTTCCTTAAGTCGACTTAAGCAGCACTTAAGGAAAGTGTAGTGTAGATGCAGAGTAAATTAAGTTGACTTAAGCAAGCTTAAATCGACTTAATTTACAAGTGTAGACACACCCAAAGAGACCAGAAGGGGTCAGAGATGCAGTTACTCTGGTAACTGTGAAAAAAGTCACTACGCCTTATGTTAATCAGGGCTGGTTTATCAAAGGAGCTTTAGGGGCTTAAGCCTGGGGCCCCGGCCTACAGGGGGCACTGGGCTCAAGCCCCTAAAACTCCTTTAATATTCCAGAGATCCTCAGCGCCTACAGGGCAGGAGTGCAAAAAGCGCTCCTGCCCCACTGGCACTGTAGGGAGGAGGGGGGGTGGGGCCCAGGTCTTGAGCGGGGAAGGGGGCTCTGCCCTCCCACCCTGCCCCTGGGCCAGCTGATCTGCCCCCAGGGTGGGGTGGGCCAGAGCAGTACTCACTCTGCCCAGAGGGCAGGGCCAGCTGGTGTGGCCTGTGCTCTGGGCCAGCCTGGCCACTCGCAGCTCTCCAGGGCCTGTGGCCCTGGGGGGCTTCATCAGAGGCTGCCGCCAAGCTGCAGTGCAGCACGCCATTAGCCCTCCCCCCCACAGACTGACTGGAGTGGGGCCAGGGTGGGGGCGTCCCTCGGGTCCCAGGGCTACCCCAGCAACAGGGGGCAGAAGGCGGGCTGTGATGGGGGCCTAGGCGGAGGGGCCCCAGGCAGGGGGGCCAATGGTGGGGGACAGCCCGGGGCCCCTGGGCCGGTTAATCAGGCCCTGATGTTAATAATTTATATAAATCTGACAAAATCAATATCAATCTTGCTACTCCACTCTTCTCTTTTCTGAGGTTACAGGTTTTCTTCTGGACATCATGTATCAGCTACATCCTCTGGCCCATGTACTTGACTGATAATCCAAACAGAGTAGGCTCTTTTTTCACCCCTCCTCAGAAGTGGTTTACCTTTCGGACAGTGGACTGTAGTAAAAAGTACAGTCTAGGAGTCAGTTATTTTTTAAAAATGACATTAATATGCAAAAAAAAATCAAAAAAGTTTTAAAAAATAAATTAAAGTAGAAAGAAACATGCCTTGGCCCACAACTGTCTAATCTTCACAGGCAAGCCCAAATCCTTAAGGTTACACAAAAGAAATGAAAAAATCTGATTCTCTTCCTTCTAGATTCTGTGTTATTAATTGAGTTGAGTATCTGATCATCATCAACCTTTTAGAAAAGACTGAATCAAAATAGGCATTAAACTGCTCAGCCTTCTTGATGTCATCTGTTATTAGCTCTTCCTCCCCGCTAAGTACAGGACCTACACTTCTCTTCATCTTTCTGTTGCTCCTAATGTATTTAAAAAACTGTTTCTTGATGCCTTTTCTATGCCTTGGTAGGTGTAAGTTATTTAGTGCAGTAGACTTTCTGATTTTGTCCCTAGATGTTTATGCTATTCTGTATTTCTCCTTAGCAATCTTCTTATGTTTCCACTTTTTGTAGGACTCCTTTTGTAAGACTTGATCTAAGGCCCAATATGATTGATGGATGACTTAAGCTTATTAACATGAGTTTAGGTTCTTTTATTGTAGTTATTTTTTTTTCTTCTGTAATGCTTTTATTATAAGAATAAATGTGCTAGCTTTTAAAAAGCTGAGTAGTAAAATTATGACTACACCAGTTACAGAAGAGAAAGCGGGCAGCCTGGCTTGCTGCCATAACAGTGTAAGCAGCGAACTGTGCAGCCTCAAAAGCCGTGGTCAGCAGGCTGGATTATCATAGGGGCTATAGGGGTTGACGCCCTGGCTCCAGCCCCTAAAATTTATATGATAATCTGGTGCCCCCCGCCCCAGTCAGCACCAGAGCAGGAGTGCTGAGAGTGCTCCTGCCCTGCCAGCACTGTGGGGATTCGGGAGGGGACGGAGCAGGGTCCTGGAGCCAGAGGCCGGGTGTGACAGGCTGCTCCCCAAATCCAGTCTGGT
Source organism: Pelusios castaneus (assembly GCA_007922175.1). Lineage (NCBI taxonomy): Eukaryota > Metazoa > Chordata > Testudines > Pelomedusidae > Pelusios > Pelusios castaneus. The sequence continues at coordinate 992,631 of ML685766.1, read as the reverse complement.
GTGCTGCTATGACCGCTTGAACCCCACTCCTGAACCCCAATTTACCCCGCTCTGCTGGGTGACCGCTCACTCCTGAGTCAGTCCACACCAGCCACCAGCGTGTAATTGGTCCCAGGCAGTGGGTGTAAATCCACTAGCCACACAGGCGTTGGTTCCCAAGCAAGCACACCCAGCCCCAGACACTACACTGGGAGCCACTGCCTTACAGGGATTGGGACCCACTCCCAATCACCTTAGTCTCCAGTCCGTCCACTTAACAAAGAAGTGGATTGTGCCCAGCCTCCCACATCCACACCCTCTAAAGACCACACAGCTTTAGATAAAACAACTACTAGTTTATTGATCAGAGTCTGATTTCAAGTGAGAACATGGCCAATCAAGGCAGCAACATGTTACAAATGAGTCAGGAGTGACCACTATCAAATAAAAGGTATAAACCGCATACTACTCTAACATCATCACCTAAACTAACCTCAGAGTCCAAGATTATGCACATGGTGTTTGGCTGTCTGATGTTTTGCAGCCATTCTCTGCCTGTTCCCAGGCAGGGCCCTGATCTTGCTTGAAGTTGGTTGCAGGATGGTGTCTTCTCAGGCTGAAAGCCTGCAGCTTCTCCCCTCTCACAGTCTCTGTGTCTTTGTTTTAACAAACTGCTGACAGCCCCTCCCCTCACTGTCCTGTTGTGAGATTCTCTTCACTTCTACCTGAGCAGGGGAGGGCATTAGCATTCCCTTTGATGTGTAAATCTTCAGCCATTGTGCTAGAGACAGTCCTGAGTCTGAACCCTGTAACATGCTTCACATCTATACATACATGTTGCAGCAGGGAACATGGCACCCTGGTAATCATGTGGCCCATGTTCTGAGCATTCTCAGAGGAACCTGGTATAGCGTAATTGTCATCAAATAACACAATTACACTGCAAAACTGAACAGAAAGATTATACAGGTCACGCCCAAGGGCTGCACAGATGTGCATCCCGTCACACCGGGCTCTGCAATCCTGCCCTGCCCCTGGAGCCAGCTGGCGCGGCCTCCTCTCCAACCCGATGCAGCTCTCCAGGGCCTATGGCCCTGCTGCACTGGGGGCCCCCACTCCACGTGCCAGCCAGCCCCTCCCTGCCCTGGGCAGACTGGCCAGAGTGAGAGTGGCCTCAGGCCCAAGGGTCCCCCCAGCGACTGGGGGGTCTGGTGTACGACCCTCCCTTCCGTGGGGCCCCAGGTGGGGGGGCCCACAGTGGGGCGGCAGCTCAGGGTCCCTGGGATGATTAATCTGGCCCTGCTAGTCAGAAGGAGATAGATCTAAATCTCTGCCCAAAAAAGGTAGTGGCTGAGGAGCCTGGAGCCTAGAATGGGTGTCCTCATAGGTGGTATTAGCAGGTGGTCAGCGCAGGCAGCTGCCCATGACTCCCCCCGGGGGAAGGGGCCGCACATTGTTGCCTCTTTAAGCATTCCCCCTTTAAGGCTCCCAGCTGCACACATGTTCCACATGTGCGGCAGCCGGAGAGCCAGAGTGAGCAGCAACAGCTGGCTGTAGGTAGCCAAGGGCAGGGTGGGGAATCCTCAGGTGAAAAGGGGGGGACGGAGGAGGCCACAGGGATGGGCGGAGTTGCGGGGGGCCAGGGGTGGCCACAGGGAGGGGGCACATGGAGAAGGGCACCTAGGGGAGGCCACAGGGTGAAGTGGTGGCCAGTGGGGGAGCTGAGAGGCCCCAGTGAGGGCCCCGGTGAGGCGGGGAGTGGGGGGCAAAAGTCAAAGAGTGAAGAGAAGAGAAAAATGAATACTACTGGATGTGAGAAGAGAGATACATATTCCTACACAAAATGAGGACATGCAAAAAGAGGAGTTGAAGACAGAAGCATAGAAACAGATGGAAAGTTTGGGTACGTGAAATATATTATTTTTCTTTTCAAATGGTTGTTTACATTGGTGTGCCTATAGCCATGCCATCTCAATAAAATTAAATAAATTTTATTTAAATTAAACAGGTTTATTAACATGGTCAGTAATTTGATGGCAGACTTCCAAGAAAAACCTATGAGCTGCAGAAAGTAATGTTTAATATAGTGTTCTTCCCTCTGTGCTAAGTCAAGATTGAGACAGTACTTTGAGAAAATATGAAGGGCCCCTGTGCAGCTAAGAGTGCTGTCCTTCACAGGAGTTATAAAATGTAAGCTCTAACCAATTAGGGTGGTTAAAGATCCCATGGCAGTTATATAAACTCTAAGGTCAGAAAGGACCAGTATGATCATCTGGTCTGATCTCCTGCACAATGCAGGCCACAAAACCTCACCCTCCCAGTCCTGCAATAAGCCTCTAACCTATGACTGAATTATTAAAGTCCTCAAATCATGATTTAAAGACTTTAAGATAAAGAGAATCCACCAGCAAGTGAGTCATTCCCCATGCTCCAGAGGAAGGCAAAAAAACCACAGAAACTCTTTTGCATAAGAGTTGTACAGAAAGCCCCAGGATCCTGTATGAATTCCACGTCACTAAATAACATTCTACCTAAGCCACCCATTGCAGTGTCAGCTGGATATGGTATAGCATTTGCTACACTTCTACTAAGTGCGGAATGCAAAGAAGCGCTCAGTTCGATTTTTCTGGTAGATTTTGAGGACTACATTATAAACTTATAGTCTGACTTCCTGCATAACACAAGCCATACAATTTTGCACTAGTACTTCCTGCATCAAGCCCATAACTTCTGTTTGATCTAGATTATATCTTTTAGAATGACCTATAAACTTGATTTAGAGACTTCAAGAGACAGAAAATCTACCACATCTCTTTGTATGTTGTTACAATGGTAAATTACCCTGACTGTTAAAAATTCAGGCCTTACTTCTATGCTGAATCTGTCTAGTTTGGCTTCTAGCCATCATTATATTAAAACATAAGCTCATACAAGATAGGAGACATATTAGCTCATTCAGTCATTTTCCCTTCCACTGAAACCCCACCTTTGGTTCAGTTATAGAAAGAGCCCAATAAGCTCCTCTATGTATAAATATAAAGCTTCACTCCACCCACTTCCTGAATTTTTTCCTGTCTCCTTTCACAAGAAATAAATCAGAGCTGTGTGATGAAAGAGACTTTTTGTAGGCTCCCTGCCTCATTTGTTCCAGAAGCTTTGGAAGGTGTGTTACTGTGATGCTATCTGGATTTAGGGCACCATTTATGATATTATTTTGTATGAATATCTCATAACTGCTATAATCCATAGGAACTATGTCATGTTTGTCATCCAAAGGGGTAGCTGTGTTAGTCTATTTGCAGAAAAACAACAGTCCTGTGCCACTTTTAAAGACTAACAGATTTATTTATCGCATGAGCTTTCGTGGGAAAAAATCCCAGTTCATCAGATGCTTTGTTTGGTATCAATAGAAAGATAGTAATTTGTTGGGAATGATTATATGGTTTATGTTTAGGAATTGAAGCTGTATTAGAAGTTAGTTAGGAATATGTTTGCTACATCTATATTTCAACCTGCATGATTCTGGGAAACTCTCCAGATGGGTGTCTACAGCCATTGTTTCCTTAATGGTCCCTTAAGGAAGCTCCCAGGTACAATGGGCCCAGGGAGAAACCTGTTGAGCCACTAGGACTTGAACATGTGACTCAACTCCATTTTGATTGGAAAGAACTGCATACAGCATGGAGAAGGCCAGAGGTGATAAAAGGCAGCAGCCCCAACTCCATCTTGTCTCAAATCCCCAGTCTCCAGCCAACACCCACCTCTCGAACTATTTATCTGCAACTGGACAAAGGACTGAGGCCCACCTAGGTGCTGGGTGTTTACCAGAGGAACAAACCTGCAAACTCCAGAGGAACAAACCTGCAAACTGCTTTACATGAACTTTAAATCATTTGTATGTATGTGATTCACTTTGACCCTTTAACATCCTCTCATATTTTGTTTCTTTTCTTTTATATTAAACCTTTAGTTGTAGTTGCTAAAAGATTGGCTATCAGTGTGGTATTTTGGGTAAGATCCAAACCTATATTGTTCTGTGTGATGGGGCTGGCCCTTTGGGGTCAGGAGAACCTATTTCTCTGAGGGACCATGCGGCTAGGTGGGAGCCAGAGGAGCTGGAATGCAATAAAGGGAGCTGTTCCTATTTTGGGTGGATTTCTTGGTATCCAGTGATAAGCCATCAAGATTCTTTCCCCAAGAATCAGGCAGCATAGATAATACTGAGGAGGTTTATTCACAATACCAGAAAGACTGACAGGACAGCTTCAAATTGGTGGTGTTACAGTAGTCAAATATATATGCTTCTTTGTCAGTTACATAATCCACTTGGAATTCTTTACCTGTTTACTTACAAGTTCCACTCAGGATAGAGGTGATAATAACCAATGCAGAGACACTTCAATTACATTAAAGGCCCTATGACTATATTTACGGTGGGGTGGGAGGATGGGATGGAGCGGAGAGTCCTTACAAATAGTCAGAAATGTATTGTTCCCTTCTAGGACAGAATTTCTCAATAGGCAGCTGGCCACTGCTTTACTGAGGCATTGTACCACTACAGAGTTATCACGCGGTAAGGCTCCTTACCACGCGATAACTATCAAACTATGAAAGCTTCTTGTTGCGCGGCAACAGCCTCTTGCCGCACAACAGGTAAACCACCCCAAATGAGGGTGGTAAGGCTTACCATGGAACAGTTGTGGATGCTTGTTGCGTTGTTGACAGCCCCCGGAAATGTCCCAGAGTGCCAAACCGGGCCACTCTGGGACATTGGAGCTGTCAAATATGTCAATTTCACTGCTCTAGCTGAGCAGTGAAATTGACATATTAAAATGCCAGGTTCGGGGGCTGGGGGATTGGCCGGCTGGACCAGCGAGGGCAACCAGCTCAGGTCACCCCCCTAGCTCAGCCCTGGGGCTGAGCTGGTGGGGTGGCCCGAACCGGCTGCTCTCGCCGTTTGGATCAGCCCCGGGGCTGAGCTAGGGGGGTGGTAT